>VCII01000624.1:0-600000 GCA_006030095.1 Triplophysa siluroides | reverse complement strand
TGCGCCAGTGACGTTTGGTTTAGAGGCGGGGTTAGGGGTGGAGCTTCAGTATTGCGTTGTTCTAGTAATCGTTCGTTTCATTCAATATGAATAAGCGACCTCGGAAAATAGTTACGAATTCCTGTGATATCAGGTTACATTTTTTTTTGTTTTAACAATTTTAAAGTGTGTTTATCTGCTAAAGCTTAATTGTGTCAACTTTCAGACAATTATTTACTTAGAAGTCCATTTAAAATTAAGTTAGAAAAAAAGGGCAGTTTGGTGACACTCTGGCATAAAACACTTTAAATTCAGTGGCACCACATAAACAAGTGTGGCACCACAGGGATGTATTGTTTGGATTTGGCCTACACTATAATGTGGTGACAGGGCAGTAGCAGATTTTATAACATGTCAGTCAAGTGCTTCCTGTTAAAACAAAGCTCTTAAGCACCCAATTTATGGTCCCTTCTCTATCTAGAGTAATATCTATGTCTACTGTTAGCGTGAAAGTCAGCCTCTGGCTCACACTGCATTCTGTTTGAATGGTAGAGAAGAACTTGACCTCGTTGAGCACTGATACAGTGTGATGCCTGTGGCACAACAGCAATAGAACAAGTGGAAAAGAAGATCTCATTTCTGTCCCATGGCATGAATAATACTGCGAGCCAGATGTTTATTTAATGGAGGCCCTTGCAAAACTCACCAGAGCGCCTCTATTATTTTAAAGTCTTCAATTCTGCGCCCATCAATATGCTTTAAATTCTTTATACATTTATCAAAGTGCAATCATAGGCAGATGGAAACATGGAAGGACAAAAGGTTGCTTTTAAAAAATATAATTTCAAAAAAAGTGATAAAACACACATTGATCAATTATGTATACATATGAGAAATGCACTGTAGTCCTTTGACTAAAAGTCCTCGTAAATGTTAATAAATCTTTCTTTTAAACCTCTCATTTAATTTTGATATGATTTAAATTTGATTTGCAGCTAGTAAGGCAGTGATTGTGGGGACTTAGAAACAAAGCAGCTTAAATGATCTGACAAAGTTCATTCTGGTGAGTCAACGTCATTCACTCCTCTTCGATTCCATCAGCCTGTTTCTCATTTGTTTGGATCATTCACACTGTGATTTCATTGGCTGATAATTCAGCCAGTGTCAGAGGAGTTAGGGACAGGTGTCACAAACAACTTCTGTCTATCCTGCCTTCCCTTTTCTCCCCAAGGGGCAGCTGGATTCTGCAGACTAGACACTGAACAGAGGTTAACTGCAGTGACCTCAGAGAACACAACAACCTGCATCTTACAAAGTGGGACCTGTGGGAGTTTCCTCTGGGTGTGTTATTGAAGTCTTTGGGCCGTGGTACTGGAGTCAGACAGACTATTAGATGATCACAAATATGCTTAAGGCACAATTGCAAACATATTAAAACATTTTAAGGTCTAGTCAGAAACTTGTGTGTGTGTGATAGCTATACAACACTGTCATGTGATGCTTATTCCCTGTATTAAACACCTAGTTATCTAAATGCGATATAGCATAATATAACATTTTCATTTATTTTTATATAGTTTCATATAAATTATTATCATAATTGTTATTCTGAATATAATATTTTAGTAACTAAATAATATATTTAAAAAAATGTGCTTAGAAAAGTACACTCCAAACCTAAAAAATATTTGTATTTTGTTTTTCCACTTTTCCCCACATGTCCCTAAGTATACAAACAAATTGTCAGATTTAGCTCACATCTGGGGATCATTTTGTTTTAAAAATATAAAAAAGTTTGAAGGGGGGTTCGAAATTGACAGATCACAGTTTAATAGATAATACAAATAAGTAATTAATAATAAGTATTTAATTTTTAATTATTTTAATTTTCACCTGTATAGTTTTGAAGGGGCCCAAGAAAAATATGGGGGGCAATGCCTCCCCTAGCCCCCCTTAGAGCCGTCCCTGCCTCAAACTATTGTTTAGGCATAAAGCTAAGTGCATTTGTTCTTGTTTTTTTTAATAATTCTGGGGACTTTCCATTGACGTTTTTACCCTTAACCTAATATTTAAATGTTCTTGAAAACATTATCAAGCCTAAAAGCCAGAGCGTATTAGATTTTAGTTTGAGTTTAATCTTGTGGGCACGCACATCAGCTTGAAAGAAGTAAATGTGAGAGAACATCACATCCTACTATGATAGTATAATTGTGTATGCTATTGCATAAGTTCAAATTGACACAGTTTCTCCACATGTGCGCCCTGGGTGCATGTGATCTGTGCTGCCGTAGTGAGTATGTGATTGGCAATAAAAAACGTGGTTGTGGCAGCGCACGTCTTGTTCTCCTGACAGGCAGAGCACTGTTCGCACGGCCGGGGGTGAGGCGATGAGAGTCTCAGATGCGTGGCCCAACTCAGACGCGGCACACAGCTCACCATCTTCTGATAATGATGTACCGTGTATCCTCATCTGTCTGCGTCTGCTCTCTAAATGTTTTTCTGACAGATGGCGCAGCGAACTAAAAGGCTGTTTAAAGCTGTCAGGATCTGACAACCATTATCTTCCAATTCACATGTCTCCATATATCCTCACAGAGATTCGACCAGCTTGGGCTTTTAGGAATTACACCATTCCCTCCCTCACCCCTTTCTAGTCTGTTTTCTCAGAGCTAGCTATAAAGAAATCATGTTGAGTAAAATGGAAGTATTCCGAATTTTATAATCGAGACTCTACCAATTCATGAGTTTGAATAGGACACAACAAAACATTTTTTTATTGGAGTTTGTATTGAATTGGACACACCCCACAGATGTTAAGAGTGCTAGAAAGTGAAAACTAGTGAATTTAAATGAATGTCATTTGTCCAGTGAGACAGTAAAATAACTTTTTTGTTTAATGCGTCCACTTTGTCATTGTGCTTCATTTTGTTTGGCTTAATTATTAAGACTTGGGTTAATTTAAGGATCCTGGGATACAGTGTGTTCTTTCACATTGACCCCAAAAATGTAATGCATTAAGTATAATTAATTATATCTAAATCAAATAAACATAGGAGTCATTTGAAACAGTTTTTTAATATAACCTAATGTTTATTTAAATACTACACTGATCTATAATAACATGTTTAATTTACACAAAAATTCTATTTAATCATTAAAAAAGGACATCATTTGTATCATATTTCGGTTTGTTATTCCATTTAAATTCTACTTTGCTAATATTAACATTATAAATTTACTTCCATACTTGACTAATGAATGTTCAGAGTCCAGTCATAGTGAAGGGGCATTTGGACCTGAGATGGAATAAGGATTTCTCTTACCAAGACAAAGTCACCCCACGTCTGCTGGGTGTACAGGTCTGACATAAATAACACCTGCCCTGTCTTTGTGACTGATGATCTGATATCATAGGAAAAATAATAAAGGCTGCAAACAACACCTTGAACATGTACTTATACTTGAAGTGTCATTTACTGAGTAAGTTGTAAAATTCATTTTTGTGTTCCTATCAGTCTCTCTGGCAAAAGCACTCGCAAACAACAATCTGCCAAAAAAGACGTTCCTCAACGCTGCAAATGACTAATCCTCCTTTCTCTAATATTGCATCAAATGTTGCTCTCTTGTTTCATTTCACCTGCTCTCTGACCTTCTTCATTTATCCTTTCCGCCTCCTTACATTCTCCATCCGTTCTCACCAACCATCTCTTCTAACCCACCCCTCGTTGCTTATGTTTCCATCTTGACAGGTCCATGGTTTGAGTCGGTGGGTTCGGCCTCCTGCCCGGAGCCCTCTATCTCCTCACAGAAGCAGCTGTTTTCACAACTGTATCATCCTCCGGGACTCCTGTGGGACTCCATGCAGCATCGTTAATCACAGCACCTCGTGCCTTCCTGGAGCTGAACCTCTTCTGCGGTACCATCCATCATAAAAAAGCAGAGTATGTGCTTTGGCTTTTCAGAAATAAATTGAGACACTACAAGAATAAAAGCAATTAGGGAAGGTCTTTGGCCTATCATTCACAGGCTAATGTATCAAAATCCAAGAACACAAAACAGGATGATTTTAACTTCTGTTTGTTTTGATCTAATAGATCAGATTGAAATTGATAAAGAGACGGTCTTTATGGTTTCCATTGGCACTGTTGAGCTTTGTTAACGAATCTGTGGTTTTGGCTGAGTTTAAGGATTGAGCTTGAGTGTGTTTGATTTGGCAGCAAACCATATCACACAGGCCAACCTGAGCCCAGAGGCTGGTGATCAGTCGTGTTTTTGCTATATAAATATATTTAACCTATAGGGCTGTCAATTTAATTTGTTTATTTAGTAATTGTATTAAAATCATGTCTGTTAACATGTTCTGAAATCCTGTAACATGGGATTTTCCGAACATCAGATGAACAAGTTTTTAAGTACCTTTTTTTGTGGATGTGCAGTTGTGCTGGTGGCTCCTGCGGTTTATGCAGAAATTGTGAACAAAATAGCTAAGCACATAATGAGGTATCGAGACATGTTTTTAAACATTGAACTGTTTATAATCTGATGTAAAGCTTCTGATGTAAGAAACTAGTAAGCAGTGAGATGTATCAAAACAACAAATAATGTTTGTACAAAGCTTAGACAAAAATTAAGATGAAAGAAGGCATGTGTTAAACATTTTTTTGGTGTACATTTAGACAGATTTCACAATTTAGTTTGAATTACTTTGCTGGATGACGGGTCAGTGATATGCTTTCTTTGTATTTTATATATATATATATATATATAAAATAAATAATACATTGTCTAGAAGGTAATTCATAAGGTAATCTCTTAAAGGGATACTCCCCCCCAGAATGAAAATTCGAATCATTTACTCACCCTCAAGTTGTTCCAAACCTGTATAAAAGTCTTTGTTCTGATGAACACAAAGAAAGATATTTAAAAAAACGTTAGCAACTGACATTTCTGGGACATCGTTGACTACCATAGTAGGATCAATTATTGTATAATTTTATTGTGTTCTGTTGATGGGAGTAATTCAGGACAGAATTACATGTTTTGGGTGGAGTATGTGTTTTTACTGCAAATATTTATATAAAGTTTTTATCTATACAAACATGACGCATTTACATAATTAAGCAAACAATGAACGTGATTACAATTTTAATCAATTAACATTATTATAAAAAATGGCCTATAGACCTACAAAAATATTGTTCTGTACACATGCAATTGTAATATAGCCTTTAAACCTAGATTGTTGGATTAGTCCTCATTATGCTAGCCATTAAAATTGAGAAATTAACTTCGGATAAAACTAAACTCCAGTCTCTTTGTTTAGCATTCAGGCAGGCACGTAATCTTCTGATCTTCACAAAGAGATAAAGATTTTGCTGTTGATAGCAGAAGAAGAGATCATGTATGCTGAGTCTACGCCTTGAAGCAGCAAGGAAATGTGGAAATGGGTAATGAATTTCTCATTAAATCCTGGGTAAAGTGAAGTAATGAAGGGCTGATATTGTGTAATTATCTGTCTACATTATACTCATAGTGAAGTGATCCAATGCATTTATTGCAAATTGACCATAGTAGGGAGGGTTTAAACAGACATTGAGATGCTAAATCAAAATAGTCACCTTACCAATGCTTGTCGTTTACATTACATGAAGATTAGGTTTTGAAATATTTGTATTCCTTTAATAGTAATTATAAAACATAAAAATAAATAATAAATAAAATAATAATCAATAAATAATTTGATTTAATGATTTAAACCATATTTAGATTATGGGTAAGTGGTCCACAGTGCGTAATCATTGTTGAATGTGCTAGTATGAAGTGTTTTTTTTTGCCCTGTATGATATACTTGTTATTGTTATTATGTACGTCAGTTATTATTATTGTTAATGTGTTTAGGATAATGATCATACGTCACCTGGCTTGGCTAGGCAAAAGGTTCTTGTTTAATAAGCCCTGATTTCAGTTTAACCCGAGCTTAAAGAACGCTCTTTCAAGAGAGATGGAAAAAAAGGAAATGACTTGGAAAACCAAAGCGGGTTCAGTGAAAGTACATGAACAGTACTGTTTGCAGTACATGTTAACTTGAACAAAAACCTCTTAGGCAGTTCCTACAAAACATTTAATGGTCCCTTCATACAAATGGCAACATCATTTGCTTGGACCACAAATGTGATATAATAACTCAATTAGTTGAGATTTTAGTGAAAATTAACTCCAGCCCATCTTTATTTCAGACTTACAATTACTGGAGATTACAAGAGAATTATTTCCACATGTTCTCAATAAAAATGCCATAATCTCTCTCTCCCAGCACATTAAGGTGCTTTTGTTTGGCATTCAATTGAAAGAGAGAGGGAAAAGGGGGGTGAGGCATATTGGGAACATATTGAGTGACAGACTAATATTGTGGGTTAGTACCGTAATTATACATCACAGATTTATGTAGCGTTGGAAAATCAGTAAATATCAAATATAGCACTGGAATGTGTTTAAGAAGGGGATTTGGCAGAGTCCTGCTGTCAGAAGCATATGTGTGTGTATATATTTCAGATAGAGAGGTCATGCACATAGCGTCACATCTTACTCTGCATGAAGCTGCATGAAGGTTTCAATTTTGTGGAAAATCCTTCTCCAAAATGCCACAACACAATCTCTCCAAAGTATAATTTGGTATCATCTTAAAACTCCTATCAGATTACATTTCCCAACATATTAAAACAAAAACAAATGTGGTATTGGGACATCAACAGCAGGACACTCGAGTTGTTTCGAATCTGTATAAATTGCCTTGTTCCGATGAACACGAAGATATTTTGAAGATTGCTTATAACCAGACAGTTTTTGGTTACAAGCATTCTTCCAAATATCTTTCTCTGTGTTCATCAGAACAAAGATATTTATACAGATTGGGAACAATTTAAGGGTGAGTAAATGATGACAGATTTTTTTTTTGGTGAACTGTCCCTTTAAAGGAAAGCTGTTGATAGATGTAGGGCTAAATAATGAAACGCACTAGGTAAATGAAATCCATTGCCCATTGTATGTGTGGTGGCCGTGGGCAACTCCATCCATCTGGCTGAAATTCAAGACACACTTCAGAGAAGGGCCAGAAAAAACAGGTCACTCCTGATGAGAAAACAGCAGTGACAAAGACCTTTCTCATCGTGCTTCACTGATGTTCGGATGTTGCTCCTCACCGAGACTGTGATGCTTTGTTTCACTTTGATTTTAACTGCGATCAGTCTGTGTGTTGAGTTTATGAATGGGTGTGTCAGTGATCCTAGGCAGAATTCAGAAAGGAAATATACACGCAAGTTCATGAAAAGTGCATATCAATATAAACATGGTCCCCCTCTTGCACACCTCTGTCAGTGTGTGCTATAACAAGTACCTTTTATTGTTACAGAGGAAATAAATACATGTCTAACAGTGATCATATGACAAAAGATTAAGAGTATTCACATGCCCTTTATGGTTCTGTGTCGTTTTAATTCCAAAAGCATATGTTTCAAATATAGATAGTTGTTTTAAGTTTTTCAATTCTGCTGTCAAACAATTTGGTTGTGTTTTAAAATGTAATTGTGGAACTGAAATGTCAAAACCAAAACATCGCTATGGTTTGGGTTTCTAATGTTTCTAATTTGTTAAAATATGCTGAGTGAATGACAAAAGTTTAACTTGAGCTGGCCAAGAAAAACACATCAGACACTGGTCCGCTGTGGGACAGACTTTCTTTTAGAAGCATAATCAATGTATCCTTTGTTACTGGTGAAAGGAAAGAGAACTATTGTCGGATACAAGGTATTTTTCATAAGAGAAGCATGACTTTTAAAAGATTCCCTTGAGCACGTCTCAAGATGGAGGTTAAAAAATAGACCGACATGTTCAACCATGGACCACCGGAGCATCTGGCAAAATCGTACATTTGAAATACAAACCTTCATATTGCACAAGAATATGTAAAACTAAAACGGTCAATGTAGGGGTTAGATTTTAATGTGAGAAGCAAGAGAACGATACACACATAGTACTGGGACGTAAATGGGAAATGTAACCCAATCTGGTGTGAAACCAGCATTCTTGAGTTAACTTCTTAAATCATTCAATGTGAAAGCCAATGAGTCATTGATGATTTTAAAACATTGAGGAAAGACACCCAGAGGAAAACTGTATAGCTCAGAGGTTGCTATTTCATAGCTGAGGTGAATTTTGAATTGTTTTAAGTACTAGCTTTATCGAGTTGTTTTTCCTAAAATTCATTAAAAATATATTTATAACAAGTGAGATCATTGTTTGCACACAGTAAAAGTATCAAACTTATAATAAACTTATAATACATGTAAAAAAACACTTTTCAAATGCAAATCAGAGACAATGTTGAGATCATTGTTGAGCATGTGAGTTTATTTTGCTGAAGAAAATACAAAAGCAAATTTTTCCATTGACTCTCCATCTAATCTCATTACTATCCAAAGAAAATATGACATACATTTTTTGTGCTTTGTCTTTCCAATGAGTACATAGAAAGATCCATCTGATTTAAAGGGTGCTGAGACCTGCCCAGGTCAGGCTAACCTGAGGACTGCTGGATGCTGCCGGGGGCATTTACCATTAGCTGTTAATGTGCGTATGTGGCGCTTAGAGGAAGCCGGAGGTCTGAGAGAGGGCAAAATGTTTCATACCTGCCTCCCACCCACTGCCCCCAGCTCCAGCACAGAACAACGGCCCCTTACATCGTTGGACTTTCTCACCTCCCTGATCCCAACACAAACAGAGCGCAATGTGGAAAAAAGATCCCCTTTTCCCAAGAGTGTGCAAGAGAGCTTCACCAGATGTTTATAAACCATAACTTTGAAATATGGCACAAAAATGCTTACAGGCTGTCATGTTGCGTTAATGCTGAGAGGAAGACAAAAAAAGCCTAATTATTTCCAGATGAGGACCTTTTTTCCCTCTCTTTCTCATGTTGGAACGCGAGGAGTGTCCAAACTTCATAAATCTGAAATATGTGCTGTGCTCCCCATTTTTGCTTCCTCTGGATGCCCCCCCACCCAGGCGAAAAGAAAAAAACGAAGAAGAAAAACACAGAATGGAAGTGGGCTAAGGAGAGCTTGGCCTCTGGGGTGGGGGTAGGTGGAAGAGTTACTGCCCTCTAGCTCATTATAAAAATCAGTTCGGATTGTTTGCCTTTCTGACAGGTTTCCTCATGCTACGATTCGATGGTGGAAAGAATCTAAGGTTTATCATTTCAATGAAAATAAATCCATAAATCCTTAAAGCGTGTAAAATGGGCTCAATCTGGCACCCTTCCATTTTCACCCATCGTTTAATCCAAGACAAAAAAACTGGTCCGCAAAATGTGCCAAACGGCAGCCTGAGCTTGGGGATGTAGTTTTACAAGCATACCGTGTAGTACCTGTGAGATTTACTCCCTGGCTCTCAGCATAAGGGGCGAATTCAGATTCAGAAGTTGAGGGGCAGCATAAAGTACTGTAAAGCCCACGGGGCGTTTGGACATCGTGATTAGATCGAGTCCAATAGTACTCCCAAGACGTCAGAATGATGGAAGAACACACAGATGACCTACAGGTCTGGAAGCCATTAGACAAGTTCGAGGCAACACTACACCGGACACTGACAGCTTCTGATGGCATCTATAATAATCATAGGTGCTTGCTATTACATATTTCCTCCTTTTCTGTTGCCACAACCTTACATTTTAGTCCCCTTTACTTATACCTACAAGTCTGTTTAACATCTGCCATCTTGACCTTACAGATAATAGCTGTAGTTTGCGATAACAACCTTGTATTTTCTGTCTCTCTATGTCTGACACACACACACACACACACACACACACATGGACACAAATAAACACATAGAGCCAGACTCACACTCACACACAACCCACTTCATCATAAACACCTCACTGTTTATTGGGGTTACAAAGTGCCAAATTCACGTCTTCACATAATCATTTCCAGAGTTCCGAAGTCATGGAGGATCCGTCTTATCCTATCTTCCCCTTCACACCAGATGCACACCGCTGTTTAAGCTCATTCACAAAAAAGGTCCATGCGGATGAATTGGAAAGCATTCCCTGGATACTGTACACAACACGTATCCCCCGAGGACAAGGGCTCTTCTTCATCTCTCCCTCAAACCTGTACACGCTCACGCCTGTGTACGCTTGGCCGTAATTGGGCAACATACATAAATTAGAGGTGCAAAGTTTCCTCCCCCCGGGTGTAAGTTCCTTGGTCCTTGAGATTAAGCACTCATCTCCGTATTGACATGTTTGTGCGGCTGTAGGTGTTTCGATTTAAGCCCGATCGATTCCTTTAAGTATCTAATGTAAGGAAGGCAGGCCGTAAACACGTCAAATTAGCGGTAATGAATAGCGGCGCACTAGTAGAAGGGGTTGTTGAAGCCTGTACGAGGGACAATACATTTGGAAGAGTTATATGTGCCTGCCCTCTCCCACACACAGGGTTAAACAGTGCCTTGGCAGCCTCCTCTCCAAAATGGATAGGGCTGTGCGGTCGTCACACACTGTTTCATTGGCCGGGCTACAACGGCAACAACAAGAAATTAATGGGAATCTGTAGCTGATTTTAGTGGGCAACAGGGCCTGTAAACAGGAGGCTTTCACAAGCCCTCAAGCCCAGAGGAGATGAGCCAGGAGCCGGCTAAACCCGCGCCAAGGCGGAGCACGGGGGCGGTGGTAGGAATGAATGTGTGGCTGGAAAGAGATATTTCACAATCAGACGCACGCAGGAAGCAGAGATGGATGGACGGACATGTAAACTATAAGGAGACCCGAGAAAGACAGAGAGAGAAACACAGCTAGGAAAGGAAAACAAACGTACGCATTTATTTTCTCGTGCAGTGTTTATAAAACAGGGAGCCCCCCTATAATAAACCATAATTCCTTTCGCAAGATTTTTGTGTATTGTTATAAGGACAGCTGTGGCGTGTTTTGTCTTCGTGTTGAGGTTCAGAGATAGATAGCCAGATGGACAGCTATAGCCATTTATTTTTTTACAAATTCAGCATTTAAATACAGAACTGTCTCATTAAATTGCAAATCTTCCGTTTTCTGTCACTGATACACAACATTAATCACCAATTAGCTTGTTTTGTGACTCTGCAGTTTTCTCATTACAATATAATGGCACTTAATGATGCTTAGGAAACTTAATTAAAAGAAAAGAATATATATAACGTGTGAAATTGCTACGACATCAATCAATGTGTCTGTGTAAATTTAGAAGCCTGTCAAGCAAACACGCTTCCATTCTGACCCTATAAAGAACAAATCAAGGACTGATTTGCAACATGTTCAAATGTCACCCAGAATCTCATGTTCCTATGTTATAATCAGTTGGGACCATCACTCGGGCATAAGAATAACAGGCTATGGTAAATATAAGTAGTGTAAAATGAAAACAAGTGAAAGCTTAAAGGGACAGTTGACTGAAAAATTCTGTCATCATTTACTCACCCTTGACTTGTTTCAAATCTATATAAATGTATTTGCTCTGATGAACACAGAAAAATATATTTGAGAGAATGCTTGTAACCACACAATTCTTGGCCACCATTGACTACCATAGTAGGAAAAATAACAATGGTAGTCAAAAGTGCCCCAGAACTGTTCGCTTTCCGACATTCTTCAAAATATCTCCTTTTGAGTTCAACCGAACAAAGAAATGTATAAAGCAATATTTTCTGCTATGGTCATCAATGGTGTTCAAGAACTGTTTGGTTACAAGCCCAAATATCTTTCTCTGTGTTTATCAGAACGAAGAAATGTATACTTGGAACAACTTCAGAGTGAGTAAATGAAGACAGAGTTTTTATTTTTGGGTGAACTGTTCCTTTAAAGTTGTTTAATAAAAACTGTTGAAGGTCACCCTGGTCAATCAGGTATCAGAGAAGCCAAAGATCACAGATGTATAATGCACTCCCCCAAAATGCACCTGCCATAATTGAGTGACGTCCACATGCTCTATTAGCTTTGTGGATTTATCGCTGTATCCCTGTCCATTTATCTGCTTTATGATGTAGTAATCATAACCACACATTGTGATTAATAATTACCGCCATGGAATAAACAGCTAAACACACCGATACCTGCACTAATGGCTCCACATTCATAATTCAGCTATCTCACTCCTTTGCCACTCTGCAGACAATTTACTGAATCACAGCCAATTGGCAGCCACAGCAGGAGGTGAGAATAGCCAGAGCAATCAAAAGAACGCTAATATATGCGGGTTTGTCTAACAGAGTTCACGCAGCCTCGTTCGCTGCCGTGCCACCTGTGATATGGAAACGACTAAATGCAGCCTCCATCATCCATTAGGTCCCTCCGACCTTCTCATTAGTCCTACTCACAGCAAATTACCCGCAGCAATTAGAATAAATATCAAACACAACAAGCACGGCAGTGAGACCCAGCCACGGTGCGCTGGGGTGCGACACCTACTGTGGGTGTTATTAAGGTGAGATTTACAGACAGTCATGCTGATGAGCATGGGTAGGACATTGGAAGTGTCATGTTTGTATTTCTGTTCGCATGGATCTTGGAAAATGCATGTACAGTGGAGAAGATGGGTCTACTGATAAGCAGCACCAAATTAGGTCACCCAAACATAAAGATTCTGTCATCATTTATTCACCCTCATGCCATTCAAAACCAATTTTTAACTCTTTATTCCAAAAGAAGATATTTTGAGAAATGTCTCTGTGGTTTTGTGTCCATACAATGAAAGCAAATGGGCACCAGTGGTGTTTGGTTACCAACATCCTTCAAAATATCTTTTTTTTTCCGCAAGAAAGCCATGCAGGTTTGAGGGTGAGTAAATTAATAACATGTTTGGGTGAACTTAACGTTTAACTAGCCCGTGCATAACCTTATCAGAAAATAAGGTTAAATATATACAATTTGAAAAAAGCTGACATAATTTTTATTTTGTTTAAACTGGAAAAAACCGATATTTTTCAATGTTCTGTTAATGCCTGATTATATTAGATGGGTGATGATGTGTTAGTTACAAGGTCATCAATTACACTATTGTACTCTAGTCTTTCGTAGATCTGCAGCAGATCAAAAGCTTGCCATGATGTCTCAAATGTATTAAGCTACATACATTACATTAAAAATGCCCACAACAAATATCACTGAGAGTCTTTGTGTAAGCTTGATCATGGGGGAGCCGTGAGCGTCTGATGCAGAGATCAAACTGCTGAAGATGGACCCTGATGTGCAGGATATGAGGTAAATCCTGATTTATGATTTTGCCCTTTTCTCTCAGTGCACGTTAATAGCAGTAACTCTTCAGTCATGTCTTGAGGGAACTGTCCACAGTGCAAAAAATCTAGAAGGCTTTTACAAGTCAAGCCTGCATCCCTGTTATTGGAGAAACATGTAACAGTCAAAAAGTAAGAATAAGACTGTTTATGACAGATTATTCAAAGACTATGGAGGTAACATGTTCTCTGTTTTTTGTTTGCTACATATACGCGACACAAATATTAAAACACTCAAAACATATTTTGCTATGCCTTTACCAATTATTTCTGTATTGTTCAAATACCTTTAACATGATTAACTTGATGTCCCAATCCATCAAAAAAAAAAATTAAGAGTTCATTTGCAAAAACACTGACTAAACACTGAAAACAAACAGATAACATTTTGTGCATTCCAATTAATATCAAACAAACTGCAGTTGGACTGTTTGATTATGTAAGAATAACCAAAAAATACAGCTAACTAACACAATAAAACACAATAAAAACATAACATAATAAAAAGCAAACATTTTATTTTTATTTCTCACACACAGAGGTCACTACAGTGAAAAGACACAATAATGTAACAGTACAAAAACATAAAAATCTTCTGACTGAGGCTGTTATTAATTACAAATTAATTCATGGGCTTATATATTTACTATATATTACATAACTGTATTATTGAAATCTTTAAAACTTTGGGGATCTAAATAAAGAGAAATAAAACTAAAGGTATTGTGAAAAAATAATGTAAATAATTCATGCAAATTATGCCTGTCCCTTAGTTGTGGTGTCATTACCATTACAACCATTATGCCAGTTTAACATACAGTAAGTCTAAAACACCTACAGTACATTCTACAAGTAAAATTAAACGGCCACAACAATAAATCCATTCCCAGCTGTTTTGATTGTACAACATGATAATCAAAATGCATCTCGTTTCAACTCAGAGCGGGAATTTCACTCATCACATATAATGTTTCGCCAATACATGTCCTTTACGACCTGTTGAAGACTTGATGAGTAAAACAGCAAAGTCATGCAAAGGTCATGGACATTTGGATTCTTTGTATCATTCTGTTCCTCTGACGTGCCTGGCACACAGGAGGTCGCACAGCGTCTATACTTTACATTGTGTGTGAAGAGGCCCTGGGCTGAAACAGAGACCCAACCCCCTCCACCCCTAATTCCCCACATCCCACAATCCCCTCAGCTCGGCCTGCAGTGTTTTTGTATTTTCTGATGACAGGCCTGGGTCCCTCGGGAGGGCCACCCCCCTACCTGCACCCCCAAGCTCAGGGACCAGGCAACATTTCCTTCTCTCTTTTGGTTCCGTCCCGCATTGGTTCGAACATTGCTTTCTGATCTCCAGCGATTCGCTCTATTCTCTCCACAGGCTGTGAAGACCCTTCGCTCGCCGCTTCACACTGCGTCCTCTCCTTCTCTCTTGAGGCTTTTTATTCTTTCAAAAAGAATTCGGTTTCTTCAGTTCTTCGTCTTTGTCTCGCTCTTGCCTTGTTTTCTCCTTTTCTTCGTTCTCCCCAAGCTCCCCAGTGGGACCCCTGTTTTCCGTCTCAAAGATTTCTTGCAGCTCTCCTTTCTTCGTTGTATTCCTGCTCATGGGAGAAACTTTCTTTCTTTATTTTTTGGTTTAGGCAAGTGTATTTGCATGTCGTCCTTTTTATTTTATGGTAATCTTAAAGGTTGTTGAGCAGGCCTCTGTGCAGTAAAGAATGTCCACACATGATGAACCATTTAATGACATGCCCTGTAAATAAAATTCTACCTGTTGTGGTCGAAACATCATTCATACTTTATAAGGTCTACTGCTATTCATATTTTGTCAAGGCTTAATATCTGCAGTACTATTTACAATAATGTTATAGCCCTTTCCTTGTATAAAATACATTATTATTGTGTTGCGCCTGCTTTTCAAGTGCCATATAAAAATAATCAGCACACTCATTAATGCTGGAAGAGAGCCGATTTGCTCGATAGAGTTCTGTCATTGACTGTCAACATCGATGGGGAGAGATGCACGCACACCTCTGTTCAGATTGTCATCTATCACTCATTCCTGTACATTAGCTTCTAGACAGCCTTCCCCTGGGTTAAGTGATGAAGACAGAGAGAAAGATAGAGAGAGGGGAGAGGAGAGAGAGAGAGCTGTATGATCATTTGCTTGGGATGTTTAATGTTCAAAGCAGTCTTTGTTTGCAAAGTGCTTCACTGCGGGGTGTAGACTGAAGGTTGGGGGACGAGGAGGGTGGTCATGTCTCTCAATAATCCATTAGCTAATGGCTATCTAAAGTTCTGCCATCTTACGTTCATACAGCAGCTGGCTGAACTAAAATACGAACATAAAACTGACAATTAGCAACACGAAACACTGAGGCTTTGAAACCAGACGGCTAAATAAAAATTGAAAGAACAGTAGTGCTTCAAAAAGCAGCCTGTGGCTTCTGATGCCACAAAATGAAAATTATACTGTAAGTTTACCACTGTTCAAAAACTGTTGACTCACCTGACCCTGACTTGAATTAAAGGGACACTTCACCCACAAATATTTTTTTAAACTCACCCTTGAGTTGTTCCAAATCTGTGTTAATGTCTTCTGATGAACACAGAGAAAGATATTTGGAGAAATGCTTGCAACCAAACAGTTCTTGGCCACCTTTGACTACCATAGAATAGGAAAAATTACAATGGTAGTCAAATATGCCCCAGACACGTTGGCTTACATTCTTCAAAATATCTTCTTTTGTGTTCAACAAAACAAAGACATTTATATAGCAATTTGAACTACTATGGTAGTCAATGGTGGACTGTTTGGTTACAAACATTCTTCCAAATATCTTTCTCTGTGTTCAAATAAATGTACACAGATTTGGAACAACTTGACGGCGAAAATAAATCAAATGCAATAATTCGTCATGAATCATAATACACACATTTAAAAAATTGTTGAGGTGAATTTTTTTTTTTCATCAATCTGGTGATGTTTATTCTTGGTCACTCTCTTTTTTTAAGCTAACTTATAACTACCGATTTGTCTTCTAATGAACCCAGTTTGTCTTTTGATTTAGTGGCTGATGATATAAACTATCAAAACTAATGTTTCTGGGTCATTTAAAGTTCTCTTTCGAGCCGTGTGCTGGGGTGAAGTTCGCCCCATGCAATCAGGTCAGCAGAATCCCGCCAGTGACTTTTACAAGCTAATCAGATCAAGAGCATCTTAAATTAAATATGCAAACTAAAAAAGAGATTAATTTTTGCTGATGACCATAAATGCAAATGATGAGTCAATTAAATGCAATGTGGAATTAAATTAATAAGTAGAGGAGCCCATCATTAACGTGTTTACGAAAGTCTGAGCCCACATTCATTATGCTATCAGGTACATAATAATTTAATGAATGGGGCTAATTAAAATGTGCTACTTTAAGGGGAATCGGTGGGTTGCGTATAGGGTAGACGGAAAGTGGGCTGAGCCCAGCGAGAGATCGCTCCCGTGAGATAATTACTGATCAGACATCTGTTGGTGATGAGACGGCACAAAAATAAAACACGGGGTACTTTTGTAATGTCTACGTTCCTAACATGCCCCCAACATCTGCTTCCCACTTTCACACAGCGTAAGAAACACAAAAGACTAATAACACAAATCACAGACAAGAAGAACTTTAATTTAATATTGTGAACTTTGAAAAGTTATTTTACAACTTTCATCAAAAATGATAACAATCTATACAGTAGTTTTTGTCTTGAGTTTTCCTATCAATAGAACGGTTCAGTGTGTATCCAGTCAAAAATTAAACGAACAAACAAACAAACACAGGAATAGGAGGCAGAAAAAAGAGACCAGCTTTTTGGTTTGAGTTCTGTTTCCTATCACATGCTTGTTGCTTTATCAGAGGCTCATCTTAATCGCTGTGATGGAGCCACTAACAAAGTAATCATTGTGTAACAGCCGCATTTGTAATTAAAATCACATGAAAAGAAAAATCCAGCTTACAACATTATAGAGAAGTGGCCAAAACGGGCCTCCATCGTCAGTCCTGTTTGCTTAAAAAGTCCTCACGCACATAGACCCCACGCTGGCATATTAAAAGCCACTTTTCATGTTAGATGGCAGAATGTAGACACAAACGCTACAGAATGACACTACTTGGACCATTCATGAAAGAGCCCTGAAGCTTAAACGTTCACGGTTCCATTGGCGATATTGTTACTAGGCCCGAGAAAGAGAATTGATGTGAGACAGTGTTACAGACTGGGCGTCAGCACCTCTGCCCCGGGGGCGAGGCATTGTGCTCTGATGTTAGTCATCTCGCTCGGGGTGAGAAATGTGTCGACTGTACCTTATAGAGCGCTGTAGAGCACGCAGGGTTGCGTGCACCTACAGTTAAAGTGTAATATCATCAAAGTTTCACCTTCAGAGCTAATGGTGACACTGTAGAATATGGCTTTTAGCTTCCCCCTTAACTTGAATGTGGCAGGCATTACTACAACATCACAAACGAAAATAAAATGAAAAGGCAGCGTTTTACTTTAAATGAATGAGAAAGTGCAAACCACAACTCAATGCTGCAACGTGAAATCTGAAACATATAGTCTCTCTTCAAATACAAAGTTCCTTCTCATTATCCTTCATACAAACAACTGAAAATTGACAAAAAAGTCTTTGCTTTTAGGTAAAAATGACCAATTTGTGCTTTTCGCTGTTAAAAATGCTATTCCCTTTCGGGACTCTGTGGCTACCGTGGTGGTGGTTGTGAGATCTGTACAAATGAGTGTACGCTTATGGGTTTGCATTGTTAAGGCATCTATACTGCTGGTACTGATATGCGCGAAAGAGAAAATGGAATAGACAGATCCGTAAGCAGGCATAAATAATTAGATAAATAAAAGAGGAAAAGAAGAAACAGGGAATAAAGTATAATAAAACGTCATAACATCCTTCTAGATTTGACACACAAAATAAAACCATCACTCTCATAGAAGAGCCCATGCATATTATTACAATAGTACAGATTCTGTAAGCCTCGAAGAAAAAAAGATATAGATTTATATATTCATCATATATATATATATATATATTTATATATTTAAAAAATCTACATAACTAAATGCTGTGAGATGCTACGTTTTTGCCATACATTAAAAATTTCCAAAAGGAAAACAATTGCTTTTTAACTTACAAATTATACAAAAATAGACAATGACTTTTTCACGAAAAGAACTTAAAAAATGGAAGCCAAGCAACGTGATACAAAACATGGACCAAAATGCTGACATGAACAATAAAAACCAGGCTGGGTGATGAAAGTGAACAGATCACAGAAAGTCTTTTAAAATAACTTTAGGGAGAAAAGAAATATACAAAGTCAGGATATACATACATTATTTATATGGATATTTTACAGAGATTCCCCTCTTTTGTCCAGAATCCATGTTTCTTGTTTGTAGTTTGCTGACGTTGGTGAGATTTTTGTAACGTGTTACATGAACTCATTATCAGTGTTGTTAAGCTGCCTTAAGCCGTTTTGAGATACAAATAAAAAAAAAGACTTTGGCAACCGAAAGTAAATCTACAAAAATGGACGACCACCAAACTTAGCCAATCAAACTGCTATATGTTGGGTGTTTGACACATTTGAAGAGCATTCTACACAGTGCTGTTGAAACATATTTTGCCAAATTCAAGTCATGTCCCTCAAATCAAGCCAAAGAAACACACGGGGGTTGTTTTAACAGTCTGCTCTGACACACTTCATTTTACCTACATCCTTCATTGACGACACAGCAAACCAAACATATCAAATCTACATCACAGTTTTCCATAAACAAAGCAAAACAAAGATAAAAAGTAATCATATGTCATCACATTCTTTGAGCACGCATACAATTCATAAGAATTTAGAAGAACATGAAATGGCAGCTGGGGGCTTTTGTCCTTTTCCTTCAGTACAGTTGTTTGTTTACTGCATATCTCTGCTTATCAAATATTTGTCTTAACATAACTACATGGATTCATATTTCAACAGGATTAATCTCTTTGAGAAAAGATCTGGGCCTGAGCGAATAGTTCACTAAAAAATTTGAGCATGACAGCTTTTAATAACTTTTAAATAGCTTTCGTACATCATAACCATCCCGGCTGGTACCCAGATGCTTCGTGTTTGACTCTTCGCTCGGAAATGATGATACAGAACTGAGTATGGCGAGTATGGTTTAACTTTGAAACAAAACAAAATTATGGCAAACTATTTGTTGGCTTCTCCCTGGGGCAAAAATTCCCTCCTCTTGTTTTCAAGCAGTTGGCCCACATCGTCTCATACATGAACTCTGAGATTTTTGTGTGTCTTGGATTTTGCTCAATTTGAAATGTATCTGTTTATATAAAAAAAACACTGGTCAGTTTTAACAGAGATCTGCGTCATCGCTCATCACTGCTGCACAACAGCCAGCTCCCAAGAAACGTTGCGGCGCACCCACTCCTAAAGTGTCACATTTGTCATACACGATAAGGTCCGTAAAAAAAGGCATATGATCATTAAATTCATCAAAAAAGCCCATAAAATCAAAAGGAGATCCATCCCTCCATTCTGCATGGGTACGTGGGGAAATATCCTTCTGCAGAGCAGTCCAGAACGTAGCTTAAAAACAAAAGAAACAAACACCTTCTTCCCATAAAAAGAGATTCCTTTTTTTTAAAAGGCCTGAGTTTTCGAAAGTTCGGTTTTCTCCTCCACCAGCAACTGCCTTCAGATTCTCTGGCAAGAGCTGAAATCAAATGTGCCTCTTTAGCAGCCCAGAAGCCCCTACATGGGAGGAACAATCATCCCCTGGATCACTAGTCATGAGAAGATAGACAGAGAGAGAAGAGAAGGGGAGAAAGAGAAGGAGAGTAAGCCATGTGATTGTTTGGTTTCATCTGTCATGCAATAATCCCCAAAAGAAAAGCTGTTGAAGCATCTGGAGAACATTTCCCACTCAAGCAATATGAACAAACAAGACACAGCCAACCTGGCACAAAGAGAGTAAGAGAGGGTGTTTGCAATCTACCTCTGAAATAAACATTTCTTCCATTCAAACCTTTCCCTAAACAGTTACTGAGGTGTTGTGCAACAGCATGAAGTTTACTGAAGTGAAGATTGAAGTGAAGAGATGATTCTTTAAAGAACCTTCGACTAAATGGTTCTTTGTGGAAACAAAAATGGTTCCTCTATGGTAACGCTGTGAAGAACCTATTAAGCACATTAATTAAAGTGTGTACAAAGTATTTGGACATTTAAAGCACACTCAAGAATAAATGTATTCATTTGGCTTTTTATTTTTTTACGCCACCTTTAGATTTAAAGGTTTTTTGTGGAACCGTTAAGAAAATTTTTTTTATGGGATCATGAAGCGCCTTTATTTTTAATAGTGTATATATTTTTGTTTATGGTGTGTTAATGATAGAAGTAACAAAAATTCATCCAGAACTCCAGAAAATAATTGTACTGTAAAAAGTTTGTTCTGAGAAACGATCTAACTTAAGTGAAAACGTGATAATATCATTATTATCTGTCCATGCCCCTAATGTTTAGTGTAATGGCGTTGACTTAACAGTCCAAAAAACTTTGGGGCCAGTGTTTATGGAAATAAATAAAAAAGAGGCACTCTGGATAAGACAAAAGACATGGAAGACACTACACATGGATCACATCTAAACAAACAGACTATCGCTTTGGGTAAATGATGGCTTCAATCAGCTGAAGAAGGAGGGACAAAGAAAGTCTAAATGAAAGCAATAATATGTTAAGGGGACTCTGATCCTGTTCAGCCGTAATTCTCCGGGCTTTCGATCACGGCGAAGTTGTACATTAATCACAAGATGTACAATTCCCAGAGAGTGGTTGAGAATAATCTTTATTCTGTATGATCCAGGGAGGTTGCAGGTCCTCTGTGTTTAATTGGAGTCATTGTCAGGATAAATAGTGACTTGCTTTACAGGCTGTATATCAGTCTTCCCATCAGGGAGCCATTATATGAACAATTCATCAATCCAATTAGTGATAACACTATAGGACGGCTTTGCAACGCATTAGCTAATGCTTCTCTCCCTTGAGGACAAAGCTGTATAGGTTTGGAGGAGACGTTCGGGATATTCTTACAGTCAAAGGACGGGACTTTGGGTAAGTGTGTACATGTATAGCATGAGTGTAGCGGACAAACTCAGTAAGATGCAGAATCTATAATGTGCCTTAAAGGGATAATTCATGGAAAAATGTTGTTCCAAATTCTTGTGTAGAGCATAACATTTTTTTTTTTAATGCATTTTTTTCTACACAATGAAAGCGATTGGTGACCACAGCTGTACTTGCTTCCCATTCATTTTCACTGTAACCACTTCAACATTTTTGGGCTGTACTATCCCTTTAAGAAGCTATTTCTCCTAAATACAAATCTAAAAATGATTTTAACAAGTTTAATCTAATATATTCCAAAGGCTTCAGTCATATTAAATAACACATCTGCCCTGAATAAAACTAGTATATTTGTATTATTATTATTTGATGAAACCTTTTTTTTACAGTGCCTTTGCATTTCTTCGAGCGTTTGAGTGTTTATTGCATCTGCCTATGGGGACTGACACACATTTTTGCGAACATCATTTTTACGAGACAATTACAAACAAACAGCAACACTAATAAAACGTGCTCGCACTGTATACACAGCCTGACCCAAATTAACTTGCCAACACTTAAACAAAAATAGCTGCAGCTTAGATAAATAATTTTCGTTCTCAAACATTAAGCAACTGTACGTTCAGTCCAACATTTGTCTCCGTTTCATTCATTATTGGCCGAGAGAGAAACTCCCATGAGCACCGAGAAGTGTTTCTCTCTCCATTCCTCAGCAGGCCACATCACTGTACCAGATTTTTCATGTAACATATTGGCTTCCTATTGATTTCCTCTCTCTGGTCTCTCATCTCTAATTCCTGGGTTATTTCCTGAGTGTCTGTGCCTCATTTGGAATGGAGAAAAAAAATAGTGGTGACCGGCAATCGGTCATCAGGTCAGAGTGCCGAGTGCGTATCAACACACGGAAAGGAAGCACTCCACACTCGCAGATAAGGAATGTCTGCCTCAAACACTCAATTACTTTTATATTGTCTCAGTGTGATGTCGAGATATTTAAGATCAGCGCTCAGGGCAAAATGCTACATAGAGAGTAACTGTCATGAATATTGGGAAGATGATAATGGCATTGTTTCAGATAACAGTCAACGTATGCTGCTATTGACGTCCGACAGTAATACAGTTGTGGGGTTTCTTTTATGTGTCCTATTGGTTAGGGTGAGTCTCACGTATTCTGTCAGGAAAAGTCTGGCTTACATTTCACCCTAACATCAGAAGTTGTTTTATTAGAAATAAATCTGATGTATTAATTATATTCATTATATATATGTGTTTATTATTAGTATTATACATATAATATATATTTATATGTATTGTATATATGAATGCACACACATCCATGTAAATATAACAAATATTTACATACATACTGTACATTTATATTAGAATATAATTTATATTATGTATAAAAATGAATATATATTAAATATTGACATGCATGTTTGTGTGTTTATATAATAAAAACATATATAATATAGTATATATAATTGAATAAACAAGTGTGAGATGTGATCCAGACATTACTTCACGAGTTTCACCCTTTAATTATTTTTACCACAGGTTTGTTAACTCTTTGTATACTGCACCCACTGCCACAACTAAACCAGGATAGGAGCTGACACAGAAAACAGGAAGTCAGACAGGAAATGAAACGCATATGTCAAGCATTCAACGACACATTGGCGGCCCCGGTGAGTGTGCATGAGGAGGGCGAGGCAGTATGTACAGTAGAGGATGCGCTGACAGCCACGCTGACGGATGGGTTAATGGATAGAAAGAGAAGATGATGAAGAAGAAAGAGTGTAAGACAGGTGTAACGTACTTCAGGAAAAGGCCAGTCCCTGCAGGGAGCTGGCGGTGGAGTACTTGCTAGAGTCCACAAAGGATTGATCTACTGGAAGCAGAGTGAGGGAGCAGAGGGACGGGGGGGAGATGAAGGAAACAGAAAGAGTTATTTCTTTAGTGCAAAAAAGAGGAGCAACTGTACAAACAGATCACCGCAAGTTAGGACAAAATGACAGCTGTCTGAGTGTTAGACGGGGGTCAATCAAGACACTTTAAAAAAGAAATGCAGGTCTGAGGGGAGAGCTTGCACAGGACGCTTTATTGTGTGCACAATGTTTGGATTTCAAAAAATGAACTCATCCCCCCCAAAGTTCCTAATATACTGTAAACGCTACTGTATTTAAAAATGCTTATCCTTCCAACATGATCATTGCTTTAAAACTGACATATCTGTGCTGGCAAAGTTAAACTATTTCAACTTGTATCTTTTAAACACTTGAAAACATGTGAAGGTTAGGAGAGGTCTGTCCGGTCTATGTTCACTAATCAACGAAACGGCACAACAGAATGCGTCCTGTGAGAACGGCCCCTTTTCCTGCACAGAAATAAAAAAATCAACAGCATGGCTTCCAGTATTGTAAACAAAACCAAAATACAGAAGCACCTGTTTATTTTGTGTTAGATATTTAAGGCCGATTTTCACATGTCTGATGGATATGTGGCTGTATCGCTCACCTTGGAGGCCATTTCCATTGGCACTGGTGCAGGTAGGGGGCGGTGAGGCCTGGGGCCGTACGACGGGAGCAAAAGCACTTTTCTGTTTAACTGCGGACACCATGTTGGCCGGGGAGAAAGAGAAGATGCCCGAGGAGCTGCTGCAGTTGGAGGGAAGACTGGTGGAGGAGGCCATAGTGGGACTGGAAGGAACGACTGATGAGGAGAATGAGAAGTGTGAAGAGAAGAGAGAGGTGAGAACATACTTCACAGTCCTACAACATGCAGACAGCAGAGACAGACTGAACACCTGAGGCAAACATACACCGTGGAAATGTTCTCGCGTACATTTGTTCATGAAAACAAAAGGGTCTAATCAGATTGAATTGATATTTGTACAATTGCAGATTATAATATTTTGTTAGGTAAACTGATAAAGTAAATAAACATTATTTCATGTGGTAACATGATAAATAATAGAATAGAATTTGAATCAATATTGTTTTATGAGGTACTGTAACAAATCATAAAATATATATATATATATACAGTATTTAGAGGACTAAATAAAATATATTTATATGAATCTTTGTTCACATAAGGTTCATTTTATGAAATTTATGGTTCCTAGTCACAGGACATTAAGGACCATCCCTCCCCTGTCCCAACCCCACCGCTTCTCCTTTTGTCTATTAATACACTAAGAGCATTTTCCCCCTCAACGATTTTACAATTACTACTGTCGTATTTCTGCCACTCTTTTATTTCCTGGTCTACTTTTATTGTTGTTATTATTCTACGCTTAAATTTTATGGCACTCCTCCAAGTAAATTCTCCTGATAGTGTCATAATCCATTTATGAAGGCCTAACTAATCAATTAATGAAAATTGGAGCCTACAAAGCCCACTCTCTCACATTGATTGAAAGTGTCAGCGTGGAGTCAGTGAGCCTGTTAAAATACTTGTTAACATCTCGGAATCAAAGTAGCGAAGTTGAATTGCTTCTCCTGCAATTAGTTTATTGATTTAATTAAGACGCTTTAATTTAGAAGCCGCACTAGAAGATTGGTGTTATACGAATGGCTAAGCATTATAGACAGGCTCTGATCATGTCTGAAGACAAGAGAGGGTGGGGGGATTTAATTTCACCTCTTAAAGAAACAGACATAATAACAGAGATTGCTGGGTGGCTCTGTCAGGATTCACACATCTTTTGACAAATACATTTTTAGGATTTTTTACTGTCATTTTTGACCACTTTATAAGCCTTTTTGTTTAGGTAATTGCACTCGTACATTTCTTTACACCCCACAGTGCCTCATGACTTCTCATTGATAAGATTTTGTCGATTTGACCAAGTACAACAATACATTTGCCTGCGCATACCTCTATTTGTATTTTAATTTAGCCTCTCGAAGGCTGAAGCATATTTCTGGTTGGAACTACTGCCTACGGACTGATATCTATATGCAAATAAGTCTAAAAATGCTTTTACCAGCTAAGCCTTGTAAGAAAAGAAAAGAAAAAAGAGAGAGAAAAAAATACGGAGAGAGATCGGAGATGTTCATTACTCACTGGCATAAGGAGAGTTAGCAGCGGAGCCGTTGAGGAAGTTTGGTGATCCTCCCAACGTGTTCATGCCTGTGTTACCGTATCCATTCATACTGGTGGAGACGGTACTGTAGCTGCTCTGTTGGGGTGTTGAGCTGGGCACATAACCGTGAGGAGAAACACTGCTCGTGTTTCGACTGAAACCTGAAACGCAAACACAGAATCACACGAGAATCAGATGAGAGGAACAACATGTACATTTGAATATAAAAAAGACACATTACAGTTTCTGTATGAAATAGGCACCTGCTGAAATAATTTCGATGATCTGATCACAAGTGGTCAGACAGATTTTTATTTTGACCTGAAAGTAACTTGTGTCATGTCTTGTGATCAGATTTGTGATCTCATGATTTCTTCTCATATTAATGTCCAGAGAAGTTCTATGGAGTCTTGTGCATGCATGTGTAAGGAACGGATGTATGAAACACATTACACCATTCACAGTACACAACGTGTTTTCAAACCTTCCAAATGTGATAAAAGCGACCAGATTTTTAAAGGTCATGTTTACGACGGCACTGTCCACTCAAGATCAGATCAGCCAAAACAGATAGTAATGCCACAAGTCTAAACTATAATGAATCTCATGCTATTCAGAAAGTGCTTGTTAAAACACACGCATGTGTCAGTATGATACAGGAGACAAAGAGGATATAAGGAGACTATATGGACTATAAATATGCATCAGAATATTAAACGCTGACATGGGTGAAAGCAGCAGGAAGTTCTCGCTGCAGGAGTCCCTGCCGTCTGGTTCAAAGGCAGCGCACATCTCTGCACTGCTTACTATTCATTCTTCCTTTTATCACAGCGCTGATAGATTACTGCTGACTTTACACAAATCATTCACTGTCACAGAGGCAGAGGAGTGCTGAGGTAACGGAGCCTGGAGGTTCAGGGAACATTGCTGAAAGGTTGTATCTGTCTGTACACTGTCTATCTCTGTCATCTTCGCCCACTTCCCCGTTCTTTCTTTCTGCAGCTGTGCCTTTCTTTGTTTTGCACTCGCATGTGCACACGTATTAAAACGTGTGAAAAACGACATATTTGTTTAATGGACTCTCACCCTGATTGGCTGCTTGTGTGGATTCGGACACATTGACTGCGAGCTGGCTGTGGAAAGAGTTCACTCCCATCATGCCCGTGTGCACTGAGTTGTTGGCCAAACCCTGCAGCTGGTTGTGATTCCGTGGGACGTTGTAGAGCGCTTCTGCGATATCGGCTGCTCTTTTCAGAATGATCTCCTGTGGGGATCAACACAGCAAGGATTAGATAGATGACATGATTAGAGGGACGATAATAAGAAAATGAGTGGCCAAATTATGAAATGAAGCAACGGGGCAACTTGGGAAATGATGATTTAATAGGGCAGAGCTGTATATGTAAATATGCAATAGTTCAGATGTGAGCTTTAAGGTGCCTGGGTGATGATATTGAAATAGACTTTATTGTACACTAAGGGACTCTATAGTGCTGTGAGCATCGGAATACATTGTTTTTTCTCTTCACGTCTTTATATTAATAACAGCAGTAAATAACAATAGGACGCAAAACATCCATGACAATAAAATCATTAAAATCGTTATAACTCAATAAACATACATAATAAAAAGCCTTACAAAGCATATGAAGAGTTTGGTTCCAAAATTTGATAATAAATCAAAAAAGGGTTTTTATTGTGCATTCCATTTAATATCAATCAAAGTGCAGTTGGTTTGTTTAGATTTTAGCCGTAATAACTGAAAAAAATAATAAAACACAATAAAAACATGATTTTTGAAAAAGTTATCTCATTTTGGAACCAAACTCTTCTTATATACATGCCCATTATACACCACAAGAGAAAAACAGATATATACACCCAGAAGCACCTTATATATTTTTTTATCTTATCTGCACTGTATTTTGTAGTATTTAAATAAAAACAGGTATGAAATATTTCTCAAATTCTTTGCAAGGACAGTGCAAAAAATAAACGCATCTCTTGACAAAATGAGTCAATGCACTATTTACACTAAAAAACTAAAACTATACTCAATCTGGTGTAGAATGAAATGCTCATCATTTGGGGTTGATGGGGGAGGACAGCACGGTCTCATCATAATTCACCCTCATAAAGATGACAAGAGCATGTGTATGAGGGGATAGGGGTTCCAGTGAGGGAGCTCTTTGAGTGGTTCGTGCACTGGCCAGCCTAAATAATTCAGCACGGCTGCTCTCCTGCTCAACCCTGCAATCGATGAGCATGTGCCCTCCATTCTCAGTTCATAACTGATCTAACATTGAAGATGCCCTTGTGCTCCTCCTAACCAATGAGAATGAGCTCTTGAGGAATTACATTGGGGGATTCATGTTGAGGGAATATAACAGACGACACTCATAAAGCTCACAAATGGATTTAAGTGCTAACGAAATATTTTTTTTAAAACCCATTTACACTTATTTTTTAAGTTCTTTTAAGTTCTTAGAGTCATGTACGCTATGCTTATGTGAGGGTTTATGGCCAGGTAAGGAATTGTTCACCTAAAATGAGAATTATATCATTATTTACTCCCCCTCGTGTGATATCAAACCTGTATGACTTTGGTCTGTAGATCACAAGATGATATTTTGAAAAATGTTGGTAACCTAAATTGCTGGTACCCATTTACTTCTATTGTGTGGACACAAAACCAGTACAAATCAATGGGTGCTTCCGTTGTTCGGTTACCAACATCAAAATATCTTCTTTTGTGTTTTTGACGAAAGAAAGTCATACAGCTTTGAAGTGACAAGAGGCAAAGATGACAAAATTCTCATTATTGGGTGAACTGTTCCTTTAAGGAACCCAAAATATGTAGTGCTGCTGGTGCACGTTGCCATAGTATTTGCTTGTATCTCACCTGATTATTGTGTGGCATCCCATACAAAGCTTCAACGAGGTCTGCTGCCCTCTTCAGAATCACCTCCTACGTGAGAAAAGATGAAAGGAGGCACTTTAGCTTACCATCTCTCACAGTACATCAATAACACAAACTCCTTTTTGTAATCGCCTTGATTGATTCTATTAACCAATGCACTACATTCAACTTTCATGTCCGCCTTGTCACTTGGCACAAAGTCGCCACCCAAAGGAACTTACAGTACATTTATTAAAAGGACAGTCCCTCAAGTACAATCCTGGTTAAGTGTCTTGCTAAAGGGCACAACAGTAACAGGAGATTACAGCAACTCTGTAGCAGTTCATAGATCGCCCTGTCAGGTTTTGAACATGTGACCTTTGGGTTGATCGTCTAGAGCTTCACGCAACACCCCTAACACAAACATTTGCACATATAGTCATACAAGAACCCTTGTGCATCATCTACTGTACTGTAGACCTTCTAACCATTCTTATTATAAATACATAATACATGAACACAAACACATTTAAAGCAAATACATGCATGTTTGCTCATGCAAACGACTTCTCCGCAGGAGAGCACTATTTTCATTCTAGGTAATCGACTTTCACACCCGTAACAAAAACCTATTTATTACAATCCCTTTACGCATTAAACATTTATTTACAGTGTTTTTACTCCGTGTATTCATTTTATTTCCTCTAACCTCTCTCTTCCCCTCTCTTTTTAAACCCCGAAGCACTAGTGGCACCCTTTTTAAAAGTTAATGTGCTGAGGAAATAAGCTCGCAGCGCGACAACCAGAAAATTGTTCTCACCCTCCGCGTGTAACCCTCGCTGCGAACAAGCCCCCAAGCATGTGTGCCTGCCTGCCAGCCGACATATTGCCTTTCAATCAGACCCCCGCCCCTCCATCCCCCCACCCCGGTGGCCCCAGACGCAACTCACAGACACGAACATGACGAGGGGGTCAGCAAAGCAATAAAGATTTTTAGTGCGCTGTCCAAGGTGCTAAATTCACTCAATAATGGGAGCTCTGGCACTGCGTTAACCCCTCGTTAGGGGTGCTTTGCGGGGGAGGCGCCCGTCTCGCCTCGCCCGGGCTCGGGCTGGGTGATTGAGAGAAGCGAGGGAGCCTGGGGAGGCCTAAAGTGGTGCTTTAGTATGGATGTGTGACTCCGACGGGCTCTCTCCTTCTTTACCCTCTCTCAGTACTGGATGGAGAAGGAACATAAGGGATGAGAAGCATTAGTCCATGGCCGTGTCCCCCGCTGCACCAGCACAGTGTCATTTATTCAGTGTAGCTCTATACTTGTTCTTAGTTGTATTTCTCTCGCGCTCTCTTTCCTTTGTTGGAAGGTCTCGTCCCTACCTATCGATCTTCTGTCATTACCATATTGGGGGGTGAGGGTGGGGGGTGTGTGATCTGTTGAGAGGGTAAATCCAATAAGGAAGGGGCCAAAAGTTTGTCCAGATAAACAAATAAATGCTATTAGTACCGGCCGTGTGTGGTGGCCCTGTGTCTGGAAGCACAGCCCATTTCCTGGGCGAATATCAGGGCTTCCAGTAAGGGCTGAGCAGAGAGCCAGGAGCGGTAAACAGGAAAGAAACCTGATCTTGGATCTGCATGTCTGTATAGCTGTCTATCAGTCAGAGGCATCATAACCCGGATTCGTCCCTCCCCCATCTCTCCAACCCCTTTGGTCTGCAATACGGCTAAAATCAGGACGGCCGTGAGCTATGAGGACTATATGAGCGTCCCTTTAACTGAGACAGGTGTTTTTCAGATTTGTTTTCCATCAACGGGAAAGCTGAGAAGTATGTATACACATTCGTCGTAATACATACACAAGCACATATAAATGTGAACGACCAAACAACCTCAGGCGTAATGTTTCGAAGATGTATAATATCAAATAGCCACACAGCAGCAGTGCCCGGCCTCCACATTAATGCGCTTCGGACATTGAATCTGTTCCTGTGTGTAAATGATGGTGGCTAGTAATATGATATACATTCATTAGGAAGGGGACTGCGGAAAAATGAAATAAGGCCCAGGTCACATCTGGAATGTTAAGGCAATGGCGTCTGCTCATTTACAAGGAAGCCAGGCCTGTAAAAACATGACAAATCTATTCCTGTGCTTGTTCATTTGCAATTTTATCATCTCCTAATGTTCTATTAGAGCAGTAATACCAGCAGGGTCACTGTCGTCGCTCATGCGGAAAGGAGCACGGTGATGATGTCATACTTCCTGTTCTGCTCCTCTGACCTCATGGACTGCTATGGTCTTGTGGAGGTTCTGATTTTATTAGCTTTATTAGCTTAGCTTGGTCTGTCACAATTACAGCTAGAAATGACGCAAAACAAAAAGATTTTATTCTCACACAGACTATTTCAGATTTTATCTCAAGTATGTTCTTTGAAAAAATGTATTAGTAAAAAAATGTTGATTGTGGTGAAAGTTTTGGACATGGTGATGAATTAATTTTACACAATACATTTCAAAACGGTTTACGTTCATTTCATTATTTTGTTTAGATTAGATATTCAAAGTTTTTTATAAATCTTATAATTATGAAATTTAAATGTGACCTCAATTTAACAATGAGAAAATACAATCCCACAAAATGCCCACACAGAGTGCACACAATGCAAACAAAATCCAAGCCTGCTGTATATACTGTATAATCTGTTCAAGCTAACCACACAGACTCATATGCCTCTATCTGTTTGCATTAACGGTAAATGCTTGGATCAAACATTGACCACACTGGTGTGTAATGTCATGACATTTACACCCGTCAGGGCTGCAATCCATTTTGATGAATGGGGGCTATCATATAGTGAAGCATTTCTTATCCTGACAATAATCTAATCTTCAATTTCAAAAACACCATTTGTCACGGGTGTAAGAGATAAGATACTCTCAGATGTGAGACAATCAAAATTTTGACTATTCCCAGAGTAATGTGTCAGGTTGTAATCTGATGTAAACATCAGATCTGTACGGTGGAATTAGTCATTGGGAAGCATGAGGTCATGAGGTCACTCTGAATTTGTTTATCAGAAACATGTTTTTGTGGTATCATATAAAATGGATAATTCCCACTCTGAATCCGGATAGATTTAAATACCCACCTGACTATATTATGCAAGTTGCTATGGAAACCATTCAGCGGCTCCATCAACATTGCTTACGTACTTTTTTTATTATTTTTATTAATAATGAGCTGTTTACTAAACAGTATTAACATTATGTTATAATCAACAATACACGTAACAAACAAAATCATATTACTTAAATAATAAGTCATAAATAAATAATCAATGTATACATATACATATTAACAATAATACATATTTATGAAATGAACAGACTACAGCAGGTCAAGCCAAGCTTTCAGTGTGTAGTATGTGGCTTCTCATGCCAAATGTTTATACATCACCTCACCACAAGTGTCCATTGACTGGATCGTATTGGGTGGTCACGGTGAAGTAGAGCAGCATGTCCATTCCATGCGTATGTGAGCACAGCTGATGACAGTTCTTTGACTTTTGCTAATTTGGCTTACCCACCATGCTTATCTAACAAAAATCAAATATCCTTAGTCTCTCTCTCCCCATCACCCTTCCCCCCCATGTCTTCCATCCATCAATATCTGCCCATCATAAATATCAGTCACTGTGCTCTTTAACTAATGTGGCTTCATTGCATAATTCATATTCTCTCTGGACCTAAAAGGTTACTGTCTGAAAGTCAATAATAACCTGTCTATCTGAATAGGAACAGAACAGAACGCAGCCACCAAAATTTCAAGACCTGAGGAACGCATCACTTCCTTATCAATGATCAAAATAACAAAAATGACCAATGGCCAAGTTTCACTACAGTTTAAGACAGGTACAGTATATATATATATATTTAGGAATATGACATATTTTGGATAAAGATAAGACCACTACGCTACCAAGGAACACAAGGTTTTTCCCGGGAAGCACAGATTGAATTCTAGACCCTGTGGAGGAGCCAAAGAGGGATCAGGTGGATGTAAAGTGACAAGGAAAAGGTGGGAAACAAACGCTGGTAGAGGAAACGGAGAGAGCAAACAAGGCCAAAGTATGGGTGTGCTGAACACGGGCCAGGTGCATTGATGATTCTGTTGCGTCTGTAAAGGTAAAAATGCTCCCTAAGCAATTAGGAACTTTCTATTTAACTAATCCTCTTAGAGGCACTAAAATTCTGCATTTCTTTATATGTTTTGAGCACTGATACTAAGAAATGAAGTCTGATACTGAAGCAAAAATATGTTTTTTTTATGAAAGAGCTCGTCAACAGGGCCCACGGCCCTCTAGGGGGCCAATGGCTGTACTGCAGGGGGTCTGGATATTATGGTTTGATTAAAAAAAGTAAAAAAAAACATCATGAAGCAAATTATAACATTAAGTTGTAAATGTCATGTTTTAGCCACATATTGAATTTCCTCAATTCCATTTAAATATGACAAATTAAAAGTATATATTAAAATGAAAACAATAAAAATAAGATGATAATGATTATAAGTCAAGCCTAAAATTATGAGCCAGGCCTAAAATGCAAAACTATTAATTTAATGTATGTAACATAGGTCCCTGCTTCCTGATCTTTAAATCCATTAAAGGCGGCTTGTGGCCTCAAAAAGGTGGAAGACCCCGGCATGTTCACTGCTCAGGATGACATGAACGCCTTTGTTTGTTCAATTTCATTATCGCCAGTACCAGCATTTGTCGATGAAGCTGTTATTAGAAGCGTCTCCATGTGATAATTCAGTTTTCCGAAATTTCATAGAAAAACATCTTGTTGAACTACTGCTCTGTAATAAATTACACAGCTCGGCAAACATAGTAGCGTGCTCGTTCAAGGACCAAGAGAAACAAGTTAACCTGCCGTGTTCCACACTTGGCCCTCACCTGTGATTGAGTCCAGCAGTTTAGAGAAGTGCCGTCAACAAACTGTTATTGCCTCAATAAAGGGCAAAATCAATAGTGCTGAAATGAGTGGCTGGGCGCAGCAGCCGACGCTGTTAATAACTCGCTGCGAGTGTTAGAACAAGAGGAGGAGGAGGAACAGAAGAGAGATGCTTAAAACTACTTGTAGGAAGTCAGGATAAAATCCATCTGCTAACATCAGCCTTGTCTCGACAATCAAACGGACACGTAGAGGTACACCAGAAATGATTTCTCATTTACCCTTCCTTCTTTTCTCTCCTCCCTTTCAAACGCTGCCATGGCTTCTCTTCCCCCGTGTGGTGACTCAATTATTGTTGGGCGAGCAGTAATAAAGTGAGGGCTGTGGTACCTTCGATCGGCTGACCTGTGAGAAGGCAGCACCGGACAGCTGACTTCACCATGATGGATCACCACACTCTCTCTCCATCTCCCTTACTGCCTGTGTTTCTTTTGTTCTCTCTCTCTCTTTCTCTTCCAAACTGGACTGTGTTGGTTTGTGCTACTGTTTAACATTTGTGATCTGCAATCTTTGAATCAACCTTAAAGGAACAGTTCACCCAAAAATGAAATTTCTGTCTTCATTTACTCATCTCACGTTGTTTGGAAGAATTCTTGTAACCAAACAGCACTTGGCCACCATTGACTAGGAAAAAATCTTTGTAAATTTCTTTGTTCTGTTGAACATAAAAGAAGATATTTTGAAGAATGTAGGAAAGCAAACAGCTCTGGGGCACTTTGGACTGCCATTGTAATTTTTCTATTGTAGTCAATGGTGGCCAAGAGCTGTTTGGTTACAAGCATTCTGCCAAATATAGATTTGGAAGAACATGAGGGTGAGTAAATGATGACAGAATTTAAATTTGAGTGAACTGTCTCTTTAAGTAATTGGGCACACTATGAATTGTTTTGTGTAGGCTTTATTTTTAACACGTGCACAATATTTTATATACAGTAAATACATATGCATATATATCAACAAAATTGGTAAAGTGCAGTAAACTTCTACAGATATCTGCTCCATGTATAGGAAGCAGGCCACGCTGCACATACCCCGTATGCTACATACAGTACTTCTGTCTCCTAATATAACCAAACCAACATCTAACTGCTTCCTCGGGGACTTCCCCCATGCCTGACCCTGGAGACATCTCGTAGAACTAGACAGCCAGGTAGTTTTCCCTGTACCGATTTTATTCAGCACCTCCATTAGAGCGGGGTTGCTCATAACCGGTAGGCCATTCCACCCTATTCATTAAAAGGGAAGGGAACGGTTAAAATATGGGCGTCTGTTAGGCATGATCTCCTGGGAGAGAGACCACAAGTGTATTCTGCATCCCTCGTGCAGAAAAAAAACGGTGAGAAAGATGTGACAAGTGACCCAAGCCGTGACCCACCTAATGTATTCGGATTCATCATAGGACTAGCAAAATGGGCCCAAATCAAGCCAAGATTAAGGCCACAAAAAGCATACGTGAGCAACACGATGCCCCAATTTCAATGACATTTACCAGACGGTTTCAACAACTACCATGGGATTCATTTAACTGATTAACAAAAACTTTCTTCTTTTTTTTTCAATTCCCAGCTATACATAATTTCATATGTAATCTAACATCATAATAAGGGGGTATTTATATATCTTCATTAGTGACATCAACAAGCCTGTAATCTAACACTACCCCATCAGTGTCAGAGAAGCAGATAGCAACAGATGTGTGTACTGGTGATTTTCACAGGGACCTTTAGGAACTGGGTCAACTGAGCTCCAGCACATGATGGAGAGCAGAAGTGTGTTAAGACTGGGTTCAGACTGTGGGACTGCAGAGGAAAGGTATTCAAACAATGTCCATGTGGTTCATAAGGGACACAGATCAAACGTTGCTGCCCTCTTTAGCTTCACTGACATGAAACAGAAGATCTGTCCTCTGCCCACCAGCTGCGGAATGGACAATAGCATGAATGGAATTGTGGGGGACTAGTGAGGGAATGAGGCAAGAGAAAGAGAGATAGAAGAAAAATTGTAGGTGAAATGCAAATCTGCAAAATGTTAACACTGACATTACCAAAGCACAGCTATGATATCACTTCCTGTCAAATTATTTGGTGTCACATGGGATTATTAAAAGTACATGACGTCTTTTGCTTGTTCAGTAGGGGAGGGCACTATTCTTTGTAAATCTGCTTCAGAACAATATGTATTGTGAACAGCAGTATGGAAATAAATTGAATTGAATTTAGAATGTTTGACACACACAAAAATAGAGCAGGCAGGCAACTCAAGTCAACCAACATTATATAATAAAAACTAAAGCAAGATTCAAAATCAGGGTGAAAATAAACGTTTTCTAGCATACTTGACAGTAGTAAGAGAATTAAAAGAAATCACAAGACTTAATATTGTTGACCAGCCATCAAACATATTCAAATTATTAAAACCAAATTGCATTGGAAAAGTAGCAATGTTTTGTGTTTTATATTAAATGCTCACTTAATGCAGACTTTGATTTATATCTTCTATTCTTAATAAATAATAAACATATTTTTCATATTTATACACTACTGAGAGTTTTAGAACGCTCACTATTTTTTTTTTTTTCACATTTTAGAAAGATTGTTAGCTCATCAAAACTGAATAACACAAACGGAACACGTTTCAACTAAACAAAAAACAAAACGTATCATTTCGTCTCTTCAATGCACTTGCCTAAAATTTGCAGAAATATTCACTTGCCATTTTCTCAAGCAGCTTCTTGGGATTTTACCCCAAGATGTTTTTAAAAATATATATTAAAGGAGTTCCCATCTATTCCCTTACTGCTGCTCTTTTTTCATTATTTTGTCAAAGTCATCCATTTCAAAGTCATTTTTAATAAAAAAATATATATATTCGTTTATGATGATATAAGGTTATATTTGCACAATTATATTTTTGTCTATAAAACTAATTTAAAACACTTAAGCATATACCTTCAAATTCAAGGGTTTCATTCAAACCTTTAACCAGCAGTGTACAACAAAGCCATTTTCCACAATACTAATTTTGACTTAGTTTCCAATACCGAAAGGATTGAAGTGACTTTTCTAAATGAAAGAATGTTTAACCTAAACCCATGCAGCACAAAACACTTTAACCACTTGACCACGAACTCAAGATCTGCCTGATTCTTCTAGATTGGCTTTGATGCTACACCCATTGACCTCACAGTCTAATTTAACATGTTTAAGGTGTAATGGATTGGGAGTCGACTCATTGGTCATGAATACTGACGACCCAGCTCTGATATAAAGGGCATCAAACGGCACAAGGTCAGCGCTGAATGTGAAAAGCCCCAGCAAGCCATAATTACTCATTTTACACTATTAAGTGGTGCTGCAGGAGCGGGACTCAGGGGTATAGGACACATACAACAAGATAAAGTAATGTTTATTTATCCGTCCCTAAGGATCCATTTACTTGGCCTGGCTCTCCTTAAGAACCATGTGTGGCAAGAGAAATAAACACCCAACTGGGTCCACAACTAGAGTTTTCTTTTTTTTAACAGAGCATCCTGAACCCAACTGCTTAAGATTGCCAACCTGAATATACAGTATATAATCAATGGACTGTAGGAGCCAGTAATGAATGCTCCGAATAACAAGACTATGCTTCAGCTAAGGATTAATAGGCAGCGGTGGATAATAAAAAATGTGTTTGTGGTGGTAATTGCTCTGTGAAAATCCAAGTGAAATAGACATATTAAAGCACACTGGTTATGTGACGTAAATGAACTGACCTTTGGTAAGCGTTCAGGGTCGCCTGGGTGTCGGGGAATGACCTTCTGTAGCCGCTGGAAACCGTAGTCAATAGTGGGCTCATTCAGTGCTGCAGGAAAAAGAGAATTCAACCCTGTTACTACAAAGAAATTCAACACCCATCTGTAATTACTATTAGGCAGACATGCCTATAGAGAAATATGTGTATAAGCTTCATTTTATTTAGACCTTAGTATGTTTTTTTTATATGAAACAGTGCGAACTGCAGTATCAAATATTATGTTTTCTAAGCAGTTAAAATAACAATTCCCAGAATGCATTCTGCAGTCTGCAACCACAATTCACCATGAAAATTGCATTTAAAACAATTAAAATTCGGTCTTCATTTATCCACCCTTTTGTCATTTCAAACCTGTATGACTTTCTTTCTTCTGCAGAACACAAAAGAAGATATTTTGAAGAATGTTGGTAAACTAACAAAAAAGTCGTACAGGTTTGAAATGACAAGAGGGTGAATAAATGATCACAGCATTTTCATTTTTGGGTTTGTGTTTTTGAACCCAACTATCTTTTCAATGCGCAAGACAAAAATTTGGAACGCATCACAAACTGGTCATGAGTAATGAGCTATCTGATAAAATTAACTACAACGCAAAAATTAAAGTTTAACAGCCATGTAAAGCTGAATATCATAGTGATGAAATGCCATTTAAGATCTTCGATCAACTACAAAGCGCTTTTTACATTTGCTGCGTCCTTATACAAACTCCAATAGCAAGCAACATTGTATTTGACTCTCTTCTGTTTCGTTTATAAGCACTGCTAATCTACAAAACAAATCTATAGACCTCCATTATGAGCAAATAATTCAATTAAAGTTTTCATTTCTGTAGACCGCCACCTCCCACTCCTTGGAGGACCACAGAAAGCTTCATGAATCTTCATGGAGCACAGAGCAATAAAATAATATTGAAAAAGGAACCCGATCTGTGTGATAGGGCCAAACATCCTGCACGGGTGGACCACATGCTGCTTGGCCCCATGTTTTTCTAACCTCCCCGGATTGAGGGGACTCTCACACTGAGACAATGGCTCTTTCTCCACCACCAGCCCTCTGAGCTTGTTTGTGTGTTTATCTGTTGTGGTGCAAAACCGAAGCCCTCAGGGGCACATTTATACAGGGACATTCTGTAGTTCATCGAGAGAGAGAATGAGAGTTTGAGAGATGTAAGTAAGCAAAGACTAGAAATTTGATTTGCATCATACAGCATCACAAAAAGTACTTTTGACTAAACCACATTTTAAAAATGAAGGAATTTAGCTGCAAACAATGTTTCTCATCTCATCTGGTCTGATTATCATTTTAGTGGATTTAGAACCAGTCAGATTCCCTCGAGTTTGTGCGCACGAACACACACACACACAATTTTTCCAGCTTTAGTTCTTAATAAAAAGTGTTCCCAAAATGGGGCCTGACAGATTATTAATGCACTAGGAAGTTCAAGTTTTTTTCTTTCCTCAAAATATTTCACATTATGCACTGTAAAGATGATTCTGGGTCGTAGTAGATTTCTTGAAATTACTTGAGTAGATTTAACTTGTTTTTTAACAAAAATTTAAATTATGGAAAAATCTCCAAATGCACAAATTATTATGTGCTTTACAATAAAATGAAAGACTTGATAGTGTTTGTTGTTCAGTTGTCTTTAAGATTTAGAAGAGATTCTGTTTGTATTTTTGAGTTTCGTGGTTACCATCAATCAGAAGAGTGGTGCTTTTGCTTAGGTCATGGGAGAGCTCATAATGTGTGTGTTTTAGCACTCGGTGAACCCAACACGACCACCGTGCCGCATCCAATGTGGACAACATTTCAAATTATTATGGGTTCTTATGAGTTTCTAATTTCTTTGGTCGTGTCGCGCTAGTCTTGTCCGGTGTAGACACAGTGTAAACTGAAAACTGCAAGTACTGAGACAACTCTCAACTTACGTGTACATCATATATAGTTAAACTGAAGTTAAAAAACGATTAATAAGTTAACTCCACTGTTGAAATGAGTATTTCTTCTTGATTTTTTTAAGTTTATCACATGACATGCTTAAAGACTCTTTGGCCTCTAATAATTCCTCACCCTTTACTCCCTCTTTCTCTCTCTCACAGACACACACACTTTATCTGTCTATCTATTTTTCTCTCGTGATGGACTGACCGCCTTTCCTTTGCCCGAAGCCTCAAATCTTGAACACAACCGAGGAGGGGCAAAAATAGCAATCAAGGACTGGAGTCCTTTGGCCCACAGTTGATTGTTCTGTTAAAGCTCAGGGACGAGCAGAAATGTAACAGCCTCTTTCTCTCTTTTCCGGCCTCCCTTCTGTTCGCCCTGTAGGCCGCAGCCTGGACGTTTCCTGAGGGAGTTAACCCAGCTCCCCTCAGCTCCACAGCTGAGAGGACAGACTGTGGGCAGCCTCTGAGTGTAGTGGAGTGGATTCAGATGGCTAAAGGCCCGGACAGAACCAGACCCCTTGAGCCCTAAACACAAGCTGTGCCCAGCCTGGACCACCTCCACCCCCATTAAAAAAACCAGAGCAGTTCTGACTGTTACAGCTCAATGCGTTTTAACAAAAGAACATCCAAAGACTGGTGCGACCTATTGGTTTATCAAAACGATTAGCTTAAAATGTATGTCTTATTTTACAACATGTACAGCTGCATGCAGCGAGACACAGTATGGTTGAGTGGCTCTCTGAATGAGAGCTAGAATTAACCTGAACTCTCTCGCCCCGCCACGGTCGCATGGATGCACAGTCACTCACTCTGCTCTGTGATTGACTGACTGTTTACTTTAAGAGCAAGAAAAAAAACAGTTAAAACAATCCTGGAGCATGATGGAGAACAGACCACAGCTATCGGCGAAGGAAAGAACAACAAAAACAGCAGAATGTGACAGAATGATTCAAAGCCGCCCCACGGCTGACAATACATCATATCTAAATAGACTTCCTGTAATCAGGCCTGTTGGTGGTTTGGAGACGGGGATATGGAAGTGCGGACCGGGACAGAGCACAGAACGTGAATGGGGGATGTGGAAGTTGATGGCGGAAATTCATAATAACGAACGATAAGACGGACAATGTGAATGATGGATGCATCATTGTGTCACATTAAGAAAATACTGTATATGTAAACTCTAGCTCTGAAGATTAAAGATAAAAATGATTTATATAAACATGATTTAACACCGGTTATTATTCATAGTATTAAATAAATATATTATTTATTTATAATATCTGGCAACAAATAATCTTTTATTAATAAAAGTTATTAGACAATATAATTATACATATCATATTTTATTTTATTAATAAAATATTGTAATATATTGGCTATGCAAATAGAAAAAAGTTGGGCTGCGGAAGATATTACATGCAAATGAAAAAATATGAAAACAAAATCAAAAATTCATTAAAATAACATGCAACAAAAAAAATAGAAAGTTATTAAGAAAGTAAATTGCTTCATGTTAACTGCACATTGTCTGTGAGAACACAATAAAATCTGAAGAAGAGCTGGCCTTCGAATAAATAACCACTAAACACTTAAGAGTGAATAATGAAGTGGATGTTGAAGCAGAACTTTGTGAAGGCCTGGACAGGGAACATTTAAAGTGAGTCTCTTTCAAAAGGACCCATGTGCTGGCATAATGAGGTATGAGAATGTGCATCAGAGGACCTCTGAGGAGGGCGGTGAGTTAATGTGCTGATATAGAGATGGATGGGCTAGATCTCAGGCTAAACTATACTCTGCCACACTTCTAGACATCTGCACATGTTTACTCTCCTTTATTGCTATTGATTTTCCCATACTGTACAATCCTCTCACCAGTCGACTGGATAAAGCAGAGAGAGAGAGAGAGAGAGAGAGAGAGAGGGTAACGCACTGAACAGTTATCTAATTCTCTGTACCCAATGCCAGCTGCACACCCACCAAAACAATGATGCAAACATTTCATGAACACGAGTGCATGTAATAATGGTATGTGTCAAAAATCTACTTGACATTGACCGGTGACAGTTAATAAGTGACCTAATGTGCTGGAGCATATCATGATTTCCAGATTCTCTATGTCTTCTTTAGTGTGTAATCTTGTTTACCATGTACTGCAGAACTGTATATTTATATAGAAACACATTTCAACAGTCCAGGCTCTTGTTTACTTTTACAAATTCAGGCTGAGAAACTTGCAAGCTGCTGTTTCCATTTCTTTCTGGGCTTATATCATGGCTTCACGGCAAAAATAACACACAAGGCGATACTGGATAGCGTCCCAACATACATGATAGAGTTGATCTCATGCCATCACGGATTCATGGCACCTCTCCGATTTCATATGTGAAGGGGAAGGAAAAGGTTACGCGTGATGTCATGAGCGCTCTGCCTGAAATAAAATCTACAAAATCAATATTGAAAGGAGCAGAATATCTGCTGTATTCTATGCCATCTCATTAGGTTTAATGAACATAATCGATCTAAGCAAATATAGGACTGTTGCCCATTCAAACGGACTTCCGAGAGGCGCGAATTGGATTTTACACAGAAGCTATCAAGGAACAGAACTGACGTTCCAAAAAAACAAATAAAACAATGCTACAAATATATTAACAATCATCCCCTCTTTCTACAGAAGATGGGATCAAAGCAAGTAAAACATATCAGCAATGAACAACAACCACCGCTTGAAGGATCCCTTGCAATCACGCAGATCAATGCTCATTGAAATTTCATGAAGGCAGAGCCGGACCGCTTCATATTTCACAATAATAACTACAGGCCCGCAGGGGTGAAGAGAGGGGAGCGGAGAAAAGAGGATGGATGGGTAAAACTAAAGACAATACTCTAAACGCTGTCAAAACCAAATGGAGCACAGTGAAAACATCAACTTTAAAAAACCTTATACTACGAAAAACCACCACATTTAATATCTTAAGCAAAAGCCTGGAGGCAGAACACGGGCGGCGGTTTTTAAACCAAAGAGAACACAGCCTTTGTGGCGTCTTGTTTTGGAGAGCAGATGCAAGCTCGGAGCCGCTGGTGGTAAATTGAATCAGCTGACCACACATAGACCCACAGGGCTAGAACAGTATCCCTGACTGACGGAGCAGAAAGGCATGCTGGGTAATTGGTCTTTAGCAGAACCTTTTAACAGGCACTTGTGGGCTTTGTACAGAGCTGTTAATGTCAGGGTGGTAATGTTCTGTACATGTTAGGCAATGGCAGACTCCGTTTCACACTCTCTCTCTCGTTTCCCAAGAGCTCTCTTTCATTCAGGTGTGATCTCATATGCTGTGGATAGGAATCGATAGGCTCAGTGGCAGGGTGTTCGATGCCTGCCTGAATTATTGCTTCATTTCTCTCCCTATATAGATGAGGCCTGTTTTTTCTCAGCCTTCCCCACACTGGGATCAATACCTTACAATCTCATTTTTATCCATTTTTCCATAAACTCGGTGATTGCGTTTATTTGGAAAATCCGACAAGCTAAATATGGCATCACTTTAAGACACGGAGGGGGAGGGGGGATTCTTGGACCCTGTGACTGTAAAATGGATGACTTGTTTTTCATGATTCTGAGCAGTGGATTCTAAAAGTCAGAGAGATCGGTGTAAAGTGGCCCACCGAAGACGCCCCGCTGTTGAGCAAACCGATTTCTCTAATGTCTTTATGGTTACAATCGCCACCATGCCGGGGTTTAGCAATTTAATTGGAATGGTTATCATTGATCACCTACTGTGCCACCATTTGTCAATAGAATTAAAGAGTCTCATTATCAAAATCGAACGATCACTCAGCTTGCTCAAAGATCACTCAAAATGCGTCCTTCAAATCTAGTGGCTGAAAAAAATGGTGGCCACATGTTGTTAAACTATTTTTTATTTTAGCCTATTTTATATATATATTTATTTCCATGTTATAAATCACATATAAGAATTGTCATGAAGAGCGATGCTAAAATCTGTTTAACTCGAATTGAAATAATTTGTAATGTAAACATTTTTGATTCAACCCTATTCCTGAAAAAGGAATTTTGGTACTTCTCCAATTTTAACACATTTTTTATTGTAAAAAATGTTTTATGTTCAGTCGTCTAACTTATCCATTCAGGTTGGGACTACACTCCTGATTTGTGTTGTTAAAATAAAATTGTTTAAACTAGGGAGAGGTTTTCCATTTTCTAGTATGCTTTGCATTTGTGGAGTAATGTTCTTAATGAAGTGTTGTTTTATATGATTTTAGTAAAGAGAAACAGTTGTTAGGGTTTATGTTCATGTATCTTTGAGATTTAGAAGAGTTTATGGTAACACTTTACAATGAGGTGCTATTAGTTAACATTTGTAAATGCATTAGCTAACATTAGCCAACAATGAACAATTTTGTTTTTTAGGCATTTATTAATCCTCGTCAATGTTCGTTCACGTCAATACAGTTATCCACGTTAGTTCATGGTGCATTAACTAATGTAAACAATGAAAACATTTGTTTTTAATGATGTATTAGTAAATGCTGAAATTAACATGAATTAATATTAATAAATGCTGTAGAAGTATTGTTCATTGTTAGTTCATATTAGCTAATGCCTTAACTAATTGTTAACAAATAGCACCTTATTGTAAAGTGTTACCGAGTTTATTATATTTTTTATGATAACCATTGTATACTATAGTAGTGCCTTTGTTTATAGGCTGTGGGATGTTACAATTTTTACAAGAAATATTTGAGTTGAGAACTTGCAAACAAAATATGAAACTTTAACATTTAAAAATCATGCTTGTTTAATTGACATAAATTGGGCAACTTGAACATACTTAAATTATGATATGATTATCATTTCAGTGTGCATTTGCATTAAAATAGAGGTGAAAAGCATGTAAACCTGTTTTATCTTTGAATTTTAGCATAATCTAAGTCTGCCTTTACCTCAACTATAGTGACAAATGCTCCCCATAGACTTAATCATTGAGTAGGCGTAAGAGAGCTCCTCCTAATGTGATCGAGTCTTTTAATATCAGGCCTGATGGGTGCTGTTAAGACCACTGGCCTGCATACTGAGCAGCTAGGAATTGCCTGCTGAACATTTCAAGCGATTCATCAACACCTCCAATCTATTGGCCGCATAGGACTTCACATGCGCTCACTGGCAGATATTATTATGACCTCCAAAACAGACGGAAAACCCCTTTGACGAATGATGCAAACATGGCAATCTGGTGAGAGGTAATACACAACCAAACACGGAAATGCATTTGTTGCAGATGAATTGCGATGGGGGAGGGGGAGAGAAAGTATGAAGGTGCTGTATGATTCATCCCCCTTATCTGCGGAGTGCCATGCAGGATGGGTAATGTCCCAGGCGGAGAGGGTTTAATTGTTTCTGATGATAAATATAATTGCGGAGAGGGTTTGGATGTGTAATTGCAGAGAGGCTTTGAAACGGTGGGTGAGATCACCAAGACCGGCATGCTCATCTTTAGGGCTTGTGTTTGGGTGTGTACATTAACTTCCGCATTTCAGAAATGCACAAAACAAGGCCTGGTGTGATGAGATGAGATCTCATGAGCTATATGTAAGGTTTTTGTTAACTACTGTATAAGCTCCAGTCAGCTGTGTGGTTCATTGAGTGTTCTGTATTGGGACCCAGATTTTACATGGGGCATAAAATGGTGACCCAATAAAACACTAGTGTGCAGTGTCATCGGTCTAATTTGGTTCCCTTCTATTAAAAGGATGGTTTACCCAAAACTGGAGATTTTTTCATCATTTATCACTACCGTCATATCATTCCAAACCTGTATGACTTTCTTTCTTCTGTAAATAAATGATGACAGGATTTTCATTTTTAGAAGAACAATTCCAAATGTATGAAGTAAATCCAAAAGAGAATAATAGTTAACACATTGATAAGTATAGTGCTAATGCATAAATACGAAGTTAAAAATCATCAAGTTAACATTTATATTTTGCTACTATAAATTCATATGCTTTGTTTTGTTACATTATTAACTGCATTTAACTTGTTTCCCCCCGCTGTCCAGTGTCCACAATCCGACAATATCAGAACTGTCCTGCAACCCATTTTTAGGTCCAGTTGACAACCACTGTACTAATGCAACTATGCGTGTTGTAAAAATATACTTGTCAAAGTAAACACACAAATGAAATGAGTCTTCCCCTGACTGTCAACCGTCGTTTATCTAGTGTTATTATGAGGGACATTCACCAGGTATGGCCCAGCCTTTCCACATGGCTGTGTGGTGTTCGGGTAGGACAGCATCAGTGCACCATTGATTTAATTAGGTCTCCATCTCCTCTGCCTGACAGAAGTTGATTAGAAGCGCCAGATGCCCCATGTGTAATTCCACTGCCAGCTGCCACATAGCTTTGCCAATACTCTATGATTAGTACCCACTGGCAACTGGGCACGGCACAGGTGCCAACTGGAGCCAGGAGAAAGAGGCATGCAGGCTAACGTCCCGCTGCAGTAGAGTGCCGCTGCCCAGGAGGCTACTGGGAAGTGGGGACAAGGAGACGCCCAAAACCCTTGAAAACTGAGCACAACAGCAGGGAGAACACAGTGAAGACAACCCGAGGGAGCAAGTTAGATCAATACCAGCTTTCTAAACCTATTTTACTATCAGTAAAGAGGTTAAAAGAAAGATGTGCGGTAAGTCAGCTCTGTGTTTGAAATTCATTTTTCATTATTATTGCTCAGTTTCAAGCGACATTACAGAGATAGTTCGCCAAAATAACTATTCTGTCAACATTTATTCACCCGCATAACCTGTATATGACTTCTTCTGTAAAACACGAATGTCTTGGGGGTTTTGTGTCCATACAATGGAAGTCAATGGGAGTGTTTGGTTATCAATGTTCTTCCAAATATCTTCTTTTCGTGTTCTGCAGAATAAAGTCATTCGAGTTTAAAATCACACAAGGGTGAATAAATTCCATTTCTGCATGAACTAGTCCTTTAAAACAGCCCATTTAATGAGTTGCAGATTGAATTCTTGGTGTTTATTGTGCTTGAAGATTTAGCAAAAGGGGCACATCTAGAAGTACGGCCCATAAAAGGGGATGACCATCTGCCCTCTGATTTGGAAGTGCGCGTATGTGTGGCTGTTTATGTGTTCGTGTGCGAATGTCTAAATCCCTCCCTCCACGCGTACCCATGTGCTTGCTGAATGGGCCATGAAAAGAAGCCAAGTCCAGCACCATAAACGCAATGAGCATACTCATTCACACCCACCACTGCACATACATAGACACCTACTGAGCCGACAACACCCACAGCTGTGCACTGTTTAAACCTATTGATGAGACAGGCCTTTAACATTGCTCCGTTCAGCATTTTAACGCTCCACAGAAAAGCTGTGCTTGTACTTTGACTGCTAACTCTAAATTTAAACTAAAAAAGCTGCAGCCTCAGCCAACAAACTCTTCACTACTTTATCCACAGATTCCATGTCGCTTTACCGTTCGATTTCATCACGTATTTCCATCAAACATAATATCCCATGCTTCTCTAAAAATAAAGTTACTACCTGTCCCATGATTCTAATATGTAGAGTATATACAGGGGTAGTAAACCCATTTTACAGCTGTCAGATATCACAAGTGACCTCTCTTTCCTCCATACGATAAGTTCTGCATTTCCCTTATCTCTGCAAGCTGCAGGATGTTCCTGGAGTCTTAGGCAGAGGAGTTCGTATTAAGCCGTGTTGCTCAGGAAATAGGTAGAATTCCTCTAAAACCAAGGTTCCCCACTACAGGAAACACAGCCCGGCTCAACAGGCAAACGTGACTCAACCCAGACCCAGTCGTGAAATCAAGAACAGTCGGACAGGAAGAGGGAATACAAGGTGGTTGTGTGCAGCTGGCTAAGTATGGTTCATGTAAAGGTGCTTTATGTTGTTGTTACCTGTGTAGATGAATCTGCCCGGTGTACCTTTGCAGAACTGTTTTGACTTGTAGGAGAGAGTGACCTCCACGACCCCGGGAATGTGTCTGGGAGGAGTCTGAACTCGAATGGCGTGAGGGGTTATAAGCTGGAAGAGAAGATGACAAGTGACATGTTTATAGATGCTATTCTGCTTTTCGTACCTCTTGTCATTTTTGTTGTCAAAATAATACGTCCAAAAGAAAAATCTATAAAGTTAAAAAGGGACTCATATCAATTCAAGGTTTTCTGTCAATACCACATACTAAAAATAAAATCTTTTTTTATTACATTTTTTTAAGTAAGTATCGTATTAGAGGATGGGGTAAAAACAAATGTTTCTGTGATCATTAACAACAGTGACCTTTGATCTCTTATCTTAATATAAGAAATATTGAAATGTCTTTGACGAAACGTCACGTGAGAGGTCACTGAGGTCATTGGTAATCACTTGCGTCAGAAAGGACCTCTTCCCTTAAATCCATATGATGACACAAATCTATCCAACCAATGAGAGCTCAACTGGGGTTGAATACAGTCCCAAACATTACATGATCAAAATCCAGTCCACAATCACCCTTTCTGTATCTACACTTCCTAACACTTGAGCCGTTTGATTTGAAAAATACATAGTTTTGCACATCCCTAAAAGCATGTATTCAGGTTACCCCGTTCTACCTGCAACTGAATTAGCTCAGCTATTAAACAAGACTGCTTAGACTATTATTTGACTGCTTGCGATGTTCGAGCACTTAATCGTGTTTGAAGGGGAGCCGTGCTTCTACAAAGCATCCGCGAGCGCTCAGTATCCCTGCAAAAGCTGTCATATTCAAAGCCAGCCGTACTGGCGCTGCATTACATGGCTTTAAACTGTCCCTTTCATTGCTCACTTAGCTGGGCTTTCATATGCCAGGCACTGCACTTCTCACCTCTCAGATAAATATGGCATTGTCAATAAGAGGCTTTTTATAGAATTACCTCTTTCATCTAGCTGCTCTCAACACAAGTGGTGCCGAAACTCAAAGAATAGAGAGCGACTATAGAAGATAGAAATACAAGGCAACAGACAGACAAGCTGAAAAGCACTTGACCAGATGAAGCTGTGTGAAGGCAGCTAACACCGTTTTTACACGTCCGGGGTCGCGCCGCATCCAGTGTGGACAAAATGTACAATTATATGGGTTCTAATGCGTCTTTTGTCGTGTCGCGCCGGTCGCGTCCAGTGTAGGCGCTACTTTTAAAAGCAATTAAATTTCTTTTTTTTATGTAGAAACTATAACAGGTTGCTAATGATACTCAGTATTTATATTTATTAAGATTACTACAACCTTAAGTCAGACGTTCAGTTTCAATCACAGGTGTCATTTCCGGCATACACCTTTTTTCGTTAACATTTATTTTGCTAATTTATCGCTGGCTGTTATTCGTAAATCTCTATTGTTTTCTGACGAAGTTGGTTGACAAGGTAAGTTTTGCTGTTTAAACTACCAAAACATTTTTCCAACATGGCTTCTAGAGCTTGGTAGAAGTGAACATGACCACACATTTTACAACCAAAGTTTGGAATCGAACAAGATTGGTTGCACTGTAAGGAAACTGACCTCACTCCAGACCAGCATTGTGCCAAAGATGACCTGTAGGCCGTCGAAGAAGTTATCTCCAATGATGATGACCGTGGCACCACCTGTCGTCCAGCCTTCACTGGGACTAATGGCCTTAATGCAGGGAGTGGCTGTTTTAGAGAAAGACAGAGAGGTAGGTGTGGTAAGAATGAGTGGAATAACATATTTACATGTTACGGTTGTCATAGCTAAATATAAACATATTGCTAAAAAGGCATATTCCATAAACATAAATTACAACTGCATGTACAGTATTTGTCTGTATGCATCAAGAGGAGACACCTGAAAAGTGATTATGTGAAAACAATGTCAAGAGGCATCCGAATAAACATCTGGAAGCAGCCAGCAAATCATCGCTTGTGCGCATCACCTGTGACATAATTTCATGCACAGACTAAACAGTTAGGAAATCAATCTAAACCTGTGCAACTGATTTTTTCCTCATTACTGCAAATAGATTTATGAGGCGCAGTCTATCAGGAAGGTTTAAGCCCAGCTTAATGACAAGTGACTGATTCATTAGAGTCATCACATATGATTAGACTGTGGCCGTTCCTCTGCGGCGTCCCCATATGCTTCACGACAGCGGCGCAGGCATGAGAGATGACGCTCACTCGCCCATCATTTATCTCAATCTATCCAGCACAGGGACGCGGTTCACTGCTGTGGTTGCCCGGTAATCACCATCAGAGTAACTATAAACATCTCTCTAGCTGTGTTTAGATTGGCGCCAAATGGCATATACCAGATAGAAGCACTGTTTTACAATCCCTGACAATTTACTCGGTCGGCTCAGAGTGTTCTGTATTCACTACAGTTTTTCCATTTCACAATTCGCGCTCTGACTTGCATTAGAAGAAAAGAGTGTTTACAATGCGTGTGCATGCCTTTTCTGCACTGAAGTCAATTTCAAAATCAACCTTGAGAGCAATGCACACTCATCTCAGAGAAATAAATAAATGCTTCCTCACCTTCGCTCACAAGGGACAATGAAAACGTAAGCAAAATGTTAGGGCCGTCAAGCGATTAATCGGTTCCAGAATAAAAGTTTGGGTTTACATAATATATGTCTGTGAACTCTGCATATACATTTCGTATTTGTTAACACATACACATACATGTACACATATTAAGGAAATATTTGCATGCATTAATTTATATTTACCAATAATTTTAATGCTATATAAATGTTTATTTATTTGCATATTTTCTTAAATACATGCATATACTGTGTATGTTTTTATAAATAAAAAAATAATGTGCACAGTACACATACATATATTATGTAAGCACAAACCTTTATTCTGGATTTGTTAAATCATGATTACTACTAAATTTGTAAAGTTTCAAGTTCTCTTAATGTTTTCACAAAATAAGGGCACATAAACATTATTTTGCGCAATAATCTTTTGGTTCTTTGTATGTGCTATGGCATTTCGGTCTTATTACAACATTAAATTGTTTGTCATGTTATGAACGTGGGGGCACAAGATTAAATCAAGTTTGCACACGTTCTGAACACATTTACAATAACATGATTGTTCATAATTTGAAACAGAAAAAAGAAACAAGCAAAAGATAAAAATAGCATATTGTCTTCTATTATTTCCATGTGTAGAAGAAAACGTATAGTGTTCCCGGCATGGTTTTTAAATTGGCAAGTCTGTTTTTTTAAATCTCAGTCTGGGATTATAAAAGTTTATAATAAAAGTCTGTGCAATTTTGGTTGTTGGATACACAATTATAATTCTCAAATTCTGTGTTAATAATCTATAAAACGTGGTAATTTTTTGCAATAACTCATTGCATTAAGGGCCATTAACTCATTGTATGCTCATGATGGAGAAAAAACACAGATGCTCTGACCCTTAAAAAACGCACCCATTGCAACAGGCAAAACCATGCAACTCCTCTCCCAACTCCACAGTGCTTACATACTACTCTTCACTTCTAAAACCCACAGGCTCTGTTGAACAAACTAAGAGTTGTTGAATTACAAACAACGCTGGAAAAAGCAAAAACAGGGTAATGGCACAACGAGGAGACGGATAAGTGAAAAGGGCTGTCAGCAGCGGCCCCTGGAGCTGCGCTTATGAAAACCATAATTCCCCTCTGCTTTTGTTTCAGGCATGAACGTAATTAATGAAATCTGAGGGTCAGAATAGAAAAGATCACTCAGTGATGACTCCACAATAGCCCCAGACCTTCTCCAAACCCCTCCTTTCTTTCCCTCAGGGGCCGGTCGAGACCACGAATGCTAATTCTGGTTGATTATACACACACCTTTATTAAATATTACACTGACCCCATGTGCGCAGTGCGGCGGGGGGGCAGGTGCGAGCGCTTGTTTTATGACACTCGTGCAAATGTCAGGAGCGACGGAGTTCGCCAGCCACAGAGAAATCCAGAGTCCTTACAGCAGTCGATCAAAAGGCCAGGCGCACTGGGACTCTCTGAGAAAACAGCGGCCAGCCATAAAAATTCAACACCTTAATGAGTTTAAATTTCATTTCAGCATGTTGAACTTTGGCACCGGATTCTGAAGCTTGGTGTCTCACTGAAGGCGCTTTAACCGACTAATTACTGCTGTTCCAATTTGCTGCAGGATTTAAATAGAGGGAAAAGACATGAGGGGGGAAAAGAAAGTCCTCTGAGACAGCTGTCGGATCCAGAGAAGAAGAGAGTCTGTCACAGGCAGCTCTGTTGTCCTCCGTGACTCTGGAACCGGGACTGAACACACATTCTTTAACAAGCGTCACACACGGATCAGACTGTAGGCTGGACCCCGGGGAGGGCTATGGGGCTTACGCTTGTGTTTTACAGCGTTACTCGTATACGATGGTGCACCTAACTGAGGCGGACGTATGGGTTTGTGGGAACACGGCGGAGGCAGATGGCTTGTGCCGTTCAGTGCTGCCGATCAACCTCAACTGAGCTGAGACGAGGTTGTAGGCCTCCTTTGCACACTAATGTGTGTGTCAGCCACCGGCAATGCCCTGGGAAGAGTTAGCTAAGATAAAAGCAGGTAAGATTGAGAACCTACAAAAAAAGGAACGGAAAAAAATGGGGAATCGGTGTGTTTTTTTTAAACTGAAGAAGGTCAGAGACGGGGCCAGTTCTAGGATTTTAGTCTTTGACAATGAGCTGACGTGGCCCATAGGAAGTGCAAGAGGCTACAAGGTCAAATTTCTTTTATAAATCACAAAAACATCTGTTTTGAAGTTACATGCACATTTGAAGATAAATCTTTCTTATGCTATTTTATATGAACAAAACTTTTTTTTCAATTTTTTTGCTGTCACATCATAGGACACATCACACACATGTGTGGTATTTTTGTCAACTTCCTCACTTTTCTCTGTATTTTTGCTAAGTTCATTTTGCTTACTCATTAAACATCCTGAAATTGATATCTTGCAATTCAGCAATTGTGGCATTTTTTGGTGAGTTAGAAAAATAATCTTTAAACAGCAGTGTTCAGTGACGCATATATCTAAAAGGCTTCCAAAAAAAGCATATTTGATACCATCCTTATCCTCAACCCTGATTTTTCGCATGTTTTACTATAGATATATTGCTTTTTAAACAGCATTACATATTTTAAATTAAGGGACAAGATTTAAACCCAAAAACATTTCAATAACCCCCAAATACAGCAAATCTCCTTAAACCAACTGAACTAACTCATATTCTGCATGTTGTAATTTTCAGAAGTGGTGTAATCCAGTTTGCCACAGCTAGGCCTTTCCCAGATCTAATATGCTCTTTTTGAGCGAGCTGTGCAGCAGGTTACCGCTGGGCAATAATGCAATTTGGCATCGTGATAAACTAGGAGAGATGAAGAGGAACGGTGAAGCAATCTGTGATGGTAATCTTGGCCTAAAACGACTCTTTTGCAGGGTGCTGAAACTGTGCATGGATTACCCAGATGGTGGAACGTGAATCCATCTGATAGGATTAAACTTTGGTGCCTCTTCTGCCGCCATCTGTTCCCTTATGCTGCATGGACGCACGCGCTCGCTTTTACACGCGCACACATCTCAAACATACGAGTACATTACGTTTCTCTACATACTTTGAGCCCCGCAGACACCTCTTTCCAACAGAGTGCGCTACTGACATGACCTTACGTATTGCTGCCCCTATTTTACCCTAGTCTCTGGAGCTCAGAACAATAAACACACACACACACACACACACTGTCTGACAGAACAGGCTTGTTAGCGGAAAAGGAGTGGAAATATTTTGAAACTGATGCAATAATAGACAAGAGTGGCCAAGCAAAGCTGCGCTGCAGGAATGTTGGTTATCGGCAGGCCTGACAGAATCTGTGAAGAAGTAAAATTGAATTAAACGTGGTGGTATACTACTTATATGCTACTATAAGCCGTTGAATGCATTAAATATTTATTTTTTAAACTTGAACACAAGGAGCTGGGCATACGTAAAACTTCTTGCTATGGTACATTCCACATGGGCCTTGTTACTTAAAGCTCCGTCTTCCTGAGGTCCTGCGTTGCTCTCCAAGAAAAATACTCCTATATGGCCATGTCAGGTTTTTAGATTAGACATAATGAAGAATTACAATATAAGCCTGACAGTGTCAGAAATAATCCCATACTTTCTGTAGGAAAAAGGGGAGTGAAGGGAAATTCATAAAGCGCCTAACAATTTTTCAACATGTTGAGGGTTTAGGAACACTGCCTTTTTTTAATCTTCTCTGCGCTATGGAAACTACGCTTAAAGGCAGAAGACTTCCCCAAGAGAATAGAGCCAGTGATTTAACACACGAACTAAATCACCATCATCAAATCATCATCATTCAAATCCTTACTGTCTCATCACAAATGGAGGCTAACAGTCCAACTGAAAAATATGCTCTCCTCCAGAGCCATCGCAGATATAAATGAAAAAATGATTGGATTTGATTGCAACTGAGGATCAAATCAGAGCTCAAATCATCTCCACATGTTATTAGAGGGATTTAGCAGGGCCTTATAACCTGTTAGTAGCCCAACAGTACACAGCTGAGAAATGAGGGAGAGCAGAGATAGCCGTGCATCTCTCAGGAAATAAATGCTCAGTGCTTAAGCCTTAGAGGTCTCATAAGACACATGTTCAAATCTAAAGAGAACGGGCCACTTGGGGAATGCTGCTCTTTTCAAAGCCTGTGCAGGATGCCCTGGTGGATTGTGGGTGCATGAAGATGTGATGCTGTGTAGCATCCGTGCTGTTGGAGTCCTGTTTGTATTGAATGCTTTCGGACACAAAAGCACATGTGAAAGTGTGTGCATTACCCACCAGGCCACATCTTCAATGGTGTTTATAATTTGATTCAAAGGAACAGTACATTGCATGGCATGATGGGCAACCATCTGTAGCACGGGAGCAAAACCATCTGAAACCTTTTAAACTACATGGAGTGTGACAAAGTGGCTTGGTTTTGCTGAATGCAGATTGCTCTGTGCTTGGGACCTTGCTGTTATTAGTTGACCGTGTGCAAATAAATGAGTTTGTTCAGTGAGAAAAGTACGATGTGTTGAAATTTTCTGACAACTGCATTGGATGCTGTGACTACTTCACACAGGCATTGCAAACACAACACTGATTTTGTGGTTGGCTGTTTTTTTTCCTTTCTCTTTCCTCTTTTCTTTCTTGCAAAATAACATGATTTAATTCAAAGCGTGAGATGTGTAAGCAATATGCCCAACATGTCACAAATATGTAAGCAAAAACACCCAAAGGACGTTTTATTGCTGAACAATTGATGTTTTATTGCTATCATTGACTGAAAGAGTTCTCAGATATGTTTAGAATAAGTATCAACTTTGTCTCAAATTCCTCGGGAGAAAGAAAAATTGACAATTGTTGACACAGTAAGAGTACACAGCTACAAAATTAAAATGGACAGAGAAGCCCAGATCATTTAGTCTTGGAAGAATCTGATGAGAAATATTTTAGCTCGGCATAACATTTCAGACTGCAAACTGTGGAAAATCTGAGCACGGATCAAGACATTAAGATATCTTCTAAAACTCTACAAAACACATGTGAGGTAGATGGCTCATGCAAAAGTTTCCATTTCCTCATTGTCTCCGAAAACCACGCACATCTACACAAATAGACAAAAACAAATGCGCACTCACCGTGTTCCAGGTATGACTGAGTGCCCTCAGAGGGATCCAGCCTACGAGCTCTGCGTCCATGTTTAGAGTTATTGTGTACAAACATGTTATCGGACACAGCCAGCACATGACCGTCCACGCTGACCGTCGTAGACACCACCACCTAAAAAAATAAAGACAGCATAAAGACATGCTCTGTCCGTATGTACAAATATGTGGAAACAACATCTGTCCAGCTGAAGTACCACATACACAGTGTGTGGAAGTAGCTGCTGACTGATAAATTGACATACAGGCACATTTCACCAGACGGTCTAGAACAATGACAGCAGCTAACAGCTCTCAGGTTGTAATGCAGGATCCCACACTCCCACAAACACACAGACTAGAGGTATCCAACAGTATCTGAGGAGCCTCTTGATTTAAATGGCTCTCAGGCTTTGAGAGGTCTCTCAATCTCAAGAGAGGAAGAGGCTTGATGAGACTTGGCAAACACAGCTTACATTATCTCTGTTCTGGACAGCCTCTTCCTTCCCTCAAAGCGTTCTGTTACTCTCTAATACCATCTTCTCAATGCTTTTCTCTTTAGCTATACTCCATTACTCATTTAAAAACATTGCATAATGCATTCCAATGTAGTTAAAGTACATTCAAAATTGCATATAGTCTGTGTCATGACATCAAACTGAATAGCAAACATAAGCATTGCTCAATGTTTACTCTCTTCTGAGTACATCAATCTGGCTTTAGTTTTCTGGGATATAGATATTTTAGCAAAACACACACTTCAGCTTTATGTTTTTGTAATGCAATTTTTATCAATAAACATTTTTACAAAGTGTTAACATTTCATGCAACTAACAATGCAAAACATGTTTCTCCACTCACAAAGTACAGTGCTACAAAATCCTGTCACTCGCTCACAAAACTGTAGTGTCAGCAGAAAGAACTCGGTCTCACCTGAAAGCGCCGCATGTCTCGTGGGTTCCCTGCATTCTTTAGGCAGTTCTGGTTGCATTTCAAGAAGAATTTCAGGAAAAACCTGGAAATAGAGAAAAAGAGAGTTTTAGTTATTTAAGTAGCATGTGCATGCAAATACAGTATGTGAGCTATGTTGAGTGTCATTGTTGGATGAAGAGTTAACGGCATCCTCCTATTCTGAGAGCTCGGTGTACATTCAATGTCAGAGAAACAGTACATGCCAACCCTTACACTTGTGAGGGCTCACGATAGAACTAGACACAATATGTTCAATATGACAATAGGAAAGTTACCAAAATATAATTTTTCTGAACTCTTAATCAAATTTTATTTAGCGATGTAGAGCATAAAGCAAGAAGATAGTTTTAATACACTCGTTTTCAATAATCTATATTCATTGTCTATATTTCAGGAACAGGTGCAGGCACAGAGCTGACTCGGCCGCTCTCGTGATACAACTATACTGGGAGGGAAACATCTGCTGCGCTGACTAATGAAGTGATACATTTGATTAATAATTAATACTGAATATTAATATTCAATTTAAAATAACAATGTGTTTCAGATGACCTGTATGAGGTGATTACGGTTTGGTTGGGACAGACTCAGTGTGTTTTCCCTCCTCTATGTCCTAAACTCCACAATATTAGGGTAGTTGACAGACGAATATGCAAATCTGTCCAATGGTTTGATGGCAAATAATTTGTCTTGATAAATCTCTATTATGCTATCTTATATTATAAATATTAATAACATTAAACAATGTAATATTAACAATTAGTTTTCTGCTATGTTACAACATAGGAAACATAACTATCTATGAATTATCTCTCTCTCTCTCTCTCTCTCTCTCTCTCTCTCTCTCTGACAACCCACGTCTGTCTGCTGTCTCTATAGATATATTATATTTGCTGTCTATTACTACAGGCAATCCCACGCACAAACACGAGACTGCTGAACATTATTAAGTCATGTGCCGCAATCTGTTTAAATTCTGATTAGTGGACACAGACTTAATATCCAATCATCTTACAAATGGCCAAAATATAAGTAACTAAAAACGGAAAATAGTTTAATTTCGTCTCGATTAAGCCTTTTATACCCCACTGTAAACAGTTCGGATCAGTCTCTTCAATGCTCAGTGCCCCCGTGTGTTGGTACAAACATGTTTGTGTGCGTGTAATCCACAGTGTTGTTTGGGTAAACAGATTAGTCCTACAAGCCTCCTCTATAATATCATTTAAGAGCTCTAAGCTGCGTCTCTCTTCCCTTCTGCTGCCGACCATGTTTGAGCTCCTCTGACCTGTCCCTTATTCTTTCTCCCTTTCGCTTTCTTTCTCCATCTCTCTCGTGCTTTGTGTGGAGATAAGTCTGGGCTTAACCCCATCGCTGACATCACACTCCCATAGTCCTCTTAAATCCTCCACAAAACCCCGGGTGCCCTCACTTTAGGAAGCCATTCCCCCTCCACAATCTTTGCCTTTCCCTCCGGTCTATGGATTTGTCCTTCTGGTCTCCTAACCACACGCTGCACTGGCATCCGCACGCGTTAATACTTTTTAAAGGTCTCATCCGCGTGCGTAATGTGTGTATAGTTTGACTTTGCTGACCCCGTAGCTCCATTAACAATACTAAAAGTATTCTGATGCCTGCCATACAGAGAGAGGACATGTAATCACACTTGTAATGTTTAATAAAGTGCGCACTGTCCCCTTCCCAGGGTACTTCGGACAGGGACCTTATGCTTTTAGAACAGATTGGACGGCACGTAGAAAACGGTCTGACTAACAGCACTTCAATTAGAGAGGGCTATTACCACGGCCTATGTGAGAAAGAGGGCAACGCTCCAAGTATCTGACGGGTACAACTCAGATTTGAATCACAGAGCCTGACCTCCGAAACACACTAATAACAGTTACGCTGTAGTTTTAGACACATCCGACTGGCTAATGAATGTCTAATGAAAGAGAAAAAACTGGAATGAGGAGAATACGAATAGGATGGTGGTGTAGACGAACAAGAGAACGATTTACAGGGAGGGGATGTCGGGCAAAAAGTGGAGAGGAATAAATTAAAGGAGCAGTCAAGGGGTGACGGGGCTGGTGTGGGCAGGGTTAATGTAATCCTTAACAAATTGACCTTTGACCTCAGGCGGTCTAAGGGTCACATCTGTCTACGAGCTGCGCTGGCCCACTAATTTAACTCCTCTGTAGGTTCGCCTGAACCTTCGATGTTATTCTCTTCAAATCTCACTGGGAAAACGATTCCAAAAGCCAGCTTGCTAGATGTCGAATTAAATGGTTACAAAATATCCACACGGAAAAGTGGGCTTTACAATCAGACACCCACTCGAAGTGCTACGATCACAGGAAAAACACCTTAATAACGACAGAGTGTTTGCAAAATTCACTTCAGCCCTGAACCGTGTTGGACTTGCTCCTAAAAGCACATCAAACACAATCAAATTGCCCTGTGTGTTTGCAGCGATACACAAGTCGCTACGGCTATTGATTTAAATGCATTTGACTGTAGCCGTGAGGGTGTTTTCAAATGAGCGATGGCGGCATACGACAAAAGCGGCTGATCTGAGTCAGCAGCGTGGCATTAGAGCATGTGCCATGTGCGAGTATGGTATTACCCACACTCTCAGTAAATGAGACCAAGTCAACGGCACAAGCCATCAATTATTCAGGGGCTGAGATGGCAATTATGGCACTGAGCACAACCAACATGAATATTTTATGAAGGCTAACGCAGACCATAAGAGCGTGAGAGGAAAAGAGAATATAAATGTGTCCATTTCTGGCAGACACAGCCCATGCCAATTCTCGCCATGGTGTAACACTCAAAGTGCAATTCTGCATGGCATGATATCTCTCTTTATCTGCGATCTACTCCTTTCTCCTCACCTTACATCATCTTATCTTCATTCTCATCTCCCAGAATGCCTCAGTGAGACAGCAGGCTCTGTTAATGGGAGCAGGGCAGATGTCTTCTCAAGCCAGTTCTCCATTACCTCTACTGTGTGGGCACGATAGGAATGTTGCAGTTGTTTAAAACACAGAGTTTGAGTCGTAGCTAATTGAGTAAGGCGACACCGCATTGAAGAGTGACAGGGTAATCTTCTGAAAGCCGGGTAACCGTACATTTCAGCCTGTTAGCCTGCGACTTTCTCCCCCCCTCTAGAAAAACATATTGCTCACGGTTTAAAAATATACACATGCAACATTTAGCCTCCCCCCGGACCGCCGCATAAGACAGTCTAATTTTCCTTGAATGCCTTCAAGACCAGATACTGCAAATAACATAATAATAGTAAGTAAAGTACAACAATCTGACAGCTACAAGGAATCGAACCTTCCCGTCTCCACGCCTTCAGGCAAACCAAGACCAGTAGGCATGTTGTGCTGACAGCTCGAAAATTGCTTACAATACACATCTCTAGAAGATCTGTCTCAGGCAAAAAAAGAAAGAAATATCACTGGCTTGCTTAGCTGGTCTTTCAGATGTCTTATTTTTCCCTCCTCCCTCCATTTATTATGGCTGGATTTCTGCACTGGCCTGCGAGTTTGGTGCCAAATGCAACCGAAGAACTATTTTAGACGAAAAAGAGGAGAGCGAGAGAAGAAACAAACAACAGAACAAAGAGAATTCTTTTATCATAACATGAGAGGAGAAGAATTCTCACTCTGTATCTTCTTTTGTCTACAAATGTTTCCTCAGAGTGATTTCTCGTAGTATTTTTTATTTTTAGCTCTGCTTGCTGAGCTTGTGTTAAATCAATAGGTAATGAGAACTTGTCTGTGTATTTTAGGTAACACTTTACAATACAAGTGCATTTGTTAACATTAGTTAACTACATTAATGAACATTGACTAACAATAACCAATATTCTACGGATTTTTTTTATCCTAACATTAATTTCAACATTTACTAATACAAACAAAACTTTATGAACTTTTACACTTGGACATTATTTAATGCACAATGAATTAACATGAACAAATAACAATTGTATTTGTATTCACATTGAGAAAGATAAATAAATGCTGTACCATTCAGAATACTGTTAATAGTTAATCTTAGCTTATGTGTTAAAGGAACGCCAAAATGAAATTTCTCACCCTCATGTCATTTTAAACCTGTATGACTTTCCTTCTTCTGAAGAACACAAACGAAGATATTTTCAAGAATGTTAGTAATAGAAAACGTTTGGTTCCTATTGACTTGCATTGACTTCGTGTCCATACAATAAGTGAATGTGGACCAACTGTTTTTGCTTACCAACATTCTTCAAAATATCTTCTTTTGTGTTTGCAGAAGAAAGAAAGTCATACATGTTTAAAATGACAAGAGGGCGAATGAATATTAACAAATGTTGAGCCATAGAACCATATTGTAAAGTGTCAGATTAAATCTGTAAACTAATATTTCTTGTTTAATGGTAAATGTGCAGACGAAATCTTGGCATCTACAATGTCCAGTTTCTAGGTAATATTTTTGATATGCACCCACATCGCTAGGTGATCGCAGGTCCCACTACGACATAAACAAATGTGCACCTTTCACACTATCAACTATCACAGTTTATAAGACGGCAGCTCTGAAGAGAGTTCACCAATTAATGAGGCCTGTTCCACCGCTCTTGAGTATTAACTCGGTGTGTACACAGTCATTGTTTTGAACTGCTGTGTTTACTCAACACCTCAACACTGGTGTATCCTCTCTCTGACAATCCGATCCTCCTTATGTCATTACCTTCTGGGCTGTGTCGATTTAAGAGCAATGCATGAGGGATACACACTACGAAGAGTCGAGAGACATAGAGGGAGAGAGCGATGTACAATGAATGTGAAAGAGGGCGAGGAGAGAAATTTCACATCAGACAGTGGGACTAAACCCAGGAGACGAGTGCAGTGCAGACGGAAGAATTATTTTACATAATAAATGCTTCAAATTCAAGCCTGTAATTGATAGCAACGATGTGCAGCCACCACACATGGGTTTTGGGGAGCTGTCAATCAAACGCTGCCACTGGAGGAGAGATAATGATTGTCATCTGACAACTGCCTGATTTAATGGAATAATAGCGGCTAGGGCCATTGTTTACAAATGCCAGCGGTGGCAGCGGAAGATGTAGTGGAGGTGAGTGAGGGTGCGGAGGAAGCACATCCAGAGGTAGTACAGCAGTCGATGTGATAAATAAGACCACTGATTTATGAGACATGGGACAAATATCTCCCACAATTGTCTTTAAAATGAGTTTTATTTTTTTTATAGAAACATTGAAACTTTGAAATTAGGCTGAGATGATCACTAAAATGTTCTTGACACAAATGTGCCATTTCTCGATATTGTATAGGCCTAATGTTCATATAGATGAAATATAGATAAGGCTCTCTGATAGTTTTTTTTATAAAATTGCCCTGCACACCTTGTTAATAAGGTTTAAAAGTTGTGTCAGACAGAGAGAGAAAGAGAGAGAGAGAGAGAGAGAGAGAGAGGAAGCGTACCTCCTTCTCTCAGTTTGCAGCTGTTTCATCCATTCTCGGCAAAGATTTACGTGTTAAACCCCGCTGGCTCTGGTTTAACAGCTGTAATTGACTAATTCGCCACAAATTACACAATGACCCCAGTTTTTGCTAATCATACAGAGTTATGAGCAATGGACAAGCTGATATATTATCTGTAAACAGTTTCCCTGCATGTGCAGTGTACACAAATTAATTGCACCGCTCAAAGAAAAACACAGAAAAGCTTGAGATGACATGGTTTCCAAACACAATGCATTTCAAGCAATGTGAACTGCACGACTAAAGCATCCGAGGCCACAACAATGGCAATATCATGGAAAAACAAATACAGAATTAATTCTGTTGTGAATAATTGACATATCTTACACTACAAGAAAGAAGAAAAAACGAGAACAGGAGAGAGATAGAGAGAGAGCGACCACCCTCCTGTATATTTCAGAAGCTGTAGGCAAACACCTCAATAATTCATGACGGAGAGATTGATTTTTTTCCTTTGGCGAGAAGCAGCAGATGTGGCAGGGATGAAGGGAGGGAGGGATGGATGGAGGGTGGAATGGGGGTGGTGGTGGAGGGACAAACCAGCCCTAGGGTTAGAAGCCAGTGGGATCATTAGACTGCCTGCTTATTGTGTAAAGACTGGAGCTCACAGCCACAGGGCTCAAACAAACTGGACACAGTAATACTTTGTCACTCACATGTCCCTAAATTTACTTTTCTTAACACTGGAGAAGTGAAGAGGTGCTGCCAGATTAACATCAATGGTTATTTATGACCTAACGTCTATTACAGAAAAACATATTTTAACTTTTTTAGTTGGTGGTGACATGAGCTATCGCACCAATGCTAAAGGGCTGAGGAGCTCAGAGGATCCCGCACCGCACTGACCCCCTGCCCGAGTGGGACGTTTAGTGATGCAAAAATGATGAGTCCACACGAAGGAGCAGAGAAGCAAGCCTTGTAAAAAAGGGAGTCAGATCTCCTCCAAGTGTCTGACAGAATCAACCCTCCGTGGGTGTGACGGGACGGCTGGTGAGGCTTTGAAGGAAAGCGACATCCTTTTGTCATCGCCTGCTCTCACAAATAATTCATGGCATCAGAGGGAGGAGAGCGAGGGAGGCGTATTGACAGCTACCACTTCTACTTGCCTTCACCTGTCTCATCCAGTCACCCGTAGACGCAACGCAAAGGACAGTGGGACCTTTTCACGGAGCGTGCGTCCTTTCTCTTCCACTGACCCAATTAGAGCTCACTCGCTTTGCGCCTGTGTTTCCTCTCATCCAGTGTGTCCCACTAAAACCTAATCGCTCCTTTAACCCTCAACAAAGGGATGCCGAGCTACATTTGACCAGCTGAAAAATGCTGGCCTTGTGAAAGAATGCATAGCAGTTCGACTCAAAATGTTACAGGAAAACTTCTAGAAATGTTTTAATATCCGGATTTGTAGGTAAAGTTGGCACAAAGTTGGGTCCTGTTTTGACTGGGCAGGAATGAAAAAAAAAACTACTGAATGCAAGTAACAATTAATAATGAAAACTATCAAAAATATATATATATCATTAAAAATTTAAAATATAAAAATTTAGGTGTGTGGTCTTCATTTTTGGTTTTCTCTGATATCATCATTTTTACAGGAGTCACATTGTTCAATTTCATAAGAAATCGCAACCTTGTTAAAAAAGTTGTTTTCGTGTAAGATCAGCATTATAATATAATAGCCAAGTATAGGCTACTGTAAAATATCTAGGATAAAGGAGGACAACATTTTGTATATGGATTTGTGAACTTAATATTAACAAGAAGAAAAATCTTAAGGACATAGGTTATTTGTTCATTTAAACTGTATATTTTTACTTTACATTTTTACTTCAGATCTGGAGCTTGACTCAAAACCGGTTGACACCCACCGGTCTTTGCTTTCCATACGAATGAGCATGGCTTTAATTGTGTGTCATAATTTATGCGATGTATCTTTAATTAATCCGGTTATTCCATTTGCATGATTGCAGGTGTCATGTAGTGTATTCAAACGCCCGAGCAGGCGACAGAGGCGACAAAGTGGTTAAGGAAAAGAGATGTTCATCTCGTGAACCCCATTAGCGCTCCTGAGCATGTATATCAGTGGGTGACTGCGAGATGGAGTGTCTCTGCTGTCTAGTAATCTGCTCCTGATAATTTATTATTTACATTATATTAGACAACGCCGCGCCGTCAGACGAAGGCGCAACAAAACTGCAGCATATTGATTTTAACAGCGCGCTGTCTGCAGCGATTTGTGGCGGCGCAGGGGCTGTCTCCGAATGCCAGCCTTGCAGGATCACAGGGACAGGATGCCACTGTGCTACATGCTAATGCGCACTTTAAACATTTAACACTAGGAGGTGCTGTAATTGCTTTGACAGCTGACAGGTGACCAGCAGAGTGTAACACACACTGCTGTCTCAGTCTCTCCCCCCGGCTCTCGCTTTCTTTTTCTGAACCTTGCTCTCTCAGTCTCTCTAGCAAAGGAGGGAAGAACATGGTGATTCTCATCCTGCCCGAACACAGTTGCTAATTAGAAGAGGAGGATTATGGGCGGCTAGATAAGAGAGGGATTTTTCACGCGTTCTGTCCGCAGCTGCGCGCTTGCAGTGCCTTCACCTTTTCATTAGCATCTCTGTTAATTGCTGGTTTCGGGCTGTTTGAAGTTAGCATCATTAGCCACTAGTGCTGGTAATATTAGTACAGCAAATTGGTACGGTTTTCAATTGTGTTAAGCAGGAAAACGTTCAACCTTCATATAAAGAGGGTTGAGCTTGATTAAATTATTCTCCTGCAAATGAGTAGTTTGCCCCGTCTCGCCTCCCAGCACAAATTTACGGAAATAATTACAACACCGGGGCTGCCAATGCAGTCATATTTTAATAATCTGACTTTCTCACTTTCATTAAATTAAGATGGGGTTTACCTGTCACTTCGGTACAATTAAACACAATCAAAACCTAAAAAAATGTGTGGTAAAAACATTTAAATAATCCCTGTAGCGAGCAAAATTATTACACTTGTTATAATAAACATCTTGGTGATTGCCAACAGTACGGCGTCCTCAATGGGACGTTTTTTTTTTTTTGTGGTGGAAGCAGAATTGAGATAGAACTTCAGAAGAGAGGAGGTTAGATGGAGCCAAGAGACAAGAGCTCTAATTATACCAACATGAAGCTCTTCCTAAATAGCAACTAAATGAGGAAACCAAATGAGTCTGGTGAAATTAAGTTTGAAATACATTTCAGATAAGTTGGCCTGGTTAAAAGAAACTTTCAAAGACACGCCACTATTGGAAATAAACGTAGGAATACTGAAAATGCTAATGTAAACCTTTTGATGGACTGGTTTGTTTTAGTATTTTGCAAATAAAAGACAAGCATTTGGATTAAAGCAAACGAACGACTTGTGGTGCCATCCCAAAAAGGTAAAAAATCGATCTCACGAACGTTCTCTGGATCGGTTCCACTTATGTGGAATGATCTGCCCGTGGCAACAAGATCTGCAGATTCTGTAGCCATCTTTAAGAATCGTCTGAAAACGCATCTCTTCCGTCAACACCTTACCGATCAGTTCTGACTTCTATAATTTTTCTACTCTTCAAAAAAAAAAAAATCTTCCAACTTAGCTCTGTATACTGTGGTAGGCTTTATGAAACCAGTTTTATTTATTGCACTTATGCTATTTGTTGTACTTATGTTGTCCGAATTGCTTTGATCGTTTACCCCATCTGTAAGACGCTTTGGATAAGAGACTAAATGTAAATGTCAAAGTTTTAAACTTCGGAACATGTAGTTTGCTACACTACAGATTGCTCTATGTTAAGCTGTTTTCCAAGAACAAGCGTTCTTCATCATCACCCTCAATTTTACAAAACAAACTGAATTTGATAAAATCAACTATATGTCCACATCAATAGGATTAATAGAGCATGTCCTATGTCACGGGGAGACACAGCACACTAAAACCTTATCAGATCCATTTTAATGGCCCTTGAAGAATGGAGTTAACCTGTGGGATCCATCCTTCTCACCTCTCAATTAAAAGCTTCCCTCCCTCCCAAGCAAGCGGTGCTTCATCTCTATTATCCAGAAGGCATTAGCCAATCCGTTTCTTTATCCAATCAGATGGAGGTTCCATTCTCTTCTCTTTCCTGCCCGGTTCTTTTTTTGTTCCCCTCTGACAGACTGTATAAATAGCTTCTGATGAAGTCATTCCTCAAGCACTGCTGGCAGGCCCTTTCATTATTTACACTATTTACTTCAGGGGGGAAGTCACGGCTTGCCGTCAGATTTATCTGTCTGAGAAATGAGCTCCGCTATGCAGATCATCCCCGGAACAAAAGCGGCGTGCCAGCGTGTCGCTCTGCCGCACTAATTTGGTTCATGAAGTGTGTAACACAGTCCTCTTTGGCAGGGGGGCTTCATTTGTCTCTGACTTTATTAAACTAATATATAACAATCTTCTCCGTGCTCACAGCGCACAGGCTGGGTAGGCCTACAGCGAGCGGAGCAGGGAAGAGAGGGAGAAGACAAGACAGCGGTAACATAGAAGACTGTTTCAAGAAGTTTGTAACCGCTTGTGAACTCTTAAAACAGGAAAGATGTCAGTTAACATGTCAAACAATGTCTACAGCCTGACAGCATAATGTATATACTGTTGCATTTATTAACTCAAATTCTTATACTGAATTACATTCTATGGTATATTTGAGCAACAGTATTACAAAAATATTGGCTGAATACTTATTGAAGCATTTTATATTTGTGGGATATATCATTTATTTTTTAAGTACTTTTTTAATTGAGGACATTTTTTCTGTTATAGAGGGTTTTATCGGACACATGCACTGACCTAAAGTTAACTTCCGGAGTGTTTTGTTATAATTTATTTTAGATTGAATTCATATTTTTTTGTTATTGTATTAAATTCAATTAAAAGTGATTATTTTTGGAGGTCTACTGGAAGTTAAGTTTGGGCCACACAACGTTTATGTTGTCGCCGCTGAAACCGTCTATAACTGTGTGTTGTCTATCCATGTCCAATACTAAATAATAAACAATACTAATAAATTAATGAATACAATAAAAAGTTCTCCCCTTCCTAGATAGTTCTAAAAATATAAATAATATTCAGTATGTACTTAATTGAAGACATTTAAAATATCTGTGGTATTACTATTTTTATCACTTGCAGTGGCATTGCTCAGGGTAACTATTAGCTATAGTCAATAACACAATTTTTAGATACATCATCACATTCTCAAATGTGTCGGAATAGATGCGAAAAAAGCGTGGGAACTGTACAGAGCATGTGAAAGTGATGTGTGTCAAGAGAAGAACAATAATCAGACGGATATGTCTATCATCACAAAGTAGCCTCAGATCCTGACCCGCCCACCCTGCTGTTGGGCTGTACCTTGGGGAGGGCGTTAATTTGAACCACATGTTCAGTTTTCAGTTGCCACCCCGTTACCTTCAAGCTGCAGTTCCTTCATTTGCCGGTCGAGCTCTGATTTTGGGGGACTCCTCAATATCTCAGAGGTCTTTTAGAATGTGCATCTCATTAAAGAATTGAGTCTCATAGCCTCATCTTTGGTTCAAGTCCCCTGCTCTTTGTCTCCCAGTGCCCTCCTCCCCTTCATTCGTATCTGATGTGTATGTGTTGGGGGGACGCTACCTGCTTTTGGGGGGCACAGGCCATGCATCACTGACACTTCATCTCAGTCCGACTGCCTTGTTTCCGTAGTGACCCCTTTCCCCTAGCTGCCGCGCGGTATTATTTAAGGAGATTTATGAGCCGGTGTCCCGTGCCAGGAGCTATAGAGGCAGACGCCTTGGGGGCAGAGGCACAATGAGGGGGGCCCATTAATAACCCACAGCCAGGTCTTAGCTCCTTGTCTGGACTGTGGAGACTGAGGTTCCTCCCCCCAAAGCTCCACATATGTGACTGCAGGCCAGCAGGCTGGGTTTGGTACCCGAATCCTATTTACTATATTTTATGTAAAAATTGATGTTGATTAAAAAAATTACCTTTTGATGCCATAACAGATTCTGATTTGACACTATAAGTTTTATGGTCCACACCTTATCCAATGTTCTAACCCAAAGTGCATTTTCTGCACTGAAAATGTATGGAACCGTTTCAGTTTGTCCATTGACTCAAACTCCAGCACTGGCATTCGGACTTTAAATAGGGGCAATGGAGGTAGTGTAAAAGATCTGGCAAACGCACAGAGCCCTGCAGAGGAGCTCCGCAGGGCAGTAGCTTGTGATGGATGGGAGAAGGCAGATGCTATCTGATCTCGGGCCATCTGTAAGAGCTCGGAGGAACAGTGGGGTCACTGTCAGACAGTAAGAGAGAGAGAGAGCAAAGGAGGGGGACAGAATAAGGGGCAAACCGGTCTAGTGTGTAGCCTCATGTCAGGCACGTGTATTGGTTGTGAGTGCGCGAGGTGCGAGAGGGCATGTTGGCATGCTAATGCTGTGTGAGAGAGTGAGGCTGGGTCTCTGTACTCACACACAGGGCACCATGTACTATGTCAAAGAGGACAGCAACAGATACCAGCCAAACGCGCACGCACACACACACACCTCTTCAACATATATGTCAAACAAGCTGGCCCTATGTATTAGATGAAATGAGGGAGATACAGTGTGATGTGAAAATGTTACTGTAAGAGTGCAAGAGTCCACTGAGAGAGAGAGAGAGAGAGAGAGAGAGAGAGTATACTGAACCCTACTAAGTTTGTGTGGCCACATGTGACATGAGCATGTAGCTGTCAAAAGCTCCACACATCACAGACTGGCAGGAAACACCTTCCATGTTAGCCCATGTCTATTTAAAAAGCAATGTTTTATTCAGCCACAACATCTCATTGCACTAAAAAATTTATCAGTCCATGCTCTCTCTCTAATTCCGGTTTTGTCAGGTATTTCCACTCTGTATTCTTTAAATATTTCTCAGGACAAAGTGGTGTGGTGCTGGCCTTATCATTTCACATTAATGGAGGCAAAAGGCGAGAGTCTCGGCATTCTGCCTTCACTTCACAGTTCTGTTACTAGAAACTCAGATTTGGGAATGGTGCTGTCTAGCATAATTGGACTTTAGTAGAGCAACGGCCAAAGTACATAAAACATTATGACAATAGGTGGGCAGCATGAATGAGATATGTACCTCTAAAAGAAAGATCTATATGGATGAAAGTGTGTGCGCCTGTGTGTGCATTAAGTCTTACACAGAATTTAATTCTATGATGTCGTAAATAAATGGCTGTCAGGGTGATGGGCATGCTTGGCAGCCATGGCTGATTGAAACATTTCCTTTCTAAAGCAACCCTAATAAATCTCAGCCCGAGAGAAAAAGTGATAGCAATCGCACAGGCCTCTTCCAACTGGGTGTGCCAGAACCGGGGCCAAACGCTGGACCACTGCCAAAGCCCAGACCCCATTACCACCCAATATCCCCCCCCCAACGTAACTCCCCTCTCTCTCCCTGCGGCCATGAGTAATGAAGAATGGCCCTGTCACTCAGTCACTCAAAGATTGTCAATACTCTGCCTTTTAAGCATAGGATCAGTTTCAGCATCATTATAGTCACACACACACAATCAGCACCCCTGCTAATTAAACACAACGGCATCTGCTCTGGGTTATTTCTTTTCAAGTGGCCCAGCACCCGGGGACGCCCAGGCGCCCATGCAGAACAAGAGAGCAGGCACCGGGGTAAACCGGTGACCTGTCAGAGGGGTCGACCCCTGCTGAAAAAATCTAATGTTGCTTTATTGTTGTGGGATTGCACTAGTAGAAGAACAGGGTGAAATTTGCACTAATGCATTTTTGTTCAGCAGCCTGGGCATGTAGTTTTTCTTTGCTCGGAGATGATGTATAAACACAGAAATAGTGTGAAATTTAGTATTCGCAAACTTAATTCAACGAATGGTACGCGAGCTATATTTAACTTGATAAAGAGTTCCTGCGTAGGCAAGGGCACATTGTGTAAATGCACACGGTGTTGATAGATGTCCTCATTTTATTCCTTTCTTCTTTCATTTGCTATACCTATTGTATTAAATTATGTTAAAACAATGCCCTTTGCACAGGTTTAGAACATATTTTTCAATGGTGAATTCGCAAACCATTAAAAGCATTACAAATCAGGTTGCGAAAAAACTCCAGAGAAATGGGCTTGATTTAACCTTACGAAAGGACAAATGAGGCACGGCTGCTGTGTAAAAAAAGTATTAAAATAAATTTGAAGCATCACAACAGTAAAAGCCGTTTTTTTGAAAAGCAAAGTTTCCACCGTTATAAGAGATTTCAGCAATCGCTCCAGCACCTCATAAATGGTACTTGTATGAAACAATGAGCGCTTTTCCACCATCGCGCCAAATCGTTCTCATTGCTTGATCGTTCCACTCCAGCCGGTACGTAAATGGTTTCATTTTCCACCGCAGGGCTGATAACGGAAATTTCCGATGCCGATGAAAAATGAAAAAAAATTGGAAATTTCCGATTTCCGATGAAAAAGAACAGTTTGAAAGCGTGCCGTGTCTAACCAGGCTCACGCAGAAACATAACCGAAACCGTTTCAGACTGTGTTTAGAACGGTTCGGCCCGATGGTGGAAAAGCGCTCATAGTCATCGTACAATCCAATCGATAACTCAAGCAGTGTGGTGTAAGCTTAACAGTCCGATTGCTCAAAAGCCAAGAGGCGCTACAACGGAGCCGAAGCTGAAGGTAAAGGTGGGTGCAGAGGGAGGTGAGGGTCACAGGGGCGAGCGGAGAGGAGGGTGCCAGAGGACGTGTTGTGTCTCCTTCCGTGTTTGTCAAACAAATTAAACACGTTCTGGAGTCTTCACCTGCCCCAGCCACCATGCCGCATATGGCTCACCAGAAACAAAATAAGGCATTGCGCATACATTACCATACTTAATCAACCACCCTCTCCATTTAAAATGCTAATTCGCTGAAATATTACTGAATGCCGTCTGTTCTAAATGAATAAATTTGAATCGCAATTAGAATAATCCTTTATAATTAATGAAAACTGTCAATTTCGGTTCATAAGTAATTTGATTAACGAGATGATGGCACACTTATCAAGTTCAGTGGACTGTTAGGTTTTCGCACGGAGACTATGAAAAGAATATAGGTCTCGCGCTTAGACGCGGCACTGGGTCAGACATCAGAAACTATGATGAATATTTAATACGAAAAGTAATTAATAAACTTATGAGGTCAGGTTGCGCCCCAGCAGGGCTGCTGGATCTTAAAGCTCGAATCTCGAGGTTGTTTATCGAGCGAGGGGAGAGAATCCTTGAACTTGCCAACGACACGCTCACTTCATTTCACACCTCTCTCCATTGACTAGAGGGGTAAGTAGTGGGTAAAAGATCAAAAGTCAAATATGGAAATAAATGCCACGCATCACTGTTTTCCTCCTAATCAGGCTTCTGGAGGAGCAGCATGTGTCCTGATGACTGCTTTAAGTTAACGCAGCTTCGGTGCGAATCTGCTGAGACGTACTGAACTTTACTGCTGTGGATTCAGAATGTATGTAAGACCTTGACTAAATACTGCCGTAAGCACTTTAATAAACAAGAGCTGCTGTTCTTATGACCGGTGGGGCGAGAGCCAGTGATTCTAACATCATCTAGCCACACAAAGCTCTTAAAAATATATTCCCTTTGTAGCACTAAAACTATATAGAGCGCTGGGCAAATAACTCAGCAGAAGGAAAGAAACTGGCTTAGACTGTGTGTGTGTGTGTGTGTGTGTGTGCATGCGTGCGCGTGTATGTGTGTGTGCGTATAGGGTTGGTGAAACACAGGGTGGAAGCAGTTAATTAGAGCCGTTATGGTGTTTGGAAACAACAGCAAGGTTAAGGGTACATGCTGATGAAGTATTTGGAAGTCATTAGCCAAGATAAGTAAAGGTCTCTCCATAAGAGTGCATGGGAGAGAGAGAGAGAGAGGCAAAAAGGATAGTAATAGAGATGAAATTAGATAAATGTCTGGATGGGGCCAAATATCAGTAAAGGTCTGGAAGAGATACAGAATGCGTGATGTGTTAATAGTCTTAATTTGTAAGCACTGCCTCATGCGTAATTTACTCACACACTTTCATAAACAGTACAACTACAAAAAAAAAAACGTGATTATTAAAAAAACTAACCCTCTCTCTTTCTCACAACAGGTATTGTTCTAGCTTTTGTGGAAACTAGTAACTCTGTATTAGGACCTATTGTATTATTGCTCCTGTATGACATATCGCTTTATTGCTTAAGTCGCTTTGGTAAATTAAAAAAAGTAAACGAAATTACCTGATTGAAGACAGCGAGCACGAGCAGCGACATAGAAAAGAAAAACAGAAAGAACGTGTTAGAAAACATTAAAGCATTTAAAAACCTTTCAAATTGTATGAAGAACTAAACATGCATGTCATGTCCTATGATCTGTCTTTGAGCACTCTGCACACAGAAGCCCCTCTACATCTTAACACAATATTACACAGTGACCATCTCACTTAACCCTCTGCTGTCAACAGATCTTTCTCTCCACTTTCCCCCCCAGATGAAAACGAGTATGCATACTCCAGAATCAAACAGTGAGTCAATGATACACCAAAAGCAGTGAATAAATCTGAAGCACAGAAAATTATAAATGGCCACCCCATTGTCTGTGACCCTCTCTAAAGGGTGAGACAGTACAGTAAGACACGCACAAATACACTAAAAGAAGGAGAACCCACATTTTCTGTAGAACTCATCCTCTTAGGAAAGACGATCAACACACACATTACTCAATCATCTATTCACTTCCATTGTACATTATAGACATAAAACCACAGACATTTCTTTAATTATCTCCTTTTGTGTTCCACAGAAAATAGGACAGGTTTTGAACTCTAAATGATGAGAGAATTGTTATGTGTGGTTGCACCATGCCTTTAAATATACACTAGATATAATAGAATATGAGCTTCATTTCAAAACCTACTTAGTTGTCTAAGTAGTAGACAGTATATTTAGGTATCAATGGGCTCCAGACGTAAAGGTTATTTCAAACTGTATGTATGGCAGCACAATTATTGTGCAGTATTTCACTGTATATCTAGTGAGTTTAACTGCTCTTAATTGTGGAGAGTATTAGAGAATCTTCCCTCAGGCAATCAAAGGATATTCATTTAAACACAGTCAATAGCAACAAACTAACAACCAGCTAGAGCTCTTGTAACAGCCCTAAAGATTTCAGCCATGAATTATTCAAACGCCTGACCGGATTTTTAAAGGCTATAAAACAAGATAACCACATCTTCACAGCATTATTTTTTCTGTAAAATGCACTGCACAACAGAATTTCTGTAATGCACTATACACAGACACACAAACAGATGCGTGCGTACAGTACAAGCCTCAGTGCGGTGTATGGGCTTCAAAGGTACGTGAGGAGATTAGGTCACACAGTTGGAAGTGATAAATACTGGATGAGGTGTTTTCACCAAATTCCAAATTTACACAGAGGCCAGAAGTAAATCTACGTACAGGACATACTATTTCTTCAAGAGATAGTTCAACCAAAAATGAAAATTTGGTCATCATTTAGTCACCCTCATGTCATTCCAAAAACATAAAGTTTTTCTTCTACATAACACAAAAAATATACAGTATTTTGAAGAATATAGGTAACCGAACAATGGCGGTACTCATTCAAGAAAAGTCACACATGTTTAGTGCCTAAATGATGACATAATTTTTAGGATAATTTAACTTTCAGTCTTTTCATAAATGGACCGTGCATCTTTAAAACTTTTAAATAAACCTGATTGAGGCAAGGTGTAGTGCACATTTATAGTCACTTTCCAAGCCATTGAGATTTGGTTAAGTCCTGAGACGCACCCATAGTGGTGTGACCCCATAATATTGTGATGTTCACCCAAGTTAGAGGTGTCCATCACACGAACCCACCAACCCACCAACAATTAGTCACATCCACAGTGCTGTGTCTCAAACTCATTAGTAAATTATGTTGAAAATAGCAGCTCGGCAATTAATGGCTATTATGGCATTTCTGAAGTTGCTGCTTTAATTAGTAAGGAATCGAAGCATGCATTCTAATGCACTCTCTCCTCTGTATAACTGACAAATCCATGCATTGGCTTTTAACACATATCATATAATTAAAAACATCACATTGACACACAGTCACTTCAGGCTCCACATCTCATCCATGCTGTCAAATGTCCAAAAAGCACATTAGAACAAATCATTTACGAGCACATTGGATCACATCAACACAAACAGCATTCGACATTTTAGAAAAAAACACCAACATTTGCTTAACATCCCTCAAAAGTCACAGATTGTGCCAACTCCAGTACACGCAATCCTTCGGCAAAATATTTCAATCCTCACCGTGCCGCTTCGCTGTTAACATCAAAGACGAGTGCGGGCCGCGTAATGAAGTGACAGTAATGAGTTTGTTGAAAATGATAGCCCGGCTCATCAGTGCTCAGGAAGACGTGTTTATTCTATAGCCGTCTGCGGCGGCGGCTCTTAACCCAGACTTTCTCTTCCCGTGCTCAGCACTCACACCAGTCTCCCTAACACAATGCCCTCATTCTCTCTTCCTTTTGTCGGGGCCTCAGTCACCTACACAGTATCCCACAGTCAGGTCTAAGTAAAGAGCCAAAGCATTTCTCTGTTCTGACCACCTCATGCATTCGGTCTGATTGTGTAACTAAATATGCGAATACACTTGCTTCTTCTCTGGTTTCACGACCGGCCTGTTGTTTTCAGCATTTTCCTTTGTTTTCCTGTCCGTGTGGTAAGATTTCGTGTATTGGTGAGTTAGATTTGTGGGGTTTGATGAAAACCTCCCTCTCAGGTCTTTGGTTGCAGACTGACCTGGGGTGCCCTGCTCTGTTGTGCAGTTACTGTAGCTCGACTTTAGCCTGAGGTGAACTCTGAAACACTAGACTGGATTGACGCTTGCTATTTTGAGTGGCACTTCAATGAAGCATCATTCTGCGTCTCTCCTAGTGCAAGGTTTTGGGTTTTAAGGGTACATTGGGCCTATCCCCCTTTGCCAGGTCAGAAATTGAGTTATTTTAGTCCGGGTGGGTGGGGCAACCCCTTGTCCTACTGTTGCAGGTGGGTGTACGTTCCACATGCTGTTACTTTCGCTATTTAATACGACAGCGATTCCGTCGAGACCTCACGTGCTGGCTTGGAAAAATGGCTGTGGTTACGGCTGCTTCGCTGGGCTAAGCTGCGCTGTGCCTCAGGAGAGCATGACTAACACAAATATACAACAACAACTTAACACAGCTCGTAAAGCACAACAGTATCCACAGACACGACTCCTGAACACACACGCAGGGGCTTGCTTCCCAGCCACATGTGCACTCACTCAAGCCCAATAGCAGTAAGATCTGGTAATAAGTCACGGGCAATCTCCCTAGTATTCCTTCAGGGCCAAATCGGATCCTAGTGTCTAACCCTGGCATGACTTGTTTTGCACACACACGCACTGTAAGAGCGCAAATCTAATCTCGCCAGTTTGGCCAGCGCACCTGGTTAAAGTTAAGAGGGTGCAGTTATAGTCAATTATGATCCCATATAACACATCGAAATACACGCCACCCGATCCAAGGCCGTAATTGGAAACAGCTCCGACATGCCTGAGGTCAAAGCAGCAGACAGCAGAGTACCCCCCCACACACACTCTCGCTCCACGAGCCGTCCAAACCTGGGAGGTTTTACTGGGACGTTTTGGGCCGGAGAGTGTGCCACCCATCAAAGCTCCCCAGCAGGCAGAAGCCCTGACCCCACCACCCCTGTGGGCCGCATGACATCAACCCCGCCCCTTTTATCCACTCAAGGCCTCACTGCTTTGACCTGAACAGGAGTAACACAGCCACACTTACACATCCAAGCACAAACCATCAGATTAAAGTCCTGCTGTTTGCAGCGTTCGGGCACGGCTCAGTATGAGCCCGACAGAAGGACACAGCAGGATACTTTCCTCCACCTCATCCGATCCTTATTCTTTCTTTTTCTTTGTCTCCATCTGTCACTCCAGCTTTGACATGTCCAAAGGTCTGCCCTTCCCACCTCGCCCTTGTGCGGCTTCAATAAAACACATCTTCCCCCAATAGTGAGGATTCTGGGGATGCTGATTCAGGGCAGCTCACCCTCTGGGAAGCCTGGCCATGCTTTTCTTTTCTGCCAACGCATCTTATATCAAATAAAGGCCCCACATTTGCCGGTTTGATAAGGGGACAGATAAATCCATTTAAAAGGAGAATGAATGGGTACTCGATGAAATTTAAAGGCAGCGTGGTGGCTCAAGGAGGTCACAGTAAGCGGCCACATCTGCTCTGTAGCACCGCTGCCCTTTGGTTTCCTTTCTCAGTGCTTACTGTGAATAGACTGAAGATAACACACTTTCTCTTTTTAAGGAATTGAACCAATGAGTAGATGGCTTTTTATTCTTTTTTGTCCGCAAGAGGCGTGAAAACGCAAAACTGTGCGATTATTTCAAATAAATAATTGACTGTATAAAAAATATATATAAATATTATGAAAAATATTATATTGAATAAAAATTATATAGTGTTATTCTATTGCAAACTGGATTCAATTAAATTGTATAGTAAATAAAACAATGAATTAACCTATGTGATTCTGTCTGTGAAATCCAGGCTAAAGTGACATTAGAAGCATCAAAGTAGTAAAAAATTAAAAAAAATTATGTGATTATTAATTATTAATTTTTAATTGAACATTTTCATGATTGATTTTTCACATTTTCATTTATAATGTGATTAATGCTGAAATTAATGATTATATTGACTATAACTTTCATTAATATGCACAAAAATGCAGTCTTTTTTATTTTAGAAAAAGCCTTTCTAGTGACCGGAGATGCAAATTAGCGCCTGCTATAATCTCTATGTGCAATGCATTTTTTCTTGACTTTGACGGAAAGCATGTCTATTGTATTGTCCCTATTCAAATGAACATATAAATAAATAAATAAAAACGTAACTTAACTTAACTTAACTTTGCCTTACCGAGTCAATAAAGATATTAAAGCTATATGTTTGTAGGAGGATTGTATATCTATAAAACAGAAAAAAAATCAAAGACTGGGTCACATATTTAATAAAATAAAAACACATATTTTTCTACAGGTACATATTTTTTCCAGCAATGCTCTGCTCTTCCATTCCTTGTTTTTTCCATGCCTGGACATCACATTTGAAAATTATTTAAAATGTAATTCAATGCAGTGCAAAATTTAGAATACAGGTAAAAACAAATGAGGAAAATCCCTTCATATACAGTATTGTGCCCTATTTTTATGGAATTTTACAGCGTCTTTTTTATCACTGTACATACCCTGTCCTATATGTACCCATCCTATCTTAAACGGGATGAGTGGAGAAAGATCCACATAGTCATCCACCTGTGCTCTTATTTCCCTTCCACAAAACCAATGGCTCAGCTCCTCTGGCCCAGCCCTGGGCTGCAAATGGGACACTAAGTTTAAGTAAGAGAAGGTGGTGATGCAGGGGGTGTCAGGGGTGAAAGGTGGCCTCTTTGTCTGTTTCTCAGACAGGCCACGCACAGCAGCACAGGAACCAGACCTGTGTGGGGACTCACTTGATTGACAACTGACATTACCCCCCCTCCCTTCATGGCTGGAGGGACAGAGGTTGTGATGGTTATCCAAGCAGAGAAATGTCAGAGTCCAGACGCTGTCAGAGAGTCCGTCCTTCCACTCGCCCTATCTCTCTCGTCTTTTTCTCACAGCTGATCTTTAAAGCAGTTTCTAAAAGTGTATTGTAGGACCGCCATGTGCTTCAGGTCGGCGAGAATCATCACACAGCAACAGTGTTGATTTAATGAGGTTACTGTCTCCTGTTGGAGAAAGTTACATATATCTCTCAGCACAGCTGAAATACATCACAGAGATATCAAACCCGGTGACACACATACGCACACACAAAGGCTTGGGGGACAAAGGAGTCTGGGCTCATTGTATATGTTGACGGCAACAGTAGACAGAGATTAAGCGATTAGGGTTACAGTGATAGAGAAGCAAAGAATGGCTGTACAAAGCTTGGATCAGCTGATCCACGCCACACCGATGCCAACCACAGAGTGAGCATTTACAACCGCAACCGAAACCATTCATTTATCCGTTCATTCAGAATAAAGCAGCTACAGAAAATACATTAACTATAAGTCTACTAGTCTACTGTACACTGTATATAGGAATATATGCATTATTTACTAAAAGCCTCATATCGCTGCTGTCCAACTGAAACCTTGTATCTCCATTTTTTGTGATTTAAATGTTTTGCCATTAATCACTATTATTACTCACCCTTTATGTTTGTCGCTGGTTTTTGCAAATATCTAACCAATACAAAGTATTAAAAAGTGCTCGTCAACTTTGAAAACACTGTCTTTAATCCTTTTAAAAGTACAATATTTTTCATTTCCATCGTATTTTGAGGTTTTGGAAGGACAGCAACAATATGCAAAGGCGACACTAGAATTTCTTAAAGCAATCAAAATGTGATTCACATGCATCAGATTTGCATCCAGTGTGAACACACTACTTGAAAGTTTGCTGGAAGCTCGTCGCATCACTTCTGGTAAAGACACAACATTAAGCAGATACAGATTCCATTCATGTTATGTACGAATGGGAAGATCGTAATTATGATTTATAAAATGAACTGCAGACACTGAGGTAGAAAATGACATCGCTCCAAGAGTCAAAAGAGGGATCATTAGCTCATCAGAATGCCTGAACAACTTAGCAGTTGTATAATTTAATGTGTGCATATGAATTTAATATAGCTGGAGGCCAGCGTGTACTGCTTGGCGGATGCTGTGCTGTTTATGCATTCAGCAGCGGTAATGGAGCTTTTTATGCTGCTAAAACACGAGGTCCAGCCTCATTTACCACTCCACTGCTGGTTGCTTCAGCCTCCGCTTACACTTTCATTTGCACATGCAGGTCTGGCCCTCCATAAGCCAGCAACAAGCAGTGCATCAGAATGTATGGAATCAGAGTCCTGCAACTGCCATGGAGGCTATTTATATTCCTCTGTTTGGCTAACACCTCGCTGGTGTCTCATTTGAAAAGAAATAAAAGAAACGTATAGCCTTGTTTTTCCAACCATTCCCTGTATAAATATAGAATGAATTACATCTTCTCTTTACTCCTTCAGCATTACTCCTGCAGGGCTAGTAATAAAAAAAAAACTGTTCCATGTGATGTTTCATTAGAATAACATAAACCAGAATATACCGTGAAAGACCATGAAATCAAAACTTGCAATATAGTGCATGTCTATTTGCTTTAGAGTTCATATACTGTATATACTTGTATGTTCCTGTTGACAAGCTGAAAGTTATAACAAAAAGTAAGATTCGTAATACATAACATTAACATAATGTGCATCTTTGATTATTCATCTTGCACTACACAAGTTTTACACAGTTCAATTAAATGCTGTGAAAGTCACTCCCACTAATGGAATCTGTCACCAAACAGCAAATCATGTTCAGTAAAATGACAATCTATATGCATAACTATATAACCTATTTAAAAAAAGATCCTGTTCAATATTTGAACTTTTAATAGGAAATACATTAACACGAAGAAAACGGCACCCATCAAGCAACACCATAAGATCTTTAAAGCAGGCATAGGGGCGACTGGAATCACCTCTGTTCTGTTTAACTTCACAGCCGGCACACTCAATGATTGTCTAGATAAGTATCTAGGTAGAGCTACACATGCACCTCATGCTCGATTGACTGACTAAATGACCAGCCATTTGCCTTCATTACTGCAGTTAGGACCACCAGTTGCCCTCTCAGTGCAGACCCCAATATCTGCTTGCTTCATTAGGATTAAGCTAATTGCTTCTCTTGGATGCGAGATTCTACCTCATCGACAATCAAACCCTTATGACCAGTGGAAACTAGTTTGGTTGTTACATTAAACTTATCTCATGAGCTTTAAGCCCCACTTTGCTGAGAGATATGGAACAAGGGGTGGGCAATTGTGCAGATGTAGCATAAAACTTATCTTTATTTCTGGGCAGCAGAAATGAGCGAGATGCAGGCGACAGGCGGAGGTTTTGCACAGGGCGCGTCAGTCTGGATGAGATTAGCATCATGGAGATGCAGAGAAGGCTCTGTTCACTTCCTTAGATCAACAGTATTCTTCATACTTGAACTTCAAAAGCAACTCAACATCAATTAAACACAGCCACCAAACGCCAGCTACTAAAGACCTGGCAATGATTATACAACGACTTTCTTGTTTGCACACTGCAAAAATTGGTCCCTATTTCCACATTTTAATGTCGAACTAAAAGATGAAGAACTCCTTTAGAAGGCTGCCATGAGGCTTGTGTATCCATGTGTCAAAAATGTTCACTTAAAAGTACATAAAGCTTTGTGGAAATTCAGTAAGATTTCTTTGATTGAAGAGATCTCCTCATTAAAATCATTCTATTTTATAATCAAAGATCAATATAGCGGTGAACACACCATGCAGCTTTATCCATCACATGCTCTCACACCCAAATCCTGTCAAACCAATGCAAGTGAATAGGTACCGCCATTGTTTGGTTGCCAACATTCTTCAAAATATCTTATTTTGTGTTCTGCTGAAGAAAGAATGTCAAAATCAACATTACCCACTTCTAATGGCTTTCACAATGTTTATACAGAATTATTTAATAACTTATTGAAACCTGCTCTTACACAGCTAAAAGCATTAACTAAATTATATTAAAATAGTGAAAATCGGAGATTCAAACTTCTTTAAAACACACGCATGTTTAACATAAATGTCATTTGAGATGCTCATGTAGTTTCCCGAACCAATCATCTCTATTTCAGTATTTGTCATGAATGACAAATCACGATGACGGTAAAACTGCAAAAATTAACATACTGCTGCCTGACAGCGAGAACAGTGATCACCGACAATGTGATCGAGCTACTCGAGCTGAGAGATATGAGAACTGAGAGTTTCATGCATCTTGGGACTCTTTGAAGGAGTCTCCATGCCTCCCGAGTTGTTTTCCTCATGGTTTCTCATGATAATTAGTGTTTACCTGGTTGTTTTTGTATCTGAGGAAGACTGTGTCATTATGAATTAACAGGTCCTATTGTTCCCACAGCTGCTATTGTTGTGGCCTTAGCCTGAACCCTGATTGCTGAGCAGTGGGAACACCTGGAGGCAGGTGTGTTGGCAGACACATGTGCATGAGAGGGGGTTACAGGGATTTGGGTGGGTGAGGGTAAACACCACAGGAACAGCAACATCACGCATTAACAACTGTGGAAATACAGAAGAAGATTAGGAAAATAGACAAACATCTGACTGTACGTATTTATTGTATTGTTTTGCGGAAAAATAGCTGGGCCAAAAAAGCCATCTGGGAATGAGGGAGAGAAATATGGGGTGTCTAAATGTTTTGCTTTAGCTTGGTTGTGTTGCAGCATCACTTTTTGATGTCTAAAAAATCCATCACACTTATCAGAAATAGCAAAACACTGCAGCTTTTCTTCTGTTAGGCGTACACCTGGTGGTTTATTTTCTAATTTATACATTTTGCTTCCAGCAGTCAGCCATTACTTAAATACTCTACAGGGAGAGCCGCAAAACTTTAAGGTGAAAAGGTGTCAATACATTCCATTAAGAACATTTGAAAGATAAGAAAAAGTGCGAGAGAAAATCTTTCATCCTGTGAAGCACCTCAGCAGTATGTCTCAGGACTTTATGAAGAGTTGCTGTTTGCTGTACATTTAACTCTGTACAAATCATTAGATTAATCCAAACTGTGTAGGAGTACAACTTTTTGGTGACATTTGTCAAAATTTTAATGAACATTTTATGGCAATGTCACATGCAGAGACACCAAGTCTGCATTTTTGTTATAAAACTGTGCTGCTTAGATAATGATGTTGACACCTTAAAAACTGATCTTAACATTATAGGTATGTGTTTAGATAAAATGATCATTTTTGTATAATTCTGTGAACGACAAACAATATTTCTACCAAATTTCAAATAAAAACATTGTTTCTATTTGCATTTAGTTGCAGAAAATGAAAACTGGAAAAACAGGTCAAGGTAACAGAAAAGATGCTCTGTATTTTTTTTAGACCTAAAATACTGCAAAGAAAACAATTTCATATTCATTCACAACAAATATTTGTACGTGAATTTAGGAAAAGTTAAAAATTTATTTTTTAATCTCGGTTTTCATAAAGTAATAGTCTCAGCCTCATATTTCATACATGCACCTATTAGACTTCTCAAACACAAACAGAGGGACAAACAGAATGCGTACAGAGAGAGAGAGAGAGAGAGAGAGAGAGAGAGAGAAACTGAACTTATAAAACAAGGCCGTTAGAGAAGTCAGTAAGAAAAAATGAGTGTAGGTATATGACAGAAAAGCAAGATGCAAAGTGAATGACATTTTATTTGCCTCTTTCCACATGCAGGGGTCACACGGACTAAATTCTGTTTATGTGTGGCAGTAGTTGTGTTATTGATAGAGCGAGCACCTCACTTAGCACCTGGCTCACTCTGCTTCCATTAATGAGGCTGAATTTCCCCTCGCGTCCTCACACAGGGGACCTTCGCATGCATATTAAAATTCTGCCCAACTTTCACAAGTAATAAAGTAACAGCGTGTAAATGTGTATGTTGTTTTCCCCTGTGTGCGCTGCAGAGAGCGACCAGTTTCATGGGAACTAATTAACCTCACCTGTGTTAATTACAGCCGCAAACCAATCAACTGCTAGGATGCTAATTACCCCCTTTTTTTGTCTGGATGCAGGTCTCCATGACAACACAACCACCAGAGGGCTGACAGTCACACCAAAGAGCAAGGCTTGCATGTGTACTCAAGTCACACAGAAAATCAAGCATAAACATGAACACACAAATGGAATAAACATAAAAGTTCACGATGAAACTCTTCGTATTGCTCAGTTTTACTTGAGTTTTCATAAACACAATTCTGCTCTATATATTTAAAGGGAAAGTTCACCCAAAAATGAAAATTCAGTCATTTAATCACTCCCAAAGTTTGTCATTTCGAACCTTTATTACATTCTTTCTTGAGCAGAACACAAAGGAAGATATTTTGAAGAATGTTGGCAACCGAACAATGGGGGTACCTATTCACGTGCACTGGTTTTGTTTCTATACAATAAAAGTGAAGTACCACCGTAGTACACATTAAAAACCTAGAAAGTTAGAATAAAAATAATGTTATTATCAGCTCTTGTGGATGCTTTTGTTATCCTTGTTGGTATGAATCAGCTTTTAAACAGAGACTAAGAGAGGACAAAGAAATGAAACAAGACCGTAACTCCTGAGAAATGCTACCAAAATAATAAGTCCCAAATTAAATTCACTGTACACATACGGCGTTAAACACAAATTCAGTTCAAGATGCGAGTCACACAGCCTCTAAAAAAACGCAAGATAAACGTTATAGACATTTTAAAAACCAGTCTGAAGCACAACATCTAAAGATTCTGTATCTGTGTGGATAAAAGAGAGGTGAAGAACATAAGGCAAGAAAGGGATGGGATTTGCGTCTGTGGTATGATGGGATTGATTTTCTTTCAGTGGGGTGTTGCGGGTTGGACAGAGGAGAAAGAGAGGCCCTGCAGGGCCGCGCCTGACCTCTCCATATGCCTGCTGTTCACCAAGTCACCATACTACTGACAACCACTGCCTGCATCAATACTGAACCGAGACACAGAAGGGTGGGGGGGATCTTTGTTGCACGTGGGTGAAGTAATCTACGACTGTTAATAAAGCCAACAGAAGACACCATTTTCTCATAAAGCCAATAAAAACTCGTCCTGTCAAAAATACGATGGCAATACAACTGGAATGTTTTCTTTTTAATGAAACAATGAGAGGGGGGGAAAAAACTAGCAAAATGAAATGCCATGATTCTGGCTTAATTTACTTTTTTATGAATTTGCATTCGTAAGTAAGATGAGACGTGGTAGAATGATATTGCTAAATGTAAATTATACCCCACGATGCTTCTCCAGAAGCTGCAAAAAGACAGAAAAGCATTGGTAATATCTATTAGAAACCAACAATGCATAAAATAGCGATAGCGTAAAATACTGGATTCTCTCGCTTTAAATAGGCATGTCATGCACAGAGCAACAGTGCATGTGTGAATGTCTTCCTGAGGACCCTGCTGTTACAGCCGGTGAGTATATAGATTGACCAGCTCCCCTCCCTTCCACACCACAAGGGCTGTTGTCCAGTGCCGAGTGGGAGTTTCTGTCCTAATGTAATATAGATGAGCCTGGATGCAAGCTTCACATACAGCGATAGGTTCTTGCAATAGTAAATTATAAATCAACATCGATTTAGCCCCAATCCATCCTCTACCCCACCCCCAAAACACACTCTCTCTATCTCTCTCTGTAACACACCATCATCATAAACGCACACACTTGTGCACTTCCCTCTTAGAAGTTCATCAAAAGACACCAACGCTGAAGTGCACTTATCAGATTAGGTCTAGGCATGTCTATCAAATATGAATGAGATGAGACCTCGGCAGAGTCTGCCTCACACTGTCGGCCGTGAACCAGACAAAAGGCAAAGCAGTCAGCACGAGGTTAATCACAGGTGCGCACACAAGCGCTGAACAAACTTCACCTTTAGCGCACAACATGCGTGTCATATAGTGTGACAGGTGCACATGGTCGAGCGAGCTGAGGATGTTAACACACACACACCCTGACAAGCTTGCTGAGACTGCACTACAAACACATGCACATCCACCCCTCCATCACTTCCCTCCTGGGACAGAAATAGTTCTCCAAGGATATCCCTCCTGCCTTTCCATTGCTCGCTCTTCATCTCTTCCCTCGCGCTGTTCCTAAGCCCTCTTCAAAGGCTTCACTGGTTTTTTGAAAATAAAGGACCTTGGCTGAGAGCTTCTTTTATGTTAGCAACCATCTTATTAAGGGGATGTTTTCAGCCCCTAGACTCTCTTGATTCTATTCAATTTTCTAATGAATCTCCAAGGCTTCGCTTATTTCCGACATTAGGGCGTGGAGAGCATCGGGGTGGAGAGGAATCACGGCTTAACTTAGATCCTTGCAGCACGCACACAATGGAACGGTACGGCTGCTATTATATTAGCTTCGGGAAAAAGAAAAATAACGCCGTATTCCTTTGCTTGTTTTCTCCTAAGCGCTGTTTTGCCATTGTGTTGAAACGAGTGGCAGATGGAATTCTCCGTGCAAACACTCAGGGCCATTTCCAACGCGCTCACACCCTCTCCTTTGTTTTTCTGTCTCTCTTTCTCGCCCGACTAACTCTCTTTCCACTCCCATTCCTGCTTCCCGTCTTCAGTTGTTCGTTAGAAGTCAGATTCCTCTATTGAAATCTCAAGTGGCACTTGTGCACAGAGAAGAGCGTGTGTTTACATTTGGCTGTTGGAGGGGATCTGTGAAGCTGCTCCATGAGGTACGATACAACCGTACCGCATGGAGCGATTGCATGTTTTGATGATGACTTTAAAGGAATGTAATGAGCAATGTCACCCATTTAAGACTCTGGACACACAACCGCAAATACAATGGTTCTGTTTCTGTATGCAGGAGGACGTGTTAAACATGTATCACTTTTTTTGTGGGTGGGAGTACACTAGCATACAGATTATCTTAAACTCTAAAATGAAATAAAAACACAAAACCCATGCACTTTAAAATTTAAAAACTTTGGGGTCACCGAATGGATGGCAAAACGGCAGAACAGACTTTCAGTCTCTGATACAGCCAACGAGCTCATAAAAATCACTTAGCAGCTCATATGCATGCATCTTCCACACTCTGTTTAGAGAGTTTTAATATAAAATAGCTCTGAGATATTGTGCACAAACACTAGATTTCGCATGCGTGCTAATGCGATAACACACTAAAATTCTCTGCCCTTTTATCTCCATTAACTTCCATTTCTAATAAGAACTTTTTTAGCTTTTCCAACGCAGGCCCATGTTATTGGGACGATTTTTCAGAGTTGTTCGCGGTAATTTCATCGCGCGCTGCGTCTTCCTGTAAATAAATTGTGTTTCATTTCTTGAAGCGGTAATTTCCATCCCTCATTAGAGAGAGCGCGGGCCTGGCGCTGCAGGTCACAGGAGGCAAATCGCAAGGTAATAAGCACAGAATCTAAATATTACAACTGCCATTTAGTGTGCGATACCCAGCCATTACACGCACTTAACTAATGCTGACAGGCCTTACAATTACCTCCTCCCCTCCCGCTTTTAACTGCACTCATAATACACTGTATAAATCTGAAATTATTAAATTGCATAAATATGATGAATGGGCGCACGCTCGGAAATCGTTCCAGCGATTCGACGGCGAAGTGCATAATTGTTTTGTTTTGCGATACGTTTTTATTAAATAACAGCTGGATGGTTCCTCCAAGCGAAAGGACTGAACTTATTTCAACACATTTTCTTTAAATGCTGCTGGTGAAAATCTAATTTGTTGATATTTAGGTCTGAGTTAAGTAAGTTAGGGGCAAAGTGAGCCATAGTGAAAGTGAATGGGATTAGAGGAAGGGAAATCTCATAACGGTGAAGAATGGCGAATGAGGAGGTTTTAAACAAAGCAGCCATTGAATTCCGATAGCCCCGCATCTCACCATTCATTATTTGGAGCGAAGCAATAACCGAACGCATCAGTCCTACACACACACATTAAACTTAGTTCAAGGACCTCATTTATTTGTACAATTAAGCATGTTCACTCTAAAGCATTAACACCAGGTATGAGTATGCAGAACGGCATATGAGCAGTGCTTTCCGCAAAGCTCACGTATCTGTTTCCGATAGGAGCCTTCTGTTCTCCGGAGTGCTATTGATTGCCGACTGATGGCCGAGCCGACAGACACAAAGCTAAACTAATTAAAGTGTGAGCTGGAACGCTAGCATGGATGCTGCCTGTGCACACATTCAATTATCATGCGGGCACCACAATGCATTGCCAAACACACACACAACACATGAACCACACCGAAGTATTGAAAGAATATCAGCTTCCCTGATTAAAAGTGTGTTGTTCATACCACTAAAGAAGGATTTGCATGAAGGGCATTTTATATCGCAAGGTACCTCTGAAACCTGTTAACACATATGCGCACACACACAAAGCCATTTTATGACACTGTAGCGCTGCAAGGATTTTGATTTCTCGCTATTGATCTGTGCTGCTGTATGCAAACAGCTTCAGTAAAGCCCCAGCAATGCCTGCTGGGTGCGGGTGATATAGCACAGAGCAGGAGAGCTGTAAAACTGGGACTCTATAAGTGAGGAGCACTTTTATAGAAGGCAGGCTTAAACCCAGGGGGGTGTGGAGTCAGCATGAGAATGATTTAAAGTCAACATGAAACGGCATTCCCAACCCATTTTCCTACTGTATAAAGGTAAATTATTTCCCAGTGAAAAATGGGAACTTGGGGAACTTGATTTTATCCAATGGAATAATTTGATTGTGGGAACAAAAGAGGTTAAAGAGGTTGTCGTCTATTGGTTGACATGCAAAGCCTCAGACAGAGAAAGTCATTTCTATAGTAGATTAGACTTTACTTCAGTACTTCTTGACATCTCATGCAAACAAAAATGCAAGCAAAATTTGAAGTTTTACTTCCAATCAGTTTTTCCATTTGCAAACCACATCTTAACTGCTGGCCCTAGACGGTCACCATATGGAATAACTGTGCGAGGAAGATCTATAGCAGCGCGGCTTTAAATCAGCCGCAGCCAATGAAAGCGTGTGTTAATCTCATTGCCCGCCCCCTATTCCCCCACAGAAGCCCGCACCACTGCAAGCTGGTAAACACACGGCGTGCTAGGAGTCACGACCTTCGACCTGCGTAAGACAAGCTCGTTGTGATGGAGACCTCTCATATAACGGCTCATTAAAATGCGGCCCCACAGACACCATTATGGGCCGCTTTGAGACCACTATGTGGTGAACAGAGAGAATAAATAAGGGGCATCACGCCACGCATTCCTCCTTGACACACAATGTGACCTCTTTTTCAGAGAACCGTTGTTGGTGTGTGCATGTGTGCCATGGCCGTTAGAAGTCACTTTGGGTGTTGAACGCATGTGTGTTATAAAAAACACATTGAAAGAATGGGTTTAAAACCGAATAGAAGAATTTAAGAGAAAGAATAATTTTTACTACTATTCACAAACCTATGGACCTGTATGGATATGTACATACGTACGAATGTGAACGTGTGCCGCTCTGATTAAAAACTCACTGAGGATTCGTAGGAGGATCACACCGGATCTCTCATTACACACTGGTGCAAACACACCTAACTTTCCTTCAACTCCTCTTTCCCTCTCTCTCTATTTTCTCCTTCCCACCCGTAAAGCATCACATCAGCATCCCTCCGATTCCTCAGGGGCTGACTGACAGCCTGTCACCTCCCACACCCCTGCACGACACCTTTCAACCACGCAGCACACTGCTTCAAAACCCAAACACACACTACAGTAATTACCGCCCCATCTTTCTGAACTCCAACACAAAGGCATTGTACTGTATTTTTAAGCTGTTCGTAATCATGACAGCTGCATTTATAAAAAAGGAAGTGCGCTTCTTGATGAAGAGAGATCAGTTGCTCTTTTTGTCTCCTTCACATATTTGTTTCTCTCTCTGAGCTCCCTGGGGAGATCTGAACAGTAAGCTCAATTCTAGGTAAACATGTTGTCAGGGTAAAGACTCTGCCGAGATGCGAGAGGTGTGGAGAAGAAATCGAGAGATGTCTATGGCTGTCTGTGTGCTCTCTGCTTGTACATGGCAGTGATCGTTCCAGTTGTTTTAAGGGAATTGTGGCGACTGCTGCGAGTTTGTGCTTTACAGGCCTTTGCTAATGGAAAGCAAATGTGGGGCTGTAATGTGTTTCTGTACAGGAAAAGAGAATAGTTCTACCCATCATCACCAGCAAAACACACACACACTGCACAAATGCAAACAAGTTTTGTTCATTGTAAAAACAACAAAATGTAATGAAGAATCAAAAAAATGAATTCACTGCATAAGTCGCTTTCGATAAATGCAACTGCCAATTGTGTAAATGTACTGTTCTGAAGCTAAAAATGTGAAAATGATGTCATCATTTCAAATGAATTTATGATTTTTTTCCCTGCAGAACGCAAAAGAAGATATTTTGAAGAATGATAAACAAAGAACAGTGGTACCCATTGACTTGCATTGTAATGGTGTCCATATAATAGAAGTCAAGGGGGACAACATTGTTCAGTTAGCAACATTTATCAAAATATCTTCTTTCGTGTTTTGCATAAGAAGTTCATACATGACCAAAAGGGTAAGTAAATAATATTTATAATTTTTTGGGGTGAATTATTAAACTAAATTAAAATCTGAAGAGGGGTAATAAAAATAACACATCCTCTTATAAGATGTTATTTCATTTGAACAATGGTATTTTACAGCAAGCTCTATAAAGTTACAGGAACTTATGTTTTTTAAATTGTTACTAGCATGTTAAGCATTCAAATATGCAGTCTTATGGAATTAGCCGTCGCTTATTTTCTGTCCTCGCATTGCAGTTTTTGTATGTGTTGTCTGACAGAAATAAACTGAGAACACTGAAAACAATGCGCCAGGATCAAAAGCATTCAAACTCCTGTCAGTTAAACAAACAACAAACCCAGTGTGTTTGTTTTTTGTAACAGCAAATGTGATGAGATTAGTGCCTGCATGTCCTTATATTAAGCCCAGCAGTTTCATCAAAGCGGGTTATGTTTTTAAAATGAGAAAGATGACATGTTTACAAATGATTTGTTAATGATTTAGAAATCAGAGCGTATTTTGAGAGTGTGCTGTCATCGTCGCTTTGATCATGGACTGCTGTTGACCGTAACCGTCTGCATATCGTCGCTTTCTCTTTTCATTAATGACTTGTGCTTGCTCAGCTCGCAGCTATACTTTGTTCTGCTATTTTTGTATCTCACATGAACGGGGCTGATTGTCAAAATCTGATAATAACTCAGTCTTTGCAAAAGTCAAGTAAATAAAAAAACAGATTAAAGGAGCAGGAGATGCTCTGTAAGACAACACAAAGCTGTACTTCTGCTGTTGGTGCCGGTGCAGACACTCATGTTTACTGTTCCTGTACAAACAGATGTCATGTCAATATGACAGTGAGTATATTGTGCATCTGTAATGCATTTCAGCTCGAGATTACTTGTAGTTTCTTCTCTCTCTTCTCTTGGTGGTATGGTAAAGCGGTTAAAGCTCAGGGCTGATAACCGGAAGGTTGTTGGTTTGATCTGTGCAACAAGAGATCCAAGTAGGCCTGCAAGAAATCTAGAAATTCTGGTTTGATTATGTTGGAAGCTAATGGTTTTAAATACAGTAAAATTTGTTGAGCAAATAAAAATATTTGCAATAGTCGAATAAGAAATAAAAGGTTACTTGATCCCATCCGAACCCTTTAAGCCTCATCCAATGCATACCCAAGCCACAAGTGTGTTGTCTCACTCCGACGCTCCACATCATTTCTCACGCCCAAAGCATTGCCTTGTTTCTCAGGTATCAGCTCTGTTATCCATCATCATTGCAGTCTCTCTCTGTGTGTTTCTCATCAGACTACAGGAAGCATCGGCGGCAGCAGCAGTCACAGCCTCTGACGCTTGCTGTCACAGCACAGTCACCCTGCATTCACACCTCTCAGTCTGACGTATGCCTGACAGACACCTCAAAGAGCCGTCACTCTCTTCATCATTAACACAACACTCTGACACACTTTTAAATACTGCTCCAGCAAACACTTATTGACTGTCTCACTCAAATAATGGCTTGTTCTGTCTGGAAGAGAGGGGTAGAGATGAGATATCGAAGAGTGAGAAGTACGATGCGTATTATATAGATGGTATATTTGATGCCTAAACAAAAGTAAATGAGATTTGAAAACGGGACATTTCATCATAAGAATCATCATAATTATTGTTATATTGTATTCCTATTCAGTGATAACAATTAAAGTGCACTTACTTTGCATTATAGGATTGAATTTTTTTGAGAAAAAAATGGTCATAAAAATAAGTACGTAAAAACATGGTCCTTAAAAGCAGAATTTCGTATTCTTTCATTCCATTTTGTATAATTTAATACATTACACTCTTTACATGTGAATTTAGAGTCATGTTTATCTGTTTAATAAAGCTGCAATAACCCACAGAAATGCAATACAATGTTTTTATATGATGGTTAGGATGTGCTGTTACTGTAGGCACCATACAAAATTGTTTTAGCAGCAATAGCAATATGAAAAAATACCAATAATAACAATTATAATTTTTAATAATCACAATAAACAATTCTCCAAGTAATTTAGTGGAACTGCAGGCTGTTTACGGTTGCCTGCAGCAACCTGTATTAATATAAAATTCAAATGATATGCGGTCACAGGTATGCGTTAATGAGAAACAGCTTTCAATGGCTAATAAATGAATGTTAGAACCGGAGTAAACATGCATAAAATGCTTTTATCACATGCATTTAACAAACATGCACATGTATCGCTCCTCTTGGTCCACACCCCTTCTCCCTTTCCAACACTATCCAATGCGAGTCTTCCTACTATTGTCAGGACTTAAACTATGAGTGCCGCTCGTTACCCTGGTCCGATTGTCGTCCTTTCCGGGAAAAATTATAAAAAGCAATAGCAATAACCCACACGCCCTGCCATCAGCCGGGCATCTCAATCATGGGGTGGTACCGGGGTAAGGAAATGGTTTCACTCTAAAGTCACTCTGCTTGTGTTTCCACTGTGTCTCTTTTTGACCATGAATACGAGCTATTACACAGTAAATTCAGTCCCTGTTCTCAGCCTGCCAGTTTTGGTAGATTACAGAAGAACAGGGGAGGTCAAAACTGATGGGTGACTGGTGGAACAGATGAAGAGATGGATGAGGAGAGGAAGGCAGATCTGTGGTGTTTCCCCCTCACGCAGCCTCACTCGTTTAGGCTGTAATGAAGCGTACGACAGGCGCTGGATGTCTCTTTGTCTACCTCTACTTACACTTGTCTCTCTCTCGCTCTCGCTCTGAGTACCGGGGTGCTGATCTGTAGCGCTCAGCCCGGAGACACATATACAGGACACCCCCACACTCAGTCTTTATTGCCTTTTTGTTGCAGAGGAGGCCACATCCCAGCTGCATAAAAACATAGTTTTCCTTTAATACCCTTAGTGATGCTCGCCTGTCTATTGCAGGTGTGCTGAAACTTAGCAGACATGTCAATCAGGTCATTTTGTCACCCGACCGTGTTACAGATCACAATCGGGAAGAACAGCCATTGTAAAATTGTGAAGTCTGCTCTTCTCTCTCTCTTTCTCTTTTGGCTGTGTGCCTGTTGTGAGTGGAGGTCGGGCAGTGCTGCACGGGGCAGGCCTGTTGACGGCTGGCGGTGGCGTGATGGATTGGTTCCCGTGGAAACAGCCTGCCTGCCCATACATCACCCAGAGCTGAAGCTGCTGCCTGGAGCCACATAAGAAACGTCCACTCACAACACTCTCACCCACCACTCCACAGACACACACACTAATCCCTGTGTCTTTACACTGTATTATTAAACATTAGTATTTTGAAAATATGCATAATAATTATGTATATATATATATATATATATATATATATATACACGTATACATATATATATGTGTACACACATATAATCATATATATATATATATATATATATATGGCTAGTCTACATATATCTCAAATGTAAATTTCACACAAACTTGTTTGCATCTCCTTTCACCAAAATAGTGATTTTGAGCATTGTTATTATATTATTTACCCATCACTACTGTAAGCATGTTTTTGTAGGATGCTGTGTGGTGGTCTGCCTGGCCTGTTTTTGGAAGGACAAGGGAAAAGCAGCTTCCTGCCCCTGGTAGGGGGGATGATTTCAGAAGCGGGGGGTTTTAAGCCAGATGTGAAACCTGGTTTAAAGGTCACAGCTTTGCAAAGCTCTCTTTCCTGCAATAACACACACACACGGTTATTTTCTGCATCTAAAGCATCTTTCTGTCAACAGGGCATCTCTCTCAATCGTTGTGTTTTGGGGATCTCCCTCCCAGCTTCCTGAGGGTGAAGACAGAGCTGATGAGCCTGGTGTTGTTTTTGAGGTGGAAGACCATGCAGATGGAGGCCGGAGAGGGATGGAGGTGTGTGTGGGGGGTGGGTGTATGTGTGTGACATAAACAGATAAAAGATTCAAGTATTTACAGTATGTTACATGTGTCTTTCCATATTAACCTTGTCTGGAATAACATGTTTAGTCAAATAGTGGCAGCACTCCTTTTGTTGCAAGACGTGTACCTATTTGTGTGTATTAGTCGAGAATCCAATTAAAATGTGGAAAGAGAGAAAGTGAAGGAAGGAACGAATTAGAGGAGAGGAAAAAAGAAAAGCGGCTCACCTCTATAAAATCCACATTGGTGTGGCCCAGTTTGTTTCTCCGCTCAATTAAAGGGTGTTTAGATCACGGCTAATCTGCCTACGCAGCTTGAGCGTGGCACTCAACAGATGACTTCTCGTTGAGAGTGTCCAAACAAATCAGAGGTGTAGGAACAAAACAAAGAGCCAACGGAGTGGCAGAGCCCCATTTCACACCTCATTTAAAAAACAAATTGAATGAATCTCCCAGAAAGGATCTTCAGATCAAGGAACGCTGGATAAAGTCAAGTCTTTCCCTCTCTTCTACAACGCTAATTTTATTCCGACTCATTCCTGCATCCACGCTAAAACACTCATCAAACTAACCAAGAGGGAGAGAACGATAAAGCATTCGCACTATCAAATTTATGGGATTCTTCCTGCGAATTCAGGTCACAAAAATTTCCTGCATTTGTCCGGGAGGATCTGGGCACCATATATCACACAGACCTTTTATGAATTTATTTACCCAGCCAGTGCTCTCCGTGCACCCGCATTTCCTCTGCTTTTTTTCCATCGCTCGGCTCAGGAAGCGGCGCTGCTAACGCCATGTGATGGCCACATAAATCCTGAGCCCTTTTAGAGCATTTTTACTAATTAGCATCCCACTATTCACAGACACCTAAATTATGATGCATTAAAGAGGAAAAAAGGCAGCTAATTTACAAGCTCTCATTTACAATTCAGCGACAACAAAAGAGACAGAATCCCACAGCAAATGGAACAACTCTAGGGCCATAATCGAATAACGATTGTTCTGAATCAAAATAAAAATAAACAACTACAATAGTTATGCATTTACCAATTTTCTTCTTTTTTGCAGTTAATGACTTTGATCTGGACTTTACCATACATGAACCTGCATTGCATGCTCAAGGTGATGTGTGTTATTGTTAAATAACACACATAATAATATTGTTTGGAGTTCATAAAGACTGTAAACACTGTGGCTCCATAGTGCTATCAAATTTTGCTTTGTTTGTTCGTCCAACATGTTATCTTCGGGCCTCAACAAACCTCTTAACCTGCTAAGAAAATATTTTTAAATCTAAAATGCCTCACTTCCCCTTTAAGCACTGTGCACAAAAATAAGTGAGAGGCAATTCGCTTTTTAGTACTTTTATGCCTCATGGTGAAGATAAAGGTGGTTCAAATCTGGCAGCAGATTTGTCCCATATGTACGTAGATTCCCTTTAACGGCTGTGCAAATGTGCCTGGGATGCAGTGATGGTGTGACAGGTATCTCGCTCTGCCTCTTGTCTATGTAAACCTCTAGATATTCAGTCTGGTTGCACCTAAGATTCGTCTGCTATTTCAAGTGTAATCTCTGTATGCATACACATGCACGGCTCTGTGCTCGGCAAATAGTCATCTCCTCGCATACGCGTGGACACGCAGATGGGTCACGGGGAGATGTGTGTAGCAGGGGCGGCAGAGACGCTGTAAACATTTCATTGTAATGGAATTTGTAATTTGATGATGTAGTAATGTAGAGGTCAGGGAACGAGAGCTTCAATAAAACAACACGCGCTGAGGCTGTCTCATTTGCTTTCTGCCCAATACGTCCATCTTGTACATTTCAGCTCTCTTTATAGTAAATGATGGTACAATGTAAATCTAGCATCTAGTTGTTTTCATCCGGAAATTTGGCAGCGTTCAAGTTCCCACAAATGATTTTGAATCCTGTTGAATCCTGTTTTGTTTTCAATGGAATAGAAAAAGTATGCAAAAGGTTGGAAAAATGCAACTTGAGCTGGGCAACTCCAGCGTTATGGATGTGAGATTTTGAGCCAAAACTATAAATAAATAAATTCTCAGAGGATGCATTCATGACCAAAATATTGAATCATCTGTTTATATTTTAATAAACCTCTAATGATAGAGTCCAAATATCAGGCAATGCACAGGTTTTCTATTTGAAAAGAGGTTTGACGCACATTTTTGAAAGTCTTGGAATTGTTTGAAAAGTTTGGAATTGCCCAATTGTACTCGCTGCTCTTTTACACAATATAAATGAGAAACTGAGTGCAAACGTACCACAGAAATGTGAAGACAATGTTTAAAAAAGTAATGTTTGTGAAAGACACAAGGGTGAGAAAACAATGACACGAGTGATTTTTTTGGGTGAACTATTCCTTTAAATGGTATGTGATTTCTAAGATAGGGGATTTGGGTGATCAGGGAGTCCCGGTAATGAGCAGCCACAGGCCATTAAAAATGGCCCTGCCCTGGAGCCACCTCTCTCTCGCTGTGTGAGACCATTAACAGCACGGAGCACAGCCTTAAATCAGCAGCAATCAGAGCACTGCTGGTCTGGACTTCTCATTACACACACACACACACACACACATACAGCCATTGTCTGACCATACTGCGCCCCAGACACACTCATCTGTCATGAGGGAGGAAACGCAGATAAGAAGATCTGAGAGGAGTGAATGTGAGCAGCAGACCTTATTAATACGCACAAGTGCGGGGTCGATAAAAGCCATGTCCACAGCTATCAGAGGCCCTTTACGGCTTAAGGAGCCGACCGTCATCAGTCAATTTAGTGTGTTATTCCACATTCTAATGATAGAAACTGCGCTGGGAGAGGAAATGCTGTGGTTCAGTGCTGTGGAGTATTCTTCGCTTGGAAGGAAGAAGCCATGTTGTGGCAGGACCACCCCGTATCCCTCCTGCATCACACCTCTCTCTCTCAGCATATACCTTTCAGAACACGCTGCTAACCTCTGACCTCTCTTCCTGACTGGACTCAAATCACAAACAGATGAGATCTCAACCATGCTCGGCTTCACTGAGTACACAAAACCGTTACAGCCTGGTCATCATCCATCACAGATCTTTATTATACAATTTTTCATTAAAATATTCCTTAACTTCTTAAAATACATGTATGACTATTTAGGTCTAAAAACAATGCCCTCAAGGACATCTTATATATTGTATATGGTTTTCTAATATGAACAATACCCATCATTCCGCTTTTTAATAAATTGGTAATAGCATAAGACAATATTAAAATTGTAGATGTCAATTAATTTACAGTCTTTACATTGTTGCTTAATCCGGAAACAGAATCAGACCATATTTCAGATATTAACTCCCACCTCCCAAGCTAAAGGCCTATTAAAAAGAGTGGCCAACCACCAGGCTGAAGCTTTAATGCCGGAAAGAATTATTCCTGCTCAATTACAAATCAATACAGCCCAGTTTGTGCGTACACCAATATTCAATAACTTTCTTTGCCTTATAATTTCTGCATCTGTTTTTCCCCAGCATCCCTGTTCAAAAGGTACCAGCACTTAAGGCGCCGAGCAATTATGGAAATGGACCTCAGCATCTCTCCATCTCTCCCACTCTGAACAGACGAGGCAGCGGCGGCTTGACGGCTAATCGATGAGCGCTCTCCTAAGAGCAGCGCCGCGACCTCTGACCCCGGTAAGCCCCGCGTCTGACAGCTGACAAAAGGAGAGCTTTATTTGACTGAATTAGAAAATTGCATCATTCCATTTCGCCTCATGGACAGAAAAAAATGGGGAAGTGGAGGATGAGAGAAAAACAAAGAGAGGGGTGGAGCAGAGAATGCCTGTCATTCCAAAAACAAATACAAACAGAGCAGAAATCAGGACGGCAGGTACAGGAAGTTATGTAAGCAGAAGTGCGGTGGTGTTGCTCCCTACCGCTGAACTTCATGCATTTATTTATCTGTTTTTATCTCCGATTGCTCGCACTCACTCACTGTAAACACTGAGCGTGTAATCTGCTCGGGAGATAAAACTCAACCTGTCAGAGGAGAAGAATGAGATATTTGTGTGGTACACAGGCCGGCTGTTCTGCAGTTTTCAATACAGATGTCAAAGTGAACGACAATGTGGAAAAGGAGCTTATGGCATCCAAACACAAAGCTTTATTGTTCAACAGGGATTGTTCACCCAATCTTGATTATTCTAACTACTTATTGCCGATATTTAAAAAAAGAAATCTATAATATTTTTTTATAATAATAATAATATTAACTTAATATTCATTTCTGTTCGCTTTATACACAAAACCATTAAAAATATGGATTAGTTTGTTATATGACTTGTAAATCTACAACTTAACAGCAACAACTCATTTTTGGGTTGAACTTTATATTACAGTACGTGTACCTATAGTGTACTTAAAGTGTGCTGGGTAATTTAAAAGAACTACATGGGATAAGGTTAGGTTTAGGGGCAGGTTCAGGTTTAGTACCTAGTTATTACCCAGTTATAATATTTACTATAATAAGTACACAGTAGCCTATGTACAAGTGAAACAGGACTGTAAAATAAAGTACCCATTTTTGAATAAAAACTAAAAGCGAATACTGTATGACAAAAATGTTGATACTTAGTATCCATTAATAGTTTAATGTTTTTTCTTTTTTTTTTTGCTGTGGATTGAGCTACCACACATGCCACTTTATCATGTAGTGCTGGGTTAAAACATATAAGAACATCTGCAAGTTGTAGTGAGTCTACATGAAGGTTATTAGAGAAAGAGAGAGAATATTAGTCTTTTGAAGATGGATTAAAAGGAATCCCTTATGAGCTTAATGTATACAGCGATTAATGAATGTGAACACTCTGTCCTGACAGTAGCATGATATGTGTGCAGATTGCCGTGTACCGGAAATGTTTGTTGTTTTTGGGCTCGGTGGATGGTGCAGGGTGGAGGGGAGTGTTAGAACAACAATGCAGACCACAGTGGGAGGCTGTAGTCCACTTCCTGTGCAGTGCAAATGCACAGACATAACCATCCTAAACAAAACAACTCTCCCTATAATTCATAAAAGTTGGTGAGTGACAGCCGTGCTGCAGTGCTTATTTCTGCACAAAAATATCTGTCTCTGAGGCCTCGAAATGACCTGTGTGTAAATCTAGCCATTATATGTTTTCACATGAGGTGGAGGCATCCTAATTTGGACTAACCGGCTGACGGGGGCATATTTTCCCTCCCTTTCACTGTGTCTCTCTCGCTGCTAGTTTTCCTTAGGTTTAAAAATGTCCTGTGCAGAATGCCCTAAATAGCCGATGGACAGCCTCTAGAGAACAGGGACATAATTCATTTGGGTCAGCGTGGCTCTCGCAGTCTTTTTACACACATATGAACAAAAAGAAGATCGAAACATGAGCTGAGATAGGAAGTCAGATTTGGGCGTTATGAATGAAGAAACGTGAGAAACGGACATGACATTCAATTGGCTAAAGATAAAGTGAGAGAGCAAAATTCTACATAATAGCAGATCTTCAATGGGAGTTTTGGTTGTAGCCTACACACACAGCTTACAATACAAAAAGGTTTTGTATTATATAAAGAGATATTATTAAGGCTTTAACAAATAAAGTATGCCACAGACTCACATGCTGCAGACATGAGGTCGGGTGAGCTCTCATTGATCATCCCGGATCTGAACTAACATGTCCATCTATTTTTCATTCTCTGACCCTTTTGTGATTCAGAATATTCTTTACAACTCTCTCTCTCTCTCTCTCTCTCTCTCTCTCTCTCATCCAGTACTCTCTGAGCTGTAACCTGATCCATCCATTTACCCTGCCAGGGGCCAGCGCTCTCTCACTCGCAATTGTGTCTTTCTGTATGTGTGTGTGTGTGTGTGAACGCTGAATGATAACATGAAGACTTGCGTGTGCAAAAGTGGACCCTGACATCATTTCACAAGGACTTAAAGGCAACCGGAAAGCATTCAGCTATTAAATTGAACAAGATTTGCATTTTTATTTCTACATGCACATTAATAATACAAATGTGCATCACCTCTCTTGTAGTACATCACTTGCATACTGAGAGCATTGCGCTGCTATCAAAACGTGTAGGTCAGCAGGTAAGACATACATTTGTAATTCAGCAGCACTAGATGAAGCCAACAGTGTCCGGGATGGTGCAGACAGACTCAGAGACAGCGAGGCTGATGCGTGTCTGTCTGAGAGCCAGTGGTTCTCTTTCCTCACCGAACACTAAAACACTGAAATCTGATTACGTGTGGAGGATGAAACGGATGAGAAATGAGAGACGCCTCCACTAGCTCCTGCTGGACAGATATGTGTGTGTGTGTTTGCGCGAGCTTTCTTTTCAAACCCACAATTGTGGCTTCAAAACGAGATGATACTGTATTTGGCAAACCAAAATGAGTCAATGATTATTTTCAATATTAAAACTCAACAACTACAGTACGAAAAGTGAATTGTATTTGAGGATTAGTTTGTAAAAAAAAAATGTCTGTGGGTGTAATCTAAAATAAAGTTGGGTGAACATGTAAATCATTATAGTTCAGTGATTCGGTGAAACATAAAAAAGATAAAGCACAATGTAATGTGTTTCATTGGTAATGTTTCTTTCATTCCAAGGCAAAACCCGTCTCATGTCTGACTAAGCAAAAATATCAGGAATTCTTTCTTTTCAGTTAAAGCGCAAAGTCAATTAGAGGGAAAGATTCTCGCAAATCGCATTTTATCTCAAGCATTTGGACTGAAGTACGTCACTTTTTCAGCACGAACTGTATTACACTAAATGTAGTGTTAATACCACATTTGCAATGACTGTGTGTGTGTGTGTGTGTGTGTGTGCGTGTGCGTGTTTGAGTGCATAAATAGAGTGAAATAGAGCGAGTGTGTGTGTATAAAGAGAGCTGGTGTCCGCTACAAGATGAAAGTCCATTGACGTTTTAAAGCAGCTTCGACCTCTGCCTGCATCTGGCTGTCAATCACTGTTACCCACAGTCCCCTGAGGCAGTTTTGCCCGGCCCCAAGAAAAAAAGAAGATGAGGAAAGAGAGAGAGAGAAAGAACATCAGGAACACAACAGGGAGGAAGCTCCAGGCCAGTTCAGTGAAGCCATCAACACCTTAGGCTGCATAATCATCTGCTACTCAGCAACTCTGCTGGCCTGCAACACACATTCGCTGTGCACTACACTACCCACAATCCCCTGCCCTAAGGCCCAAATATACAGGACGTCAATCAAATTGTGGAGTATTGACTGTGTGCTTTAAGAAACAGCAACAGCTCCACTACTCGTCCCTGCGCTTGTGTTTGTATAGACTCACAATGGAAACGCTGATTTAAGGTGTATTGATGGAGAAAGATAACGATTAGTATTAATGATAGACCCCTCCGCAACCTTACTGACCCAATACAGCTACGGCAGTCACAGTGACACACTGACAAACTCCTTCATTTCCCTCATTGAGGTTTTGTAAGTGTTTTTTTTTTAGTATATTGCCACACAGTTAGCAAAAACAGATGTTTGAGGAAATAGCTGTAACAATTTACAATAAGGTTGTATTTTGTTAGCATTAGTACATGCATTAACTAACATGAACTAACAATAAGAAATATAGCTTATCTGCATGTATTAATGCTCATTAATGTTAGTCATGTCATTACATTATTCATTTTAGTTTATGGTGCCTAAACTAATCTTAACAGTGACTTTAATAATAACTCATCTTTTATAATATTTTAGTAAATACGGAAATGAACATGAATTAAGATGTAAAATAAAATGCTGTAGAAGTATTGTTCATTGTTAGTTCATGTTAGCTTGTTAACAAATACAAACTTATTGTGTTAAAGAAATAGCTCATAAAAAAGAAAAATAAGATGAATGCTGTAACACCTTTCTACAGAAAAACTTCTCACACTAAACTGGATTGTAGTTCACAAATCATAATCCCATTCACATTTAGTGTATAAGAAAAGCCACCAGAAAATGCTGTCTAACATCTTCCATTGTGTTTCATGAAAAATCAATTAATACATGCTCGGAACGACATTAAGGTAAACTATAACAGACTCCCATTTTCCTTTAATGGTTTCCAATCCAGATTAAATTCATGGAGCGTAGCACAGAGTTTAGATATATATTTGTGTTGGTCAGACCTCATGTAGAGTTTAGTAATTAGAGTAGCAGACATGAAGCATAATGTAGCCAGTCTCAGACAGTACAAACAAGAGTAACGGTATTAATTTCCAGGTGGCCGCAATCTGAGGCACACACAGACTTGCGCTCTCCGGTCCAACAGCAGAACAGCACGTTCAGTGGTAAACATACATTTGAGCCGTGTCCGTCTCTGAAAAGGCTCGGTATTCAGTGTGACACTAATGAAACGCACTCACATATGTGCAAGCAAACACTGATTTAGACAGGCGTACAAAGTTGTCCATTGAGTTTTGAGCATTTGCTGGGAGGGGATTAAACGTATCCTCTCACGAAAGCAGTGCGGGAGGTGCTTCTGAACAAGTGATGAGGTAACCGTTACCTTCGCTGAATTGAGAACGTGTAGCAAGGTATTGACATAAGTGTGAAGAAATATAAGGCTAAAATGAGAAATAGAGAGACAGATGGGTGACAGGAGAAATGACAGTGTGTGTTTATAGGAAGGTGATCTTCATGCAAAGTAAGGGAACAGGGCTATGAGACAGGGTAAAAAGAGACACATCTGTGCTTAACTTGCCCCAGGGTGAGTTTGTTCCCTATTGACACCTTTTAAGCACACACACACACTTCTATTCACACACTTCCAATGTTATGAGCTTCAGTAATAGGGCCACTTTTTAACAATAAACTATAATTACTAAACAATAAATGCTTAACGGTTACAAAATCACTCTTTCGCACTTTATAACCCCAACCTGCCTGCGTCCATGCACGCTTTGGCGGTGCACGTTTAAATCTACGTACCATCTAAAATGCAGTATTTGTTTCCAAAAAATATAATGAAAATAGGGAAACCCAGGCCTGCCAGTAAACTAAATTAGCATCTAATGCAAATGAGCGGGGTGCTTAATGGTGGAACAGGTGCAGGCAGGGCCCCTAAATGAGATAAATGAATAAAACATCCCTGGGCACGCCTGTGAAAGCTGACACAAAGTCAATGGCATGAATTATTCAGCAGGCAGCCGAGGCTGCGCGCTGCTGACCTCTCACCACAGGAAGTGCATCCCAAACACAACAAACCACAACAATGGACTTCAGACGAGGGGGTTCCCTCTGTGCGCAAATACACATACACCCACCGAGCGGAACACAATGCTAAATATAGATCTATGAAATCTGGGTTGGCCTCACCATATGGAAAAGATCAACCAACGTTGAATTTGTAGGTAACTAACTAATTGCAGTGTATGTATTCGGGAAGCTTGAGAGTATTGGATGAGCCACCACCAAGCATCCAGGGATTCATTGTCTACATAATTCTGAAAAATGTAAGCTTATGGATGCGGGTGATCACTTGTTCGAGTATGTGTGTGTGTGTGTGTGTGTGTGTTGACAAGAACTAATAGGATTAGTGGAGTCCCTCAGTGTCCCTGCGTGAGAGCATCCAGTGGAAAGAGGCAGAGAGGGGATGTTTTCCCAGCATGCTCCTACCAGGGGAATCAGAGGCTGCTCAGGGCAGACTTCGACAGTGACAAATTTAAGTTCCCACAAAAGTGAATTTCATCATTTTTAAGCCTCGTGTTGTTTCACCCATTATGACTACTATACCTATTTTCTGCAGAATTTACAGGCTTCTGGTTTTTCTAACATAGTTAAAGTGAATGTCAGAAATGAGAAGAATGAGAAGAATGTTAAGACTATAGTAAAGACAGTAATGCCAGCCTGTGGCAACCGTTTACTTTTATTGTATGAAGAACAACAGAATGAATAACTGATGGTAATAAATACGATAAATAATGATAATAAATAACACTTTTTGTGTGAACTATCACTTTAAGAAAACAATAACAAGTGATTGGGCGAGGAGATAAAGAGAGAAGAGAGAGAGGCTGTTGCTGCAGAACTGACAGGAAGCCAGCCTGAATCTGCGATGACATCACCTTCCCCGGGAGGAGCACTTCCTCTCTGACATTCCTCAATCAACACACACACACTCGCAAGGAAATGGCATACATCAACAATACCCTCCTAACAAACGCACACACACGCCGTCTTACCCACACATGCTTGAAAGAACATTTGCTCCTGTGTCACCAGCAGCGTGGAAACAAGAAAGTTTAGATTCGATTGGAGAATCTGTCCTCTCTGCCTTTCTCATATGGTCTACATCTTCTTAGACACCATTGAGTGGTTAATGAGTCATTCTGTGGGTCAGATCTCTGTCTAAAGTGTATGAAGTGGATCAGTGATCTGGCTGATCTGAGCCTCTTATCTAAAAGAGCAGAGAACATGACTCTCTGCCAGGCTTTCCAGCACTACCCTGAAGGGACGATCAGCCTTCCCAGAGACACCAACCTCATCCACGGTGTATAAACAACATGATTGACAACCAAGAGAGTGTATTGAGGACATCAGAGAGATTAGGCGTGTGGTTTATAACTTTTATGTAACTAGGTGTGTGTAGATTTTAGGTGTGTGTAAGGCAAGAAAAATGGCGGGTCTGTATAAAGATAAGAAAATGAAGAATAATAAAGAAATAAAGTTGGAAAGGGAAAGAAAGAACACATACACAGGACCACACACACACACAGGCACGGGCGAGTGGAGAGGAGTGCATGCTCTTCTTTGGGAGCCATCCAGGCGGATGATAGGATTGTTGACAGTGAGCTGCATATCTTTAACCCTGTATTAACTCGGAACAGCAGATCTTGGCCTTTTATTATTCCTGCACCGTTTGGGCTTAAGTAGGCCACACATATACACCTATACACATACCGACTCACAAACACTCATACACACACAAACACACTCCAGAAGACATTTTCACTGCACTGAAGCACATCACCTTTCAACAGCTGTGACAGCCCAGCCTGGAGAATCACGCACACAACACACACACAGACATTTTTTGAGCCTGGACACACACACTTTAAGTGCATCTCATTTGAAGTAAAGAACTCGCCAGCTGACAGAAAAAAAATATTGAAACGTTTATCACAAATGTTCACTATATTACTGTGTTTTTAATCGCACACACACACACACACACACACACACAGGCGCGCACTGGGCTCTCCACAGTCTCTCGGTCTTTAATTGCCACACAATAGGGCTACAGACTGGACAGGATTACGTTAACAATGGGAACCCCAGCCTGTTAAGATCATTCTCCAGCCACCGATTCAGAGAACAGCTTTTGTGAAATAGAGCCCTCTAATCCACTAATTCAAACATACTGCAGAAATACAGCGCAGCTTCTCGCTTTCTCACAACCCGGAGAAAAGTTTAATTGCTCAAATGTTGCGCTTTCACAACACGGGAGACCTAATGAGGTTCTCCGTTATATTTTGTTTTCAAGTAACAACTTTCTCTTAAATGTGCGTCCTTAAACTAGATACACGTCGATACACAAGAAGAATATAGATATATACTTATCGATTGTTAACAGATCTTTGATATCATGACAAATCTGAGCAGTGCGTTACACTGCTGACATCTCTTTTAAAACTCTAGATCAGCATGATCATCTTTCTCTCAGGAAATACATTTCGATGCAAAATATCTTATTTGTGACTTTGCTTTACACACTCAGATACATGGGACTTTGAGGTTATCCCGAAGTCCCAGGTTTGACTTCCAAGGAGCTCACATACACATGAAATGCGTACATTGAATACACAACATTTTTAAGGGGTGGCTCAAACCCAAATATGACAATTGTCATCATCTACTCACCCTTTTGTCATTTCAAACCTGCACGACTATCTTTCTTTCTTCTTTCAAACACATGTTGGTAACTGAACAACGGTGGTACCCATTCACTTCTATTGTATGGACACAAAACCAATGCAAGTCAATGGATACCGTCGCGTTTTGGTGACCAATATTCGTCAAAATATCTTCAGTTTAAAATGACAAGAGGGTGAGTCAATGAAGACAGAATTTTCGGGTAAAATCCCTTTAAAATAAATCTAACTGCAAATGTGAAATAATAATTGTGCCATTTTCTATAATGCCCAGTAACAGAACATCTGCAGAAATGGGTGTATGAAAGCCCCCTGTGAAACGCATAACTTCCTGTTCTACTTCTATCAGAGCAGAAGGTCAAATCTGGCCAGAAGTATGATGTGGAGCCAAAGACCTCCATTAAACATTCAGAAAAAGGGCATGTCAACCCCATTTTCCATCCTTTTCAGTGTTATTCCTTCATGAAGTGGATATCCAGATGTTGAAGATTACATCACAAACAAAGCCTTCCAGCGGGGTCGATGCTCAAAGCCGCAAAACTCCCACGGTTACCACGGGAACTCTGAACTCTCCGCACTCGGCAATCACTATCAGTGTTTAAGAGTATCCATGGTGATAAAGGCATCAACTGTAATGTTCCCAGGCAGATAGAACGACACCTTTTCCCATTACAGTACGGCTTATTGAGCTTCAATTACTCCTGACACACACACAATGATAAGAGAAAGAAATAGAGAGAAAGAATAAAACCGGGAGAAAGAGCGCTTCTAAAGGATCTGAATAAGATGAAACAGGCGGCAGGAAAAAGGAGAGCTGAAGGACTGCTATTAGATGTCAGTGGCCTTTTGTGTCCGTGTCAATAAGAGCAGATTAAAGTATTTGAAATAATCTTACTGAGGCTTTAACAGAGCTCGGAAGGAAAAAGAAAAGGGAAAAAAGGAGAAGATGAGCAGTCAATCATGACACGCACACACATCTTTAAATGCAATGAGATTAGATACAGCCATACACACCCTCTTAAAATAGCTAGCATACTACGACAAAGTAGTTTTAATTTCATGTGGCCGATTCAATTCACCCCAATATTTTCGAAACCCATTCAATAAATCATTTGATTCTGAATTCTTTCGAGAAGTCAAACAGCGAGCCAACGGCCCAAGAGCATTAGTTAGATGTGTTCTTTTAACAATCTAATAAGGCATTGTTAGTTGCCTTTATTTGCCTGACATTCCTCTGGTTTCGCTCAAGTGGCCTGTTGTGGCGTCTTATGAGAGGAACCTAATTAGGAAATCACTTTCATTAGTCTTCCAGACGAATTAGCGCTAGCCTTGCTAATTACTGCTGTAAAAGCTAATCAGCTCTTTGAAACAAGACCACGCTAATGAGCTCTTATTTATTCAGCTAAATAACTTCAAGGGAAGGAAGACGCTGAAATCATATTTTTGATGAATTTGGGAGCGCCAGCGTCTGCCATAATTGATTCTGACTGCCAATATTGAAATATAACGGTTGCTTTACTGAACTAAAACGTGAAATAATGAACCTCGATGACGTGCGGTGGACAAATGCGACCTCCGGACGACGCACCCGAAATCCTGGCCAGGACGTGTCCGGGAGAAATGGCACGTATGGTCACGCTATCCAAAGACTTTCAAATGGGGGTCCGCAGACCCTCAGGGGCAGCAAGAAGCTAGGGGATTTATGAAAAAGCAGACTGAAAAAAATCATCTTCATTCTATTTCCAACAGTAAGAAACATAAATAAATCAATTTCAATCATATACAAATATAGCTCCCTTTACACATTTTGTGTATGGACTACTTGACATCAAAAAGTGAAAAACCCCGACTAACAGCACAGCTGCTGTCTTCAACCCGAACGACAACGTTCACTAGGGAACTCGAGTTCCCGTCCAAACTGACAACCACAAACAGCAACAGTGGTGATGCGACAGGAGGATTTGAAAAAAGCATTGCGAAAATCTTTATGGGAAAAACCATCAAAAAAGATGCCAGTGATGCGCAGACTGTTTTTATGTGTGTGTGTTTTTGTGTGTTCGGCCGAGGTGAGGCCACGTGACATAGTGGGGCTGCAGCTGTCTTTGAGAGCTGTGAAGCGTTCTAGCCCAGTGGAGCAGAAATGGGCGAGCCACACAGACACAGCAGCCAGGTAGAAGCCTCTTTCGTTCTTAAACACACACACTTAACACTATTGCCCGCAAAGCTGTGGCAGACCTACAGCTGTGTTCGTCAGCACAGGTCACTGACTTATTAACACAAACATGCAGGCGACAGCGCACCTTAAACACAAATTATCAACACGATAATGTCTGAGCAGTGTGCACACTGAGTGTTATCATTGGAGGATAAACCGACAGGAGGAAGTCAGAAATAAAACTGCCTTGCCTCCCGTAATAGTGTTGACATGGTTGTATGATCTTTTAAACAAAGAGGGTAGGAGACATGCTTCACCGCACACAACGTCTCCAGTAGTTTTACACGTTTCACTGCTAATTATGTATACATACATATTTCAGTACTCAAATACCCTGGGAGAGCCTCAAAACAACCTATCCCTACAACCAAACAATTACTTTATGGGCTTTCTTATTCTAGCTTGCAGGTTGTTTGTGCCATTTGTAGTGATTTCTTTGATTTGCGATTTTTTAAGAGCAATAGAACGTGAGGCCTGAAAACCTCCACAGAGCCTTTCTAGCGCAGATGCTGTAAAGCAACACTTGTGGTATAGATGCGTTTAAATGTGATCATTCGAGTGCATTATCACCTCACTCAGTGATGCTAAAAGTTTACATTGTCTTTTTATAACTTATATAACTTATCATAGTCCTTTTATAACTTCACAGCTTCTGTGGATCTTAGTCAAGGGAGACAACACATGAAATGTGACAAATAACAGCAAGACTACAGGAGAATTTAATTTAGCTCATTTTTAGCCCAATATGATCCAGCACCAAAGTAGCAAATGTAATTTTTAACCAGCATCAAATTTCAAGATTTTCCAGTTGGTGAAACGGTTCATACCTAACCTAACACATCACACCACTTGTAACACTTCTAGTGGACTTCCATGTTCCACGTGCCTCATCAGACAAGACACCTGTTCATAGTATGTGCAAATACACATGTACATACTGTACAAAAAAACAATATCCAGCTCTTACCTGTCAATGATGACCGGGTCAGAGGGCGTCTCATTACGGTTGCCACAACTCTTCTTGTCACAGCAGCGGCTAATGGAGATGTAGGAGCCAGGAATGATGGTGAGGAGGAAGAGAAAAAGAAGAGAGTGGTTAACCTGGGCGTACTGCACATATGTCAGCGCTCACTTCAAACAGTGGAGAGGAGCGAGGTAGCAATTATAAAACAATCTTTCTTTCACTCCTCGAAGGCAGACATTCACTCCTGCTGTACACACAGTGAACAATATGCTGCCTCTCAGGCCGTGTTTCAGTAATTACAGCTAACAGACTGCCCGGATCAGGGACGTTACTGAAGGATTAGAGGTACAGCTGATAACCGGGTATTTAAGAGAGGAAAAGATACAGGAGGAGAGAGGGCACCTAAAGGGCGATTCGTTTTAACATAGGATGAATCTTCCCAAATCAGACTGAAGGGAAAATGTCTGTATGATGCACGTCTTGCTGCTCTCAAAAGAAATTGCTCAGAAGTTGCTCTTTCAGAGCCCAACAGAAATCAGCATAGCTTTTCTTGGGAAATAAATATATGAATAAGTAAATAAACCAGAAATGAGATCATTGTTGACATACATTTAAACACATTTTGTGAATAGCATGGCTCAGAATGTATGGTCTCGGAAGAATTTGATGAGAAATGTTTGAGCTCATTTTGAGGTCTTTGACTTTTGACCGCAGATCATGTTTGGCACATCTGAGCCAAGTTTGAGATGTTATGAAAAGACGTGTATTATTACTATGGTCTTTCCCTCCTCGTCGAGATCTAACATAAACATTGGTATTTAAAAACTGACTTGTGATTTTTCCTATCCCAAATTAACAACAGAAAAAAATGATGTTTTTAATTTCAGAAAAAACTGCAAACAAGAAAGAATGCTTCGGTTGCTTTAAGTAATGAACAGTAACAGCATCAGCAAAAAAGTTGTGAAACACATTACTTCCTATTCTTCCTGTTCCAAAATCATATTTTTCTTTCCATTAGGTAATTGTTGGGACAGAAGAAGACAGAGCTATCGAGCACAAGATGGAGACTACAGCATGAGCAAGGGAAGGAAGACAGCATGGACAGAAAGCAGGAGTACATGGAGTCTTCGGTGGATGGAGTCTGGCGGTAAACAGCAGGGGGGCGGTGGGTTCAGGTTTCTCTGCACAGATGGCAAAGGGGCTTGAATGAGAGAGAGAGTAGGGCTTGAGGTGTCATGCGATAGGTGCAGTATAGATCTGTGCGAATGGGCTCCTTTAGACCTGATGGGTAAGATAACGTGGATCAGACTTGACCCAGTCTGGCCTCTAGTACTGTTCATTCTCATACTGGTGTGGTCACTGTAAGTCTAAAAGAAAAATTATCTTTATGTACTCACAGTTTATTATTCTAGTCTTTATCCCTCTAAATTTTACCTTTTCTCACTCTGCACTCTCCCTCTCTCCTCTGAGAGCAGTCAAGTCTTTAACAATGTTCTCTTAGAACTGGGTCACACAAGAGCCCCAATGGATCACGGAAGCAAAGCATTCTGGGAAGCGAGGGGTGGGCACAGATGGATGTGACACTCCAATAACCCAATCATCAGCCAGCACCCATGGGACACCAGAACGCAACCTACCCCCCACCACCACCCACAACCCCCCCCCCATCAACAATATGCTAATTACTACATGCAAGCTCCGGCTTTGTTTGGGGATTTTCCCCTCTTCCTGCTTGTTCTGCTCCATCCCAGCGGACCTGCAGGGAAACCATAATCTTTAATCTCAAGCGTTTCCTCTTGCCGCAGCATTTGAAGAAATTAAATCCAAATTGCTGTATGTAATTACCAGGATGTGGCCCTCGCTGATGCCATTAAAGCTAAACTGCCCTTTGCCCAACCCTTACTCAGCTCCTTTACAGTGCCCTCGGTCTGTTCAAAAATAGCCCCCTAAACCAAACAAAGTCCAAATTTCTCTCACTGTGACCACCCAGCAGTCCGGCCTTTAATAATCTGGCCAGGCTTGTGATGTTTCTTCTGCACCGCACCGCACAAAGCAAACAAAACCTCACCAATCTGTGTGCAAGAGGACGTGAAATTTCATCATAAAGAGCCCAGAGTTGCTTTTGAGTGATTGTTTCTGGCCTTGCCTGTGAGGCGAGTTGTTTTGGGAAAATGCATCTCTGTCTCGTGCTCGCAGGCCCATGCGGCACCATATGGCTAATGGCAAGGCGTACAGCAATTAACAGCCCTGATTAATGGAAAGCAGTCTAATTGCACACTGGTAATTGTGCCGCTCTCTCAGCACAGGCTATGGAACGAAACACCGTGCAAGACGAAGACAGCAAGATGGAGATGGAGGTTGTTTACTCGTTTGAAATGGAACCATATCTGTTTTGGCTGCTTTTTGGTGCGCAACCAGGTTGAGGTTTTGTAAGAAGAAAAATCACAAAAGGAATGAAATTGTAATAAAACTCTTATGTTTCTCAAACTGTGCTCAGATTTGGTCAGACACAAAACTCAGAGATTTTAATATTAACTTTTCTGACTGATTGCTGTCAAGATCAAATTATCCAAGCCATGCTTGCAAACTATAGAGACAATATTGTAAGACTTATACACAACAGGTCCAGAAGCACTTCCTGTTTCAGTTTTATTTCCAATAAGTCTTCGAAATGTTCTGTTGGTTCTTATACTTGTGTAGTGTAAAAAACTAAAACAGGAAGTGGCTCTGGACCAGCATTGTTTACATCTTGCAAAAGGGTCTATAGCTCTACACTCCTGCTGTGCATCAAAAATATGTTTTAAATATTTATTTATAATAAACACGTATTACACAGCTGATGCTTTAACATAACTTAGAACTCAATAAAGTCCTCTAAACTATAAAAGAGCAACAACTGATCAAAACCATTTTCCTTTGGGTGTACGCCTCTTCCTGTTCCACTTCAGATATGTTCTTCAGATAGGGCCTGTGTAATCCTGGAGTGGCAAATCAAAGCAAACGCCATGAGCCTTTGTGGACTCGTATGCTACTTAGTGTTTGTGTCAATACGGATCTTGAAATCAGCGAGTCTGTTTTCAAACAGAGATACCAGAAGGCTGCGCATGTGTGTGAGCGTGTAAAAAAAAGGTAGCGAGGGATAGATTGAAAGAGAGAGCGAACAGCCTTGGCTCGCCTGCACATATTTCATTGTCAAAACTCAAAGCAAGCTGCATTCATTAGCTGTGGAATAACAAGAGGATTCTTATTGAGTAATGAGTTTTTCCTTGTCCTAATTAACCAAGCATGAGTGGTATATTTTTAGTAGAAAACTGTTCAAATGCTCTCCACTTCAACCAAAAATAGATGAGCGCCCATCTCCACAACCCAGTTTTAAGTGCGGTGAATTTATCTTTTGATTTTAATTAAAGGTGCATGGCTCTCCCCCGCTCGCTCTCTCTCTTCCCACAGAGCAGAAAGAGGATGACCTGGATAGAGATTCAGAAGAGGAGAGAGATGAGGGTGCTCCGAACTCACAGTCGCCTGCGTTAAGGTGCATCCTCTGCATTTCTCATCCCTTGAAACTCAATTCTGCATGTTTTTGTTCAGAGGTGTGTTCGCCTAAAATAGTTGTGATTTGCTTGCTTTGTGTGGTTGTAGTTTGTTTCAAGTGGAAATAAAATAAGAACCATCGGTCACTAAACAATCAGCCTTCAAAAGGTGAAAAATTGCATTAAATAGCCTAGCAGGAGTGAACATTAACTAATGAGACTTTTTTTGATTATTCTATATTAAGATTAAGATTTTATGATAAGAAACAAACTAGAAAACCTCACAAATGTCTTATAAAGTTTCCGTAAAATATCAACAATGTCTTAAAATTTAGTCAGACACCACAATCAATATACACAATATTTACAGATTAGATTTTCTAGACGACCAAATCATCAAAGCTATGTTATTTACATGATCTTCTTACAATACTAAACAAGTGTCTTATTTAGATATGTCTATTTAAATTTTTCCGAAAAATTTAAAAGAAACATTTGAGACAAAGTTGATTGTCAAAGACGAAACCTCACCGAGTCTCATGACAGGGTATGACAGAGCAACCTCTGTGCAACACAAACGTCCTCTGGGAAGCCAAGCTTTGATTTCTATAGCCACGCCGGTAAAAAACAACAGCACTCTGATAGGATACAGACTGGCGTAACTTTATCAGGATCCCATTTGGGCTGGTGAAAAACGATCTGGGAGTGTCTTGTGTAACAGTGCATTATAAGGCTCTGACGCTGACCTGATATAAACGTACCACATCTCTCCCAAATCGAAGTAAACTGTTCAGACCGCTTTAGACTGACATGTATGACGAATTAAAGAATAATGACGTGATCTTTCGGCAATTTTTTAATAATGCTAATCTATCCCTTCCCTTTAGGTATGATTCACAACAGCGCTTTCACTTAGAGCGCCACAGCTGTGTGTTTGTAAGGGAAGCCATGAGCAGCTTAGCAGAAAGCTCAGCCCTGTCAGACTAATGCTGGACCCACAGGCCCGGAGTCTTGCCAAGACCAGAGCGAAGCCAAAGTAAAGCCCTCATAGTCAGCCGGCAGGGCTGGGAAACGTGAGGAGGCACTCGGGTTCAAGAGCCTGATTGTGTAATAGTGAAGGAGGCATATTTTGGCTGCGACGGTGTACGTGTATGTCTCACCTGCACATGATCTCGTGCGTCAGCAACACCCGGCACATCTCTGGGTTCTTGTCTTGACCTTCATAGATAATAGCCTGGTGGACAAAAAACAGTAATAGTTAGGGAACATTGATAAATGGAATGTTTCATTGTGGTCTAAGTTCTTGTTTTGTAATGTGCATGCACAGATTTCCATGACTAACTCTTAGGGCGTTTGTATCTGACAATGAAAACAATTTAATGTTGGGTTACATCATTTTGTTGAAACAAAAACATCACATGAAACAGTGTGCCAAACGCAAACCACATCTATCTCCAGTCCTGCGCTTTCTTCACACACACACACACACAACTGCAACACTCATGGATGGTTAACGTGACCCTTTTTCGTCTTTTAGACGGCTGGTGCTGAAAGGTCGATTGAAGCCTTTTTTGTCTCAGAATGCAGTGTTTAGCTTCACTGTACACACTCCTCTCTGGATTTCGTGCTTTATTTCAGCCAATCAATCAATCAGTCACGACTGCCCAGTGCATTGTGGGAAGGCATCCATGTGAGGGGTGATCCATTCCTAGCTCAGCCAGCCTCGAAGTAGGTCATTTAATGCCCACTTACCTGCAGCAATGGAAAACCATCCCATCCAAAAACACTAAAAGTGATGGAAAATCATTTTCTCTGAGGCCTTCAAACATCCTACTTTCACATCATTGTGACAGACCAGCCTCTAACTGGCAACTCATTTCATCCCTATTTGTTATCCTGTTTCAGATTTGACGCCAGCTAACTTGACTATATGTGCATTGTAATGTTTTGGCAGCGTGCGACTCCGTCATTTGTTGCTCATTGGTTTAATTAAAAGCAGACGTAGGGAATCAAAAGAGCTGTGTGCGGAGTGTATTAGACTGTGCGTATTGTACTGTCTTCTTATGTCATAGCGGGCCACCCTTGCCACATTGCCCACCCTTCACAGGCATCTGGAGCTCAGATATTGACTAACACAGCGACACGAGATTTTATTGTTCAGCTAAATGCTCTTTATGATAAAAGAAGACATTTTGAGAAAAAAACTGAAAACAGAATAGAGAGTAAAAGAAGACCGAAGCGATAAACTGTATAGTTCTGAATGTTTGCCGGCAGAATATTTTTTTGATGTGTGTGGGCAGGTGTGGCCCCTTTTGCAATTACCACATTTTTTAAATGGCCTATAAATAGAGTAAAATGATGACTTGTGGATGATGTGGTCCTATTAAAAAAGAAAAGGCAGCTAATCTTATTTTCTTGTGATGTAAAAGAGGTCCGTATATGTGTGTGCGCCACAAGCCTCTGTCTGCGTGCGTCTGACTCTGTGCATGTGTATGCATTCACGCATGTATTTGTGCATTAGCATGTGTGTGTTTATGTGTGCACCAAGCAGTTGGGCTGCCAGACTGGAGCATAGTGAGCCATCTGGCCTAGCTAACACTTCATCCAAAAACCTCAGCTTTGTTTCCATCCTCCAATTCCACACAAGATGTCCCCCACAGCAGTGAATCAGTGACTCAAAATATACACACACTGCAGCCTATTAACACGCTGCTCTCTGTCTCACACATACACTTAAACGCCAAAACATGTTCACTAAAGATCATTGTCTCTCTCTCTCTGATCGCACACATGTAAATGCCACCCATGGCACTGAGAAACAGTTAAAAGTTCTAATGAGAAACTGTTTTCATCACAAGTGCACCTTTTTTCAATAACATAAATACATTTGTTTGAAAACAAGTTTTATAAGAAACAATCACTAGCTCAAAGGAGCTAGAGAAAAGTCCGCACATGACGATTTTAACTTCCTGTCATTGCTTTGGCTAGAGGACATTGGTGATCGGGGACATTTGTTTGTTTGGCTTCACATTGCGGAAATGAGGGTCAAGGTCCTCTAAAAGCGCGCTAGCATGCATCACTGTCTAGATCCTAGATCCTCGACCTGCAGGCTTTCTGAGAGGAAGAGGGAAGCAGTTCGGGCCACACAATAACGTCCTCTGCACCGCACATTCATTTCATATATAAGACCGGCTATTTATCACACAGAACCCCTGCAAACAGACTCCATGTGGAGAACAGTACATAAGCGCCTAGAAAAACTCTTGAGAACAGTTTGTCAAGTTCGCTTCAGAGGCAAACAAAGCTATAGTTGTGCATCATATAGTTGTGTATCATAACTAAGCCCTCATTGGGTCGTCTTTACAGTAACCCCTGATGTCACTTCCTGTTGTATCCAATGTGAAAGAACTAACAGGCCTCGCATTATGATCTACAGTAGCAGTGAATGATTTGGCCACACATATGCACACAGACACCTTTTCGATGGAGATTGTGATCTTTATGGCCTCAAAGCTTATGTGCGTAAATATTTGTAAATGAGCAGCATTAAGCCTTTACGTGGCCTGGCACAGAGCGACCATTCATATTCTATCTGACATCATCAGCGTCTCCAAACAGCTCCTGATTACAGGAAATATCTAATATAAGAGATTTGTGTCACTTTGTTGCATGTTGTATACTTAGGGGAAGTGTTTTTGGCATGTTAACACAAACACAACCTATTCCGCAATTAATGGGAAAAATACGTACGCAATTTAGGGACAGACCTGAGGCGAACAGGCGAGACCTCCCTCTTCCCCGCACAAATTTATTTAGGAATCCGCCTGAAGCTTAGCTGTGAAAACACACGCAAAGCAACAGGCGAGCTGCAGCCCGGGTTACCTGCCAGCTCCAGCCCGGCACTTTCTGAACAAAGTGCTCCTTAAGGAGTGCCACGGAGCCCATGAAACATGCATGGCACGGTGCACTGAGGTGTGTGTGAGGCATTCATTAGGCCTTTTAATGCATATTTTATATCGCACAAACTGCTCCTCATATCTGGTTTGAGAGCCGCCAGTGATGCTGTAAACTGACAGCCGCATCTGAGGCATGTAAACAATGCACTGTAAATACATGAAAACACATTTCCTTCTTTGTTACCATCATGCTAGCGTGTCAGCGCCGTGTGTGTGCGCATTAAGCCTGCGTGTGTGATTTGCTTTTGTTCTCTGCTTTAGCTGTTGAGGGAAACAGTTGGATAGAAGGATAAAGATATGGTGAGAGAGAGTCAGAGAGAGAGAGTCCTTTACTACAGTCTCTTCATCAGATCTGTCACAAGCTCATGCGTTGATCACAGACACGGCCTGTCAGCTTGACACTTTGCTCCATCTCCTCTCGCGTCTCTACACCCGCTCCAACTGTTCCCACAGGCGAAATGAGAGAGCATATATGGATATATCGCACGTCGGAGCTCTGAATGTTTGCACAGGGAGCTTCCCAGAGGAAACATTTTTTTACTTCTCGCCAAGCTCACTTAATGAAGTTCTTTATATTTAACGTTAACATTTTATATATTCACGTTTCTTCAAAACTTACTTAAGGGTTAAATGAAATAGATACAAATAAAACAATATGGCTGTGTATAGACTTGTGAAGTCGTTCATATTGAAATCTATGAATTTCTAATGAAGAATTTGGGATGTTGGCAAATGCGAGCACAGTTTGTGACATTGTTGTGATCTCTTCTGCAGCTCTGGTGGAGACACCTGTGAGTTCACTTTCCTTTGGTTTCCTTAGGAGAAACATCTGGGATTTTTCTCAAATTTAAAGGGACAGTTCAGCCAAAAATAAAAATTCTGTCTTCATTTACTCACCCTCGAGTTGTTCCAAATCTGTATACATTTATTTGCTCTCATGAACACAGAGAACGATTTTTGGAAGATTGCTTGTAACCAAACAGTTCTTGGCCACCATTGACTACCATAGCCCAATAGGACTGTTTGCTTTCCTAAATTCTTCTTTTTTGTATGTTCAACAAAATACAAAGCAATTTTCTTACTATGGTAGTAAATAGTCAATGGTGGTTTTGAGTGTTTAGTTCAAGCATGTTTCCAAATAGCTTTCTCTGTGTCAATACAAATACAGATTTGGAACAACTTAATGGTGAGTAAAAGTAGACAGAATTTGGTCAGAAATTGATAATATTTGGAGCAGAATGTACAGATTGTGTGCTTTAAAATACAATGCCGTACAAGTTGAACACTGGCAAAATATAACATATTAATTGGCTCTAAAGTCTAATAAAAATGCATTAAATCAGAAGTGAAAAAAAATTATATTATTATTTTAAATTATTTTTTATGCACAATATCAAGAACCCTTGGATTTAAGTCTCTTTCTGCTCTTTATTTAATCTCATTGCTGAAAGAACACTAACATTTAACAGATACCATTTTTTTTTTCTTCCTAAAAAGATACAGTTAAACAGACAGGCTTTTTTTATGTAAACTATTTATTTAGAAGCAAAGTTGTCCCTTGGAGCTATAGCCTCAGAACTCTTGCCGTCTCTAATAGCCGTACATGTGTGCAGCAGCTCTCGGTAGCTAACTGTGTGGTCAGGCAACTGGACTTCACCGCTGTGCTAAGTGCTAAAGAGAAGTGTGTGTTGAACAGCTCTATAAACCTGCTCATCAGCTCTCCCGCCCACCGCTGCCAAAGCCAGCACATGCTGAGTGGAGAGGCGCTCTGTATCCTCTCTGTACAGAGTTATGGGGCTTTAATGGGAAATCTTAAACACATTGCGAGCCCTCCTCAGCATACAGTATGTAGGCTGACTGCTCACCGCAGAGTGGTTTTGGACCGGGTTTTTTGAAAGGCATTTAAAGACCAGCTAACACTCTGTCATAACCTAAGCCATGTTTCACGCTGACATGGAAGAGAAAAAATGCCGCAGTCAAAACGACAACAAGAGCAGAGAGCATGAAGAGCGGCCCGGTGCCAGACAAAAGGCCCCAGCGCCAGTTTGTCTTCGTGACATGAATAGAAGAGGTATTGTATGTAAATGTGGTAACTGGAAAACTGGAAAAAAGGATTCTGGGAAATGTAGTGAAAGAATGCTTTTGTTGTTTCGAAGTCTAACACCTATAAAAAGTACTATGGTATTGTCATGGCATCTCAGACACGTAAAGTGGTATTATCGTGGTTTTTAGACATGATCACTGTAATATTGTATTCATTGAAATGCCTAGGATTACTATGATATATAAATATGATAATCATTAACTACTTTCAAATATATATTTACAAAAACATCTCATACCATGGTACCACCAGTGTTCTTATTTTAAGGGGAAAGTGCCAGGATAATCCATTTGGCTGCCAAAGTCTAATGCACACATACACACACACACACACACACACGCAACACACGTCTCGCTCACTGCCACCACATCATTAACAGGTATGGCAGGGCTGTTTGCCACAGAAATAGCCTGTAAATCAGTCAGTAATATATGTGCACGTGGGAGACAACCCCGGGGAGATAAACGGCTTTTTATTGAGACACTCAGTGAAAGGCTGAGCCAGGGCCAGTCCCCCTGGCCACTGTATTTACCTCAGGGGTGTCAGAGAACAGTCTCTCCCTCAGCACAACGCTCCAGCCTTTCACCCACAAACATAAATCTGTCCCGCTACACACCCGCCAAACCGCTGAGCCGTGCGAGGAGGAAAACTAGCACCAGAGCCATGATTTTCACACATAAACATTCATGCAAAAATGATTAAAATTTAAAAGCATTACACCGCAAACAAATCACCCAATACAGAGGGTGATAGAGCAAAGACCTGCTGCTGCAGAACAGTTTGTGACATGTTTTTAGTGATAATATGAAAATCATAACACTGTAAACATTACATTTGAATGCATTTCTTTAATTGTCTTTTTTACAATATACACTATAATTTATAAAATAACATAATCTGACTATTAGCATAAAAAGAATATAATCTATATTTATTGTAAAGAATTACCTTATTAACAGACAAACTATAACCCCTATTAAAGTCATCGCCAGACACAAGTTTTAGTATTTCTCTCTCCACCCAGCCCCAGCAGATTCTCTTAACACACACACACATAATGAGGCAGAACCGTATCAACAGGGTAGAACAATAGGCGTGTTTAAATCACATGATGTAAGTGATCGTGGGCTCATCGAGTCTGTCACAGAGATGACACTGCACATCGCCTGCTAATTACCTGATATCTATACACACTTCACCCTGTTCCCACAGCCTGGGGATACACACACATATAAACAGCTAATGATATACCGTTATAATTTATAAAATTAGCTAAGATTACATTTTTACTGTCTCAATATTAATCTAAATACAAATTTAAATATTTTCTATTTTCCTTCTTTTAATAATCTTTGATAATATTATCTTTTATCTTTAATCCCTCATCTATAATAATTAGTTATTTTGTAGATACAAAATAACTCTGCTCTGTCTCACATTTATAGTCGTGAGCTTTTTGACTCTCAGCTGTTAGCGGCTTTCAGATACTTCTCTGCTCTGTCTTTGAAACACAACATATAGAGAGAGATTAAGAAAGAATGCTGAGAAAAGAGTGGGAACGAGTGAATAAGGAAAGGAGAAAAGGAAAAAAAAACTTCTGTTCCCGGCGTTGGGTAAAAAAAGAGCACAATATACAGGATTCAGAGAGGTTGCTCTTTTTGCCCTTTCTGCAAAGTTTTCCTTTAAGGTTAAAGCTCAAAACTTGCACTGCTAACTGTAAGCTATGATGATCTGTTTACAAGTCTGTGCTAAACTCTCCATAACAAACATTTGTTCCCACAACACAATATATATAGTATAAATAAATTGGATTGAACCAAAAATATGCAAATAATACAAAATCCCCTGTGACTGGCAATAAACCCGGGTTATAAAAATCCAATTTGTCCTTTCTCTCTCAATCTCACCTCACACATATGCTCATAAATACATGCAAACACACAGTCATCTTAAATGATGTCCCAGAGAGAGGATGTCATATTTACACACTGATCCTCGTGCCCCTGGGGCATACCGTAGTGTAACCCCAAACTCACCGGGGTGCACAACACATGCACACATTTACTCTCGCTTAGTGCAAATCACACACAGATCATCTCACAATAAACACCAGTGCCACCAGCAGACCATGGAGCTTTTTAAACAAAATCCTACCTGCTTTGTCATGGAGTCAATCAGGCGTACATAAAAATCCTGTTCTGTTCTGATGCCTGGAGAGGAGAGAGGAAACAGCTTTTTAACTTAAAAAACGCAGGTCACACACTGATAACACATTTTTGGACCAGAAATGAATTTGACAGGTATACATGTACCATGCTTAATACTATACAGATGCAAATATCTAGACAACTTGGATTAAAATATCTAACCCTATACTGACAGTATAAAAGGATAAATTTAGCTTTGGGTTAAACTCCTACTTAAACACACAGACACAGACACACATATGAAAACGGAAATCAAACAATAACATAATGTGATGCACAGGTTTTAATGTGATCGTTTAAGAGAATGCATATGCTGCTATAGGATCGGCTATATTCGCAACATGTTTTAATAAATAGGGTTATACGAACATGAGAGACTAACGCACACAAAACTTTCAATGAGCGTCTTACCACATTAGGAGACAGAAAAGAGTGTACAATGATAATGGTCAGGCCATTAGCTTCAATCAGAAATGAAGTACACATTTCTGCAAAACCCGTAACCGGAAAAGTGCACTAATAGAGGTCGTTTTTAGTGTTTCATTAATGTTTATAGTTAATACAGCACGACATTGCTGAAATTTGATCTCTTCCGCTTTAAAAAACGAGGCTATATGATGTCATAAAACAGTAGCTATAATATATTATTACTAAGACTTCTACTAAGCAATATTTATACCCTAACAAATAATAACAATATTAATTATTATAATAATACTTTTCATATGGTTCATATGCTGTCTCTCTCTATCTTTCATTCATGTGAAGGGTAAAATCCCCGATGTGTTTATGCAAAGTCCAGTCTTAGATGAATGCGATCTTTCTTACCGTTGCTATAAAGAAGCTGCAATCTGTAATGGATCCCATTGTTTGTCTTTTCCCCGGTAGTTTCCTGCAAAGAGAATTGTGAAGGTAAGCAAGAAATGACCATTTGACTATTTCTGACCATGCGTGGGCATGTGAATCAGGCACAAAGTCAAAATAGCAGTCCGTAAGCAAATATACTTTAGACGACTTAAAATACAGCGATTTTGGGAGTAAGTGCATGAATCAGTAAACAAATACCCACATCGTCTGAAAAAAAAAACGTTTTGCGTAATTTACTGAATTAGACAATAATTCAATAACAACGTGCACGGGGAGTGAACAAAAGACTAAATAAGAATTGATATAGGCCTACGCTATTTATTTTGAATAAATCAACAGGCATGCATAGACTACCATTAACAAAGATCCACATTAGCAAAGATTTTAAAATGAAAAAAAGTGTTGATTGAAGTGTTTTAAAGCAGTATACGGTCCATAAAGAAATATTCGAAGTATTTTAAAAACGACTTGTTAAATATAAACTTTAAGGGAGTCATTTATTTTGACCCCGTGACTCTTGTTGCATTCTAATTGTATCATTTCTGCAAACCGATCTGCAACGATTATATGCATAAATGCCAAAAGGACACAAATAAACACAAATCATTTCTAAGACCTGATCTCTTCTAAAATGAAAATGATGAATATGTAAAAATTATAATAATTTAATAATCAAGCAGAGTTTTAGAAAAAAATAATCAAACTAATTTATTGGATGTGGACAAATAAGACTTACAGTAGTTAGAGGAATCGCAATTTCTCTCTAACATAATTTTTTATATGGCCTATAGGATATATAAAATTTGTTTAAAACACTTTGACAAGCCATTTTAATTTACTACATGAAGTGCAATTAAAAACATGGTGTAAGATTTTCACTTGCCTTTTCCTTTTCGACAAATCCAATAAAAGAAGTTCTTTCAATTTCCACAGGTTGTCCTTGTCTGTCGTAGAGAGCTAAAACGAAGTGGAAGAAGTTGGATTTGCGAAGATTTGATGGGGGCTGTTTCTCAAAGTGTGCTCGAGCAAGACCCACTCCACTACGAAGAAATACAAGAGAGATAACTTGTTTTAAAGAAAATCAAAAGTTGCATTTTTGTTGTTATTAATTACAATAATGTGAAACTAATTAACAATTGTCCGATTTTCCTAAAAATGTACACAAAAGCCATTCTGTGCATTTAACATCTTAAAAGATTAAATGATAAACATTCAATTATTTTAGATTGTGTTTAATAGTTCATCTACAAAACTAAACTTTACATCAATTATTATGCAATACATGATAGTTGTAATTGTTAGGTAGCATAAATCAAAAAGTTATTAATAAAAATCTAGTTGCATCAACTATGTAGAACTGATCGTGGCAAACTGCACCAAACTGGAATATCCACATTCCTTTTCTCATAGACCAGATAAGATGCTACGAACAACAATTTATCTCTGGATTAAATCAAATCTCTATGTCGCCTGATTATGAATATGAACATCTCCCGAGTAAGATGTTAAACATGACCGTTCTGTGTAATAAGGAAATATATTTTCCCGTGGCGTTTGCGAAGAGCGTTGAACACCGCCGCCGGCTTACCTCTGAGCGGCTGTGTTCGCATCCAACACTCCGGCACCCTGCATCCATGTACGGACAGCGTTCATCCCGGCTCCGATGGGCTCCTCTTTCATACTACTCCCGCTCCTTTGAATGCTGTCTTGAATCCCGAACATGAAAACAGACTTTTCCCGTCACCGGTGTTCGCCTGTTTTGATCGTTCCGTGAAAAAGATAACGAGAAGTATATGGGTGAGCAGGTGTCACCGCGTTTGTCTCTATTAGCGCTTCCTCTGTGAAAAAGAAAATAGAGCGACGTGCCAAAAGAAACGCGAGCTGTCAACATCCAGGTTTGGAAACACCGTGCAAGAACAAACAAACAAACAAACAAACAAAAACTATTATGCGAAGAGGGGAGCGTAAGATTAGACTGGAGGTCCCTTGGCAAAAAAAAGTCTAATGTCACTTTAAGAAACAACAGAATCAAGAATGAGTGCTAGATCAAATGTCATCATCCACAGACAATTTTTTCTCCTCCTTTCTGCTTTCTCCACAAAGAGTATTCTCTGATCAAATCACATGAATGAGCAATATGAAATCAAGCAGGAGAGGTGGACCCTTGTGGAGACAGCTCCCTCGCTGCTTCCCTTGTTCAAACGGGAGTGATTTGTGTCCTTTCCCAAAGGAATCCGATTTGACTGTCTCGGAACTAAACACAAGCAAACTAACCCCAAAGGGAGGAGGGAGTGACTGCGTGCGCAGGGCCGCCCCCCAAACATAAGTAAAGCCGAACTACCATTAGCTGTCCACCCAACCACAAAGCCCGTCGCCTAATTAGATATCACAGCCCGCCCTGCCCACTTAGCGAGCGGCGCGTTTGGAGAGGAAAGCGAAAAGAAGTTATGCGTGCGTTCAATGTCACGAGAGCACCAGAGCGCGCAACTGATGCCAAACCGATGTCGTTTACATGAACGTTGGGTTATGGTGGCTTGTCTTTGATATTGTTGGGCTCATTTTTAGTATAATCTCAGTAGGCTATATGAGGGGGGTCTTGTGATGAAAAAAGGGAATTATGCAAACATGCGGTGTACCTTCAGAGCAAAGTAAAGTATTGACACAATGTTTATGAAATAACAAAATATGAAAAATACCAAAAGAATGATGAGAGTCAGACTGTTGTATACTACATTTGTGTATAGAAGACAAATTATTCGGAACCATGATTTTATTGTAGTAAAAGTGTAGCAACCATAGTTTTAAAACAAATATCGTGGTTGAACCACGTATGCCATTAGGTGTGATTTGGTTATACGGGTTTTAACTAACACGTAAACGATTGTTACTGTAGTAAAACGTTTGGTTAATTTTCTTAAAGGAAAAGCGAGGCAGTCAATAATTAATCAATGTATAGTTTAGTGAAAACAAACCATTAATAGATTTAGCATTTATATAAATGTTACATTTGTTGTTTTAATTCTGAATTTAAAAAGAGAAAATGATAACTTTGCTGTCTGTCAATTTGTTGTCACACATAAATAAATAATGTGACAAATTTAATTAATTTCAAAAGACTGAATGCACAAAGAGACATAGAAATTTGATTCTGAAACTAACCTATCAGTTCTAACGGTAGAGACTGCAATAAACAAAATAAAAGTCTACCGCTCATCATAACACTGTGGAACATTAAAATAAAACGCTGTCAAACACACTGTAAAGCAATAATATACTATGACTGAATGTAGCAGCATATTATGTTTTCCATGCTTCAAAACATCAGTTTTGTGGTATAATATGCAATTATAAGACTTTGTTATATTTTAGAAATGTTCAAAGCAGGCATGTGCATGCACAAGATAATTATGTTTTTCACTATTAAACACCCCAAAGAAGGCAGCGGAAGGAAGAGAGTACCTCCAGTGCTACATGGTCAGGCTGAGGGGGAATTCTGCTCCCCCTGGGTCTCTGTATTTATATTCCCACACAACAATTTAAAGTGGCAAAAGCTACACACTGAATGTCAATGTGCATTGACATGTATGTTACACACACCGCTGGTTGAGATACAGTAGTCTCTTCTGCGCATCTCTTTATATAGGCTATATATCATATATATTATATCATGAATATGTGATATTATATATATATTATTAGAGATATGCTTTATTAAGTGTTGAAACCATAATCAAAAATTGAGCGTGTCTATCCTGCACTTTTAAGTGAACTCATGTCCATGTCAATTTCTTAAAAGAAACATTAAATAATATTAGGCTAATCTTAGGCTATTGCTGACAGCGACAGATTTGATTTGATTCAGAAAACAGATGTGCACATAAATCACGATGTCGTTGATGAGTAATAACCATATAATTGAATTGAATAACCATTAAATAAATCACAATGTAAAGTACTTGCCACGTGAGATAATTTAATCTATCAGCACTTTTATCAGTTTGAAACAATTAGGCCGTATGTCAACCATTTGTTTAAAAAAGGACAAAACAACACTGAATTAATTTTGACGTAAGACTAACATAAATGCGCACAGCAGGACAAACAGCTACATGTAGGCTGCAAGAAGGCAGCACTATAATTAATGTTTTCAATATTTAATTCGATGTAAAGCGCTTTGAGTACCCAGAAAAGTGCTATATAAATGTAATGAATTAATGACTATAAGCTACGCACGGAATCTTTTTTTTGTGGTCAGTCTTAGCCTTATATTAACTACTTTCAATAGGAAAATAAGTGTCTCGTTTACTGGCAAAAGAAAGTTTGTATGTGTGGATAAATATTAAAACAACAAAAAAGAGCTTGAGTTTTGAAACCAAAGAAATCGCTTTACGAAAGGTTTCATACTTATTAAGCAAGAGGATGTGAAGGAAGCGCGTGATAAGCTTACCCGTTGATAGTCCAACATTGCCACCTTCTGGCCATAAGTGGAAACACATACATAACACCTTAGAAATAAGGGAAAACACTTCAGGCTACTGTTATACAAACTGTATGTTACAATACAAGTGCTTTATATTACAACAAGAACCCTATCAAGCTTTAGAAGGGAAGAGGAAACACTCTTCTGTTAAACTAGACCTTAACCTTGCCATTAAGGCCTTTACAAAAAAGGAAAAAAAGGAAATCCACACAGGAGGGGACCAAAACCTGTGAAGACAACATAATTTATATTCTCATTCCGTGAGAAAAGGATACCTAGGGAATATCTGTCCATTTCCAAAAAAAGACAGAGTGCTTTGTCGCTCCCTTTCACATGTATTTTTTAATACTTTTTCCTCTCTTTTTTTACAGAGAGGTCAGAGTTCAAGGCTAACTTTGATCAAAAGGATGGAGCGGGGTTAAAGGCTAACGCTCTTTGATTCGCTAATGTTTCCTCCATTCTTCCTCTAAAGAGAGTTAAAGTCACACAGGAAAAGTAGCTAAACACTCTCATCTGCCTGCACAAAGACACCTCGCACTTCTGTTAAATGCTTATATGTAGGCCATTACGTTAAATGCCACAGTTACGTCCGTGCAATATTTTTCATAATATGCATGCAGTGGGATTCTGATTCTGCGGAAGAGATATGCTGAAAGAAGTCGATCTGCAAAGATTTAGGAAGTACAGCCACATTTAGCAGAGGGTGCAAAAGATCACCAAACCCCTGAAAGATGGTAAGTGCTCAGGAAATGAGGGCATATCCTGTCTGTATTCCTTCATCAGATGTTTTTGATGGTTTCAGCAGTCTGACATGACCTCACTTCTCAGGTGTGGGTCTGCTTGATTCATCGCAGGTGGGTTTAAGAGTCCCGTAGGGTCCTGTTACACGTAGGGTCTGCCTTAAAATGCTTTCGGGAAAGAAAGGCAGGACAAATGTTTCATGTGTGAAGTTTGGATTTATTCTGACATTCAGGTTCACGTTCAGACCTCAGGCATATTTTACTGAATTCCACTGCAATTCCAACAAAAGTCAGCCTTCAAAGAACATCATTCCAAGTATGCAGTATAAAGGCAAACTAGAGGGTCGAATTCAAGAAAGTTATGGGTTATACTCTTCATTCCCTTTTAAATTAACCTTTTACACAGGAAAACATCCACAACAGCCTTTCTGAAAAAAATCTGGCATTCCACATAAAAACTAATATTCCTTTAAAAATACAATTCAAGACGTCGTTTAAAGTAGAAGTTTCTAAAATATAGTAACATAAAAAGTGGCATTCGCAAAGTGTGCTCATACATCCTTGAATGTATTCATGCTCACAAATGCAATAAATGCCAAATACTGAGAAGGAAACCGACTCCTAAACTGTCACCAGTTCTTATCCGTGGCCAATGGCGTTTCCCGCTACCACCGCTAGAGGGCGCACTAACAGTGCAGCGTTCATATAAACCACAGGCCACATCACGACACCAGGTGCACTCTGTACTTCTGCATATCAAAATTCCTTTACATACATATTTGTACACGGTATACTTAATATATAAGTCGATAAAACGCATACACACCAAAATATTTGGTATCAGACAAGACAAACTTTGGAGCATTGCTTTATATTACATTAGTGCAAATGCAGTGGCATATATTTATATATATATTTTAGAGTATAATCTTTCTGTAAAAGAAACGGAGAACAAAAAAGACGGCCTACCACTATTGGATACCGAGAGCGTGCTAGTGGATATGTGCTAATGCCTACACAGCATCACAGCACTATATTTAAGGGTCACATCACATTCACATTGGTGTTTGCTGGAGTTAGGGAAGAGCTGGTGTTTGGGTCCTCAATCCATACATCTAGATGAAGAAGAGGTGACTAGTTTCACCTCAGACTAAAATATCTGTCGGTAAAACTTCTGCGAATACTTATGTTGTGGATGAGAGTGTTTTGATTGTATAAATGTCTATGGAGCATTCTGCATACGTGACATTGCAGTCACAGAGAAAGCTAGAAGTTTCCTAGCAAATTCTCAACTGCGACGCCCCCTGTTGCCCAGCAGTGTTTAGAGTTGAGTTTACTCAAGGCAGGTTATTAGGAAAGGTTTTAGCCTGAGGAGGAGCAGGCTGAAGGGTCACTGGGGACTAATTCCTCCATACCACCCTCATCTTTTAGTTTGGCTATGAGCTCTATGTCTGGAGCTTGGGTGATGTCGTCTTGCTGGGGAGCCTCCAATTCAGGGTGCTGTACGGGATCAAGACCACCCGCAGGCTGTGGAGGGGCCTCCTGTGGTGTGGCATCTTGTGTTAAAGAGCTGGGCTGTAAGGACCCTTTTAGGTGGTTGTGACAAAGAGGGCAAGTCTCCTGAACATACAGCCACTTCTTCAAGCAGCCAGCATGGAAAAGGTGACTGCAGGGGGTGACCACAGCTGATGTCATGTCCTAGAATAAAAAACATAACAGATAAATAAATAAATATGGATTATTGTTCTGATTATTATTACCTATAGACGGTTTCGTCAAACACACGCCCGGCCTGAAGTCAACTTCCGGTCTGTGTCTAGTTATCGGTCTGGCTAGTGGATAATAATAATACTGGATAATAATAATGGATAATTCATATTCATTGATGTCAATATTTTATTGCATTATAATTGTATTAAATAAACAATTTGTTTATTTGATTAAATAAACAATTTGTTTAATGGGTCATGTAACTTTGTCGCATTTAAGTTTAGTCAAGTAACAGTCCTTCTACAGGTAACCCAAAATAATACTGGCCAAGACATACTTTTAACTGGCCAGCTAATGTAGTTTACTTGTGTTTTTTTCCTTAATATCCAAAATGATCCACGGAGATTCTGCTCTGGCTTTGACACGGTCTATAGATACATCTTATAAAAATAATGAAAAAAGTAGATTTTTATTAAGGAAGGAAATTGAGGAAATATTAAGGAAAATGTGACTGGTGCAAGACTTTGCGATCACAAAGGTAGGGTGTTGTGAGAGGTGGCCAAAGCATTTCATTGTGTTTCAATATGTTCTTAAGGAAAGGTGGATGCTTACTTACTAAATAGACCACCCCACAGTCTTACAATTATGGTTTAACAATATTTATTGTATATTTGTATTTATAAATTTGTGTGCAACTCAAGTTTCCCATTGTGGCGATTATTAAACTCAACCTAAAAAAACTCAAACTCAAAACTTTTTCTTCTCAACAAGCAATACATATGTTCATGTCCGTCGCACAAACTGCGTCAGACATGTTACCTGCATACACCCTAGAAATAGCGATGCTTGCCTTAGCAACCTAACTAGCCACCCATCATTAATCTATCACTAAAATAAACAAAGAGACACGTGTCATACATCACGAATACATACAGAAAGCAACTGGACATCCATCACAAACACAAATCCTCGCATCCACACAAACACGCACGCACCTGGTAGCAGATGGAACAGATGTCATTGTGCTGCTGGAGTTGTTGGTGAGAAGCTGTAGGCAGGCTCTTGATCTTGTTGACAGCATCTCTGCGGAGCAGGAAACTCTGCCAGCCCAGCTGGGCCCTCAGCCAGACATTATAGTAAGAATGGATGAGCACGATGGTTGAGCCCATCACGGTCCACTCTCCGAACACGGTCTCCGACACACCGTAAGCAACCACGCACAGGGCCACCAGGAACTCCAGCAGCCTGTAGGTGCCGTTCACCCAGTAGATGACATCATCCATGTTTTCCACCGGAGCCTTGCGGAACTCCTCTACCATAAACAGCACATAGATCAGCAGTGTGCCCAGCACCTGAGCGTAAAAGAGAAGAGTGTTGACGGATATACTGTAGGTTAGGTTTATATACTGGAAAATTACTGATTTAATGCAGATCATTTGATAAGTTAATGCAAAAAAATTAATAATGTTAAAATATAAAAAATATGAATGCATCTGACTCATATGCAAATTACTCTTCATATGTGAAACATTGAAAAAATCATGCATTACCCATTCACAAGGCTGTTGGTGGATTTAGTATGTAACGCAAATATATTTTCATTTCTACCTGCAGTGAGGTTAGAATACTGGAGGAGATGATGATAAGCAGCCAGAAGTCCATGTGGAAGAACTGACAGATCATGTAGGACATATACGCTGGGAACACCAGCAAGAACAAGCACAGGCTAACCGCGCGGAAGTGCTTCCATAAGCTCCTGTTGATCACAATAGTTATGAAAAGCTTCATTAATATTTTCACATGCATAAAACAAGAAACATCTGACCACAACCGTTATCAAACCGCTGTGTGAGTTTACTTGTCTCTGGAGGCTCCCAGTGCCAGCACTATGGGATCAGCTATCTCCAGCATAGACTGTAGGATGGAGGCCACAACAATGAAGAGGATGATGCTGAGAAGAAAAGCTCTGTGGATGACCTGTAGCTCGATCAGTCCGGTCTGAACGGCGAGGATCAAAAGAGTGATTCCCTCCGTCATGCCCCTGAGAAAAAGAGCAAGGAAATGATGCTCCTGCAGCTCGAATAGTAAATCAGTGTGCTTGCAACACCAGGGTTCGATTCCCCATCTACAGGACTGTACGGTAGGTCACTTGTGATAAAATGCATCTGCCAAATGCATAACTCCCGATGATTTGCTTCAATTGTCAGTCAATAGTTATTTAATAGTGATCAACGATGACTGCAATTCAGCACATCAGTATAGACTCTCCACAACAAAAAGCTTAGGAGGCTTATTATTTAGTTAGATAGGGAAACATAAAACGATTAGAGACGTAAAGCATAAAGGTAAGTTACCTGTGCATGGTATTGTCATTCATGAAAGCTCTGTAACCCTGCAGGTAGAACTTGCAAAGAGTGAGCACTCCCAATGCAACAAAAGACACGGTGAAGACCAGACCCAGCAGAGAGTATGGAGTACAACAACATTCTGCAATACTGGAGGAGACATACATAAAACATTTATAAATTAAGCTAAATGATCCTTCATGAATCAGGGTTCAACCATTTCAGGTAGACCTACTATTCTTTATACCGTGAAAACACTTTGCATTTAATTAAGTTGTCTCTATTGTAACCTGGTATTAAAAAGTGTCTTGGCCAAATGTACAGTTGTGATCCAAATTTGTAGGGCTGTCAAACAATTCATCACATCCAGAAAAAAAGTTTGTGTACTGTGCATATATTTATGCATTTATATACATATATATTTTGTATTTATAAACATGCATGTTAACATGTTTGTGAAATATTTACATGTATTTATTTATATTTACCAATCATTTAAATTATATATATATATATATATATATATATGTTTATAACTTGATGGGTTTTATGTGTTTCTTAAACGTATGCATGTATGTTTATGTTTTATACATACAAAATTAATATGCACAGAACACAGACAAATATTATGTAAACACAAACTTTTATTTTGGATTCGATAAATCACGATTAATTGTTTGACAGCCCTTGAAATTTTAAGAACTCTCTAGTTCACGCGTCACCCCAACATGGATCAATCATTTGGCACGCCAACAGAAAGAATAAATGTGTCCTTTCTCTTACATCCTTGAGTAACAGAACTGAAGATCAAAGGAGACTGGATGTCCACTAACCTGGTTAGAAAAAGAAACAGCAGTCTCTCTCTGGACGTGGGCTGATCTCGTGTGCTAAAGTATGTGTAGATCTGCAGCGTGAATAGAACCAGCCAGAAACACATGAACAACACTGGCAGAACGAGCTGATTCCAGAGAGACATGCCGAGAGCAAGCAACCCGTACACCTCCACCACCTGCAGGACAAAACAAAGAAGAGCTGTAAAGTTAACTGTTCAAATCTGTGGAAGACGAAAGAAGATATTTTGAGAAAGGTATGTTTGTGTCTGGACTAGAGATGTTCTGAGCCGTTCAAAGAAAAAAGTCTATCATTTGTGTGGTAGGTTTATATCAACTCATAGAAACCGAATATCAACCAAAAGAAATCAAGGAAAAAAATATATAAAGGTTATAAATTGATTTGCATTTCAGTCAGTGAAATAAATATTTGATCCCCTACCAACCGGCAAGAATTCTGGCTCCAAAGATTTGTTATGTGCCTATATGGACCGCAGATTAGTCCTGTCACTTTAAGAAAGTACTCCCAAGTCAGCTTGTTATGTATATAAAAGATGCCTGCCAACAGAATCTGTATCTTCCATTTCAACCTCTCCCCCACCATTGTCAAGACCAAATAGGTTTCAAATGATGTCAGGGACAAGATTGTAGACCTGCACAAACCTTGAATAGGCTACAGACAGAAGCTTGGTGAGAAGGAGACAACTGTTGGTGCGATTATTTGGAAATAGAAGAAATACTAAATAACTATCAATTGCCTTTGGTCTGGAGCTCCCTGCAAGATTTCCCCAATGGGGTTAAGATGATCATGAGAAAGGTTAAAGATCAGCCCAGAACTACACGGAAGAAGCTTGTTAATGATTTCAAGACAGTTGGGACCACAGTTAGTAACACGCTATGCCACAATAGATTGAAATCCTGAAGCACCCGCAAGGTCCTCCTGCCCAAGAAGGCCCGCCTGGCTCGTCTGAAGTTTGACAATGAACATCAAGATGATTCAGAAAAGGTTTGGAGAAAGTGACGTGAGACCAACGTTGACTCTTGTTTTTGGAGAGAGAAAAATGCAGACTATGACTCCAAGAAAAAACATCCCTACAGTGAAGCACAGTGTTGGAAACATTACGTTTTAGGGTTTTTTTCTCTGCTCGGGTACAGGATGAGTTCACCACATTGAGGGGCTGAGGGACGGGCAGGTGTACCGTAAAATCTTGGACGAGAACCTCCTCCCCTTAACTAGATCACCGAAGATGGGTCGTGGATGTGACTTTAACATGACAAAACCCAAAACATATTACCAAATATAACCAAAGAGTGGCTTAAGGAGAAGCACATTAAATGTCCTAGCCAGTCTCTAGACTCAAGTCCTATAGAAAATCTGTGAAGGAGGCTAAAACTCAATTTGCTGAGCTATAGCCAAGAAACCTTAAAGATTTACAGAGGAGTGGACTAAAATGTATCCCGACACATGTGCAAACCTGGTGACCAACTATCAGAAATGTTTCACCTCTGTGCTTGCCAACAAGGGTTTCACCACCAAGTACAAAGTTATGTTTTGCTCGGGGATCAAATACTTATTTCACTGAGTGAAATGCAAATCTATTTATAACCTTTATATAAAAATGTTTCCCCTGATTTTTTTATGTATGTTGTGTCTATCAGTTAAAATAAACCCACCATACAAATGATAGACCCTTCATTTCTGTGTAAGCAGGCAAACTTACAAAATCAGCAGGGGATCAAATGATTATTTCCTTTAGTATGTGAATAAAGCACCACAGAGTGAACTTGAAGTGTTGAGTGTTTGAGTTTTGAGGCAGTGTTGAATGAAGCTCTGTAATTCTGTCTCAGGAGGACAACTCCTGTCCAGCTGCAATAAAAGCATTTAAACTACACTTCATTGATGAAGAGGGCCATTTTAATGTTTGAACTAATCCTGCTATATGAATTAGTTGAAAAGACTGTTAGGCTATAATTCATAGTATGCTGAACTGTTAACTAGTAATATTTTAATAACCTTAATATACCTGGAGCATGCACCTAGCATTAGGAAAATACAAGTATGGGATCGGGACTCGGATTGGCAGATACTACATAAAATGACTCGGATCAGATCGGGGACACAAAAAGTGTGATCGGGACATCACTAATCTGTACAATAGAAGTCAATGGGAGTCAATGTTGTATGGTTACCAACATTTTTCAAAATATCTTCTTTTGTGTTCTGCAGAAAAAAAGAAAGTCCTACCGGTTTGGAATCACACGAGGGTGAGTAAATAATAGTCAAATTTTCATTTTTGGGTGAACTGTTCTTTTACCTTATGATATAAAATGTCACCTATTGCATAACACACCTTCACAAACATGTAACTAAACAAATAAAAATGTTAATGATTTAATTTCCATGGATCTGATCAGCTGCATACTGTTTGTTTGGATTAAAGCATCTGCCAAACAACAATACATGAAATGAATGAATAAATTAAGCAATAAAATAAATGTATCTTTTTTAGTAAATCCGGTTACTAACCTGTGCAAGCTCCCGGTATGCGGTCTTGGCCAGGTTAAATGGCACCAACAGATTGGAGGCCAAGAAGTAGATGACTTCCAGGCCTGTGAAAATCATGGCAAAACGATTTACAAAAACGATGGTCTCCAAAGGGACCAGGCACAGCCTGGCCACTAGAGGGAGCAAGTGCGCTGAGAACAGCCATATGCGCTTGGTCTGCATAACACAGGAACACAAGGTGCACACCACCAGCTGACCTACAAACAGAGAGAAAGAAAGAAGCGATATCTTAAACATAATTAAATAGATATATGAAAATACTACTTATAATAGGCTTACTGTTATTTTAATACTGAAGTAATAAAGTACAGCAAGGCGAAGTGAATCAGCATAAAGATCACCTCTGCTGTACTCACTGACATTCATGAATGCATCTGTTCTTGCTGGCTGTGTTAATGAGACCCTACTGAAGTCAGACTAACAGCTGAAGTATCCAAGTGCATGTAAGAACTAGTGAAAGAACATTCAGCAGCAAGCAACATCTCATAAAAACCAACCCATTCATAATCATAATATTTATTAGATTTTACAACAAAGGAAGTCAAACATCTTTACTCCCAAATTATATTTATTGTAATAATGAAATAGTAAAAAAAATGCATGTCTAATGTTTTTCCAAATCAGCAAAGATTTGTTGAAGTACTACCAGGGGCGGCATTTGCGTATGGCAGTTGCCAGACCCTAGCATTCAGACAAAACAGTGGAAACAAAGTGTGCATATTGATGCTCATTAAAGATAATCCAAATATTTTAGACTGCTGTATATTTTTTGCATGAGCGTCGGAAGCATGTACATTTTAAAGTGTAAAAACGACACACATTCACCAACAGTATGACGATTCAGGTTTGAATCCACCTTTCGCTTGTCTACATTTTCACATCACATTTATTTTCAACAAAATGAAGAAACTATTTAAAAAATGCCATACAGGTGTTTAAAGGGATACTTCACCCAAAAATGAAAATGGTGTCATCATTTACTCACCTTCGAGTTGTTCCAAGTGTGTAAACATTTCTTTGTTCTGATGAACACAGAGAAAGATATTTGGAATAATGCTTAAAACCAAACAGATCTCAACACCCATTGACTTCCATAGTAGGAAAAAATACTTAATCGTTTTTTTGGTTGAACACAAAAGACATTTTGAAGAATGTAGGACAGCAAACAGTTCTGGTGCACTTTTGACTACCATTGTTTCTTTTCTACTATGGTAGTCAATGCGTGTTGAGATCTGTTTGGTTATAAGCATTATTCCAAATATCTTTCTCTCTGTTCATCGAACAAAGAAACGTATACACATTTGGAACAATTCGAAGGTGAGTAAATGATGACAGAATTTTCATTTTTGGGTGAAGTATCCCTTTAATAATAAAGTGTATGGAAAGGTAAGGGGTAGTTGTGAGGTCTTTATTGCTGACATATGCCAGAAAATCTTTTTTTATTTTAACAGTCACATAACAATCGCATCTGCCAGAGCCAGATGTATACATATCGCAAGATGAATAATTTTTGTTATGTTATCTGTAGATAATTCAAAAATGTACTCCATGTGCCAGTGTCGCAGTTCATAGCACTAAATATCCACACGTCTTTTTGGATTTCGTGTGTTTGTTTTCATTTGGATGTCACAGATTTTGCACTGCTTCAACCTCGCCGCTACTTATGCAATAACAAACTGCACTGTGACAAGGTAAGACATGTTTTATATTTAATCCTGTTTATTGTTAATTTCATTTAATGTTTGGCCTATATTTTAGACTCGACAACATCTGGCTGTGGGATTGTCACACACTATAAATGTTAGATGGTTTAGTAGATATTTTGTTGGAGTCGCCCTTTTGCTGCAGAAATGTGAGCTTTAAAAAGCACATTTTAAACAATATGAGGGAGGGGTTTGTTATGGTAGGGGTAAGTCTCTGTGCATGTCCGTGCATTGATTCAGTTTCGTGGATTGTTGTACACGTTTTGTTTAGATATGATGTGGTATAATTTATTTTCCGTTACTTTGGAATGTCGTTGTTGAATGGCCAGAGGAAATTTTGCCATACTCTAGGTTTTGGTGAAACGCCGCCACTGAGTACTACTACGATGCATATTTAAAGGAAGAGTTCACACAAAAATGACAATTTTGTCTTCATTTACTCAACCCTTAAGTTGTTCCAAATCTGAATACATTTTCAGAAAAAGATATTTGGAAGAATGCTTGTAGCCAAACAGTTCTTGGCCACCATTGACTACCATAGGTAGTTGATTTATAAAATAAAATAAAACTGCTTTATACATTTCTTTGCTCAATTGAACACAACAGTTCTGGGGCACTTTTGACTATCATTATTATTTTTCTACTATGGTAGTCAATGGTGGCCAAGAACTGTTTGCTTACAAGCGTTCTTCCAAATATTTTTCTCTGTCTTTATCGGAACAAAGAAATGTATACAGATTTGGAACAGCTCGAGGGTGAGTAAATGAAGACAGAATTTTTTTTTTTGGGTGAACTGTCCCTTTAACTTCTCATGAGAAAGTAAGATAACAGAACAGAAATATGAAATGGAGTGAAGGAGAAGTAAGAGTGTGACACATTACAAACACAGCGCTGGAAAGACGGTGTTTATGAGTGAGCAGAGCGAGAAATGTGAAACACAGGAAGGGAGCAGGAGAGCTTTTAGCATTAATCTGCCATAAGAGCAGCACTGTTAGCAAAAGTGATGAGACGAGAGAATATAAAGCTGTGTCCATACTGCTCTGTGATGGGGAAATGCCTTAACCTCAAAATGGCTTCTGACATCATTTCCCGAGATTCCTTTACAATACGACACATACACTTCATGCAAAACTACCTGACTCCGGTTTTAAACAAGCAAGTGGAGACTGCAATGAGTGTATGTGGGACACAAATGATTCCTAAGACATAGAACTTGAACTGTGTGTTTATACACATTTATGGTATTTAAAAAACATTATCATGCGGGTGGTATGAATTGCATGAACAGGCAGGGGACAGTGTGAAACACAGCTTACAGATGAGCGCAGTAGTGAAACGGTTGATGGACAGAGGCTCCAGGTACAGCGGGCCCTCATATCCAGACTCCAGCTCACTGCGTACATAGTCCCTGAAACAGAGAACAGAGACCTTATCATAACCTCTCAGAGACAGACATCCCCTTCTGAGTCATCAGGATTCTATACTTACAGTCCACAGCAGACAGAGCACAGCAGTGAAACCACTCTCGTTTTTTCAGACGAGAACATTCCCTTACATAACACACAGCTGAGACCCAATGAGACCCAATAGAGAAGTAAAGTAAAAACCTTTGGTCTTAGCTTCTCTCAAAAGTATTGAAGAACAAATTTCCAAATAAGGGCAAGGTAATAAAACCTCTATATTTAGTGTCTATATATATCTTTATCAATAAATGTTTTAAAGAGGTGACTATGTTTTTAAAGAGAGGAACCTTTCATTTGAAACAGCCACTGAAGTAGATCCAAAACATGAATCTTTTAATTCACTCTTTAATGTAATTTTAATACAACTCTGATGACACCAGATAATGACATAATCCATTAAATATTCAAAATGTTTTCACAACATTTAATTGAATATGAGACATTTCACCCAGTCTTACCCAAAATTTAAACAAAAGAGAAATGATACTGAAGCCCTATTCTTATGACTATTAAGCTCAACTCATAATTCTCATTCTGTCTGGAATGTATTAGAAAATAATAATTTAGTCTTCCTCTTGATTTTGGGTTGAAAATAAAACCTGTACAACTTCTTGGGTTTATTCATGGTTTCAGTGGTTTTAACAGTTTATAGGGTACCGAATTCATAAAGCACACAGATGTACATAAACATTCTGACGGCTCAGTTAAATCCTTCATTGAACTTGGCTGTGCTCAGAGAGAAGGGGGTAGAGCGGGAACGGCAGGTAAGTTACGAGCAGACAGTAATGGCTTTGCCACACTTGGGTGATCTTAATTTGAGCAGCCACTGCGTCTTCTGCAGATACACATTAAGCTGAAAAATGTGCTAAAAGCTCTCTCTTAATCTGACACTAAACAGCCACCTGTCAAGAGTAAAATAGCTCACCATAATCGCAGCATTGCAAGCATGGGCGAGAAGTCTCCAGTGAAGCAAGGTGTCTCCTTTAATGCCTGATCAAATTTTTAAGTATAGGACATTTTCATAATGGTTCCATGGGTTTAACTTATTCATGCTGATTAGACAGTTGGTTGGATTTCAGGGGCGATTCTAGGTTTTCAATATTAGGTGGGGCTCAGCCTCCAATGAGGAGATTTATATGAAGAGTTTGGTTCCAAAAATATGATGACTTCATTTTTAAGAAAGCAAAAAGCATGTTTTTCATTGTGCATTCCTATTAATATCAATCAAACTCCAGTTGGTTTGTTTTGACTTAAGCCATAACAACTGAAAAAATACAGATAACTAACACAATAAAACAATATATATAAGGGCTGTCAAAAGATTAATCGCATCCAGAATAAAAGTTTGTGTTTACATAATATATGTCTATGTACTGTGCATATTAATTATGTTTTTATAACAAACACATACACATGTATACATATTTAGGAAATATTTACATGTATTTATTTATATTTTAACAATTGAAATTATATATAAATGTTTAATAATTTTTTGATTATTCTTAAATATATGCATGGATGTGTATGTGTTAATAAATACAAAATTATTATGTAAACACAAACTTTTATTCTGGATGCGATTAATCACGATTAATCTTTTGACAGCCCTAATATATATATATATTATATATATATATATATATACAGTATATAAGGTATATATCACTCTCTAAGCACCACATACTGTATACATTACTAAAATAATGAATTTATGCAGAAAGAATATGCAGAATAAAAACAAGTTATTGTTATTAAAATATCACATTAATCACTCAATCTGCAACATTTATAATTCAAAGTAACAACAACAGCCACAAATTTAATAAAAAATATTAAATAAAAAATATCACAATCAACTGCTGAGTCATTATTTAATAGAAAGAATAACTTGATATGATGTTTCCCTGCCAATCATTCTGAATAGCATGAGCGCTGTCACTCCTGTGCACATCCATCACTATGTTTTAAAATTAAAAATTAAAAATACCGAAGCTTCTGAAAAACGACAAATAGCTTCTAGGTACACTTTTGTTTACTCAGATCTCAGTCAGAACAATGAAAAACACAGCCGCACCAGGCTGAACTCTATCTGCCCGTCATCTTTCCGGGGCCCTCAAAACTACCGTCAGCTCTCTAAAACTAGGTGCAGAAAAATAATTGGTGTGAAGTGCTTTCATTTTGCTGGAGGTACATAACTAGTTAACAGTGTGACGAGGGGTGAACGCGGACAAATCTTTTTACAGTGGATGTGGGGTCTTGTATAACTCCCGCATCATATTATGTAAGCTGCATTACAAAGAATGGCAAAAACGGAGATGTCATGTTAATGCACACATCTTATATTCTGCTTATGACGTTCACTCCACTCTGTGCCGTTGTGAACTGAAGAATGCGCTAAATAAATAATGAACCTGCCGCCATTTTCACAGTAAGAGTTTTAAAGAGTTTTAACGCAATCTCAAATTCCTGAACAAATTACATAATTACTCACAATTGTTTAGGGTGGTTAAGCCAGAAATTTAGGGTGGCTAAAGCCCACCTACAAAGGCGACGCGACTGTTGGATTTCATTTGGTTTTAAACACTATGTCTGAATAAGACATCTCCTTCCCACCCTTAACACATTTAAAACTTTCTTTGTGAAACATCATACAATTTTTACTTTTAACAGACCTCAACTCTTGCTAATTTTGATTTGTTACTCCACCCCTCTCTGTAATTTTGTTTAATCAATTGCCTTGTAAGGTTTAGCAATTGTTTAGCAATTGCATTGTAAGTGTTTCCTTATCACCAAGTCTATACTGGACAGGAACTGCGCGATGCGACACGACAAATCACTTGTTCTTCACAGGTTTGTCATGTCAAGGTCTGTCACATCCAATGTGGGGGAAAAATTTGGGTTCTAATGCGTTCTATTGTCTTTTGTCGGGTCGCACAGCACCACATTGCATACATAGAGTAAGCCATTTCTAAGAAATCCTGTTAAAACTGAAATGAACACCAAAAGAAACAATTTTGTAAATTGTTGTCTGGAGGGTGATGTGTTACTTTGAAGCCAGAGCAATAAAGGCAGGGGTGTAACAATTTCTTACTGAAAATTATGTCTCTGAAAATAGCACCAACATTTTTCAATACGTCTCCTCGTGTTTCATGTAAGATAGCCATAGATATAAAACTAAATAAGCAAATCATTATAATAACGTTTTTTGCTTGTTTTTTGAGATTTTTCTAAACAAGCACCAAAAGAATCATAAGAATTACTAGTACTGTTAAAAAAAGCTAATGGTAGGGTCAGCCCCACTTTATAAGAAACGTAGGGAACGTGTTGTGAATTATACTATAAATTACCAAATTGTATAACATAATGTGTTATTTCTGGTCTCTCTCCTAACTGAACAGTGACCTTACAAGAACACAGTGCCTGTGGCGTATCTATCTTTCTGGCATGCACATAAGATGTGGTGGGAGGCAGCCAGTGTGTTTCCAGCACCACAGCATAATAAATTACATTTTCAAGAGCACGCTGCCTGATTTGAAAGAACGCCAAGATAACGCCTCGCTATTGAGTCATCTTCACTAACTTCACTCAAAAACAAATATAGCCAGAATAGTTTAGGCCAATTCATCAATATATGACTCTTATGAGCTGGTTCTTTGAATAAATAAAAATAACTTGGGTTATTGGTTTGGTTTAATTTGACAAATCCTTAGCTGCATGAACATATATTTTTAGTCTTTTCCAACTTAAAAGCGTGAAATGTTTTGTGTTTTTAAAACTTTGTCTTGGTTGCTTTAATAGAAGCTATTCATGGGGTAAATATTTCATAATCAATTGCTTTTTTAAACCCCAAAACATTTTCAGGCATAATTTAGATTCTGAATCCTAGATTGCAATGTGATCTCAGACTTCTGGACTCGCCGTCTAAGTAAATTTATAAACTCTCACCTGGAGATCTGATGACCAGCAAACAGCAGCAGAGCGGTGAGCACATACAGGTAGAGCTGCACCAGATGCTGTCTGGGCAGCGTGAGCAGCACTAGACTCAGAATGTAGCCTAAGAGAGAGAGAGAGGAGAGAGAGAGTTAAAGAATGACACTGCTGTTAGGCCACTATGTAAGGATGCTGTCAAGCACACACAAAGGTCTCTGAGGGCAGCGCTCTCTCAGTCTCAATATCTCTCTCAGACCAGTAGAGAGAGTTCATTCACTCGGGCTAAATGCTGTCAAAGGAAGTCACACAACCAAAGAACACTGACTGAATCCGGATATCCCTTTCCATTGATAGTAACACCTGCAGGATAAATCTATGGCTACATTCAGAGTTAAATATCAGAATAATGTGAACTGCATACTGCACAGTAAACAATCATCTATACCTATTTAAAAATTGATCTAATGAATGTATTTGATCTATTAAAGGCAGAATTTTTTTTTGTCATGCTGGTTGGAAATCTCTTTACTTCCTGATAGCAATCAAGAAGTATAGTGGTCAAATAATTATTTTAGAACTATATCGTATCTGAAGGGTGTAGGACCAAAAAACGTTCGCCCAATCAAAATGTTCTGGCCGAACGCTGTGACTGGTCATGCGTACATTTTCAGCCAACGTATTTTGCATACCACTGCGCACCCTGTTCACGCGACATCATACGTCATCAGCACGCTCATGTCCGCTGTGTCAATGTAGGGAGAATGATGGGCGATCAGCAACAATCAAACTTTCCTGCGGAACCGACAACAAGTAAATCTACAAAAACGAAAGTCAGTTTTTGAAAAAGCAGTCTGGATCATGAAAGAGGAAAACTCAAATTAACATCGGTTCAGCTTTGACACGATGGAGACAGCTCTGGCAGGCAAAGGGTCTGAAAGACGATACCATGGTTGCTCTCTTGTTTTTTGGACAGGTATGTACATGCTTCGAGAAGAAGTTTGTAATTCATACGTTGATTTACGAACGAATCGCATGGAGGGTGGGATTATAATTTCAGTGCTAGCAGGCTAAAATTAGCACCTTTCCAAATCAACCACTCCACCAGGCAAAAGTAAGGAAAAAATTAACATTACGTTAGCAATAGGTTACTGCAACATTATCTTCCATTAAACATCTATGCAATTAACATTTCTAAAGATTCAGGATTCTCTGAAACAAGCGCTCTGAACAATAATAAAATAGTATATATCATGTCATAATAAACAAGCTTATTTAAGTAAATGATTTAGCCTCCGGTCTGATGTTCTCATGTAGGCTCACACAGGCGTGTGTGTGTTTATGCAGGTGCAGGATGAGCAGATCAAGGCTTGTTTCATGCACAGATTAAGCCCTCATTACTCCAGGGCCAAACCCTTTTGATCCCTCGTGTTGCGTAACAGGTGATCTGTCGTTCAGTAACCACACTTTTGCCATTCACAAACTCGCAGGACACCACATAAAAACATATGACCTCACATACAGAATTTACAGGAATTACACACACCACAGGCAGTACACATGCAGTAATGTGAATATGACAATCCCACAAACATTATGACCATCAGATCTTCGGTACTGGGAAAGTAAAATATAACAAGAGAATGTTATGCAAGTAGAAACGCAGCGTTTATCTCAATATTGATTCATGGGAAGTGTGCTGGGATTCAGGTTTAGACCAATGCAATTACCTGACAATAAAGTTAGCACTGAAACCAGAGGAAGCTCTCAGCAGGTCAAAGAACTGAGGACTTGGCCAGGTTTATAGGTGGATAAAATGATGAAAGACAGCTCAAATTTTCAATAGGCGGTAAAGACGGAAAGTGCCTGTGATCCTGCTGACAGTAGATGTTCCCCGTGTCTTAATTTAACCTTGCTGCTTTAGTGCCTTCCGCAACCACCCCATCACTTTTATTTACTGTATCTTCTCCTATATACACACATATACAGTATATGATTGTTAAAAGAAGCCGGGTGGCCACAAATACGCTTGTCCTACCATATAACGATGAGGATAAAGCCCAGGATATATATGAGAAGCCTGAAGACAGTGTATGGCTGTACTGCAAAATTCTTGGCTCGCTTCTATCTCTATTAGCTGTAATGGCCTTACAGTGTCAGGTTTTGGTTTAAGGAAACTGTAGTTTTCGACGGTGGGACAGGGCAATTCTTTCTGCTTCATTATTGTATATCACAGGAACTTCCCATGGCCAGGTGGTGTTTATCAACACTAAGACAAACCCAGCCAGCCCGAGAAAGTCCAAGGTTTCTCCTGTCCGTTCATTTGCACCCATGGGAGGTAATTGGACTCTGCCTGTCATTCAGCGGGGGTCCTGAAGGTGCTCTAGCACAACCTATATATCGAACATGTTGCACCTGCAAAACAAAGCTGTGATATCTATATTAAACTGAACACCGTTATGGGCTTGCTCAGAGCATCTGCCTTCTAAATGTAGTGCATTACAGAGATGGAGAAAAGAAGTCTAGTGCTTCCTCCCTCCTCTGTGTTTTAAATTAAATTAAAACCACTTTATTCATCCCAGAGGGGCAGTTTGTGAGGTCAAGAAGGGTAACATAACACAATATGCATAAAAAGCATGGTACAATATAAAACCATAATGTGTATAATGTACATATTTGATAAATGAGAGAAGTAAATAATGTACGTGGTTTTAAAGGGATAGTTCACCTAAATCTAAACAGTCTGTCATCATTTATACACCCTTGTGTGGTTAAAAACCTGCATAGACCGTTTGTTCGCACGCGCCTGACCCCCAGTTAACTTCCGGTTTGTGTTTGGCTAGTGTCTAATAATATAACGATTTACATTTTATTTGATTTATGTTCATATTCATTTGTTTTATAATTTGTCTGTATAATTAATGTATTAAATAAACGATTTGTTGAATTTTGTTGTATGTTCATTTTATTAAATAAACAATTTGTTGAAAGGGTCCCATAGTTTTGACGCCTTTAAACGTATGGTACATTGACATCTAGCGGTTGAGCTTGTTATCGCAGTCTAAATTCAAAAATATTGGAGAGGCAAGTTTAGCCAAGTACCGGTTCTTCTCGGTTTCTTTAGATTGTTATCAGAAATAATCTACAGGCACTGTTTGTGAATGTGTACTACCGGAAGTTTAGTTGGGGTCACAAAAGTGACCGTGCGTAGTAACGTTTGTTTTTGTTGTAAAGATGAAACCGAAAATCAATTCTATTTTTTATATTTAACTTGATGGCGATGGACGATGTTCTAGATGCTGGTGTTACTGATAAACCTGATGTTACTGTATGAACACATTCGACCGTAACCTCAAATAGCTCCTCTCCAGGGTTTATAACAACCACATGGCCATAGCGCATGACCACACACACATAAAAGACAAATCAGGGCCAATAGGGTTCGTTCCTTTGGCTAGCAGACAAACATCTGCTACAAAAGCCTGTTTTCCTGGAGCCTGCGTTCTTAATTAAGGTTTATAAACTGTTTAAACACTAGGATTATTTGGGCAGCAGTAAAGTGTCTTACATAGAAGACCAATGAGCTGTAACCAAAAACACTCTCATTTCTGTTCTCCAACAGTCAGAAACCCATTCAGAGAGAGGGAACGAGGAAAAACAAACAAACCATACAACTGAGAACGCAAATGAAGGCATTCACAACACTCTTCGAGTACAAACAAACACACATACATCAATGAAGCAAGATGCCTGTGAATAAATCATGGAATGTGTTAGGGTGTGCAACAGATGAATGGGGGCTGAAGTCATGCTCAACTGAGTCCTTTTTTTATTAACTCAAAGCAGGGGGCAATAGAGAGAGAGAGCGCATGTAGGCCAGGCCCACACCGGGGGGAAACAATCCAACTCACTCCATTGACTTTCTATTTCGGGAAGCAGCCCTTCTTGTCATTTCTGACTTATAACAAAAAACAGAATCAATCTTTGATAGCAGCATTTAGATTTTAAGTTTTAGGCATGAGGGAAAGAAAAGAGGAACAATATTGTAAAATACCAGTAAACTGATACTACCTGACTGATACCAACCATACTGTGCATTCCCTTACCAAAAACCATACAGTGATGATATCAGATGTAAAACCATGATGACTCAGAGATGATGTATTTTTGTAGGTTAATCCAGAAGTAAGTGCCGCACTGGTTCCCTCGACCGAAAGCCTATGCATTTTTCCCTATAGACTTTTGGAAAATTGCAAAAAATAAGATCTGTGATTAGCAAATGTTCATGAAGTTTTGTCTATCAAGATAATCTTTACAGACTAACACAATATTTGCTTTTTTTGAAGACTAGATAAAATCACCAGAGGTAAAACGCTAACACGAGGCTATAAACTATAGACTGCACTGTGGTCGCTCGATATCAAAGTCACCACCACCAATCCTCCGACAACTTTCTCAAACTTTATTAAAACGTGTTCCCCGGAAATTTGTGAGATTAACATGCGCGATGACGTTGTTAACAACCGCCGTTTTAAACACACAATAAAGCTTTTAAAATCACAAGCGAGCTATAACTGGTGTGTTTTATGTCATAGATTAAAATGTGAACATATTTATATATTTTCAGGCGATTTACCAAAAACCCATTCAAAAAACCCATAGACTTTGGGGCGATGGAACCGGAAGTCTTAAAATGCGAACTCGCTTTCGGGGTTTGCATACAAAAAATACGTCAACTCTGCGGTACTCAATACCACAAAACTTTGAAATGAATGGACATCATATTCTTGAAACAATATATTAACACGGTACTTTTTTATTAACTTGTCATGCTAACAGATAAACTTTAACTGTGACTCACCCACATAGTGTAGATAGAGGGCCAGGTACTTGTATTGAAAGAGGGGGTTATTGTTTAGGCTGCTCCTCTGGATCTTCTGGAAGAAGGAGCTCACATCCCAGCGGTACAGCACCTCCAGCAGCATGATACTGGGGACCCGCAGGCCCACATTCAGCACTGCCTCCACACGCTCCTTTACGGCCATCACTCCTGACTACCGCCAACCACAGGCAATTCACTGGCACTATCAAACACTAAGAGGAGATGGCCAGAGAGAAATGGGGAGACATGAATATTAATGTCAAAAAGATGATTTAACAGCTCAAAAACACATGAGACGAAAACACATTTTTTACCAAAGCAAAAGACAACAGCAATACAACAAGTTGCATTCAGCATATAATATAAGAGAACGTAAACCGCAACAACATTGTTCAATGCATCTAATGTGCACGCACAGTAAAACACAGGTTACATAACATGCATGCTTTTAAAACCCAAGTGATAAAATATCATAGCAAAACACATTAAAAGAGTTAAAACAGTCTAGTCTTTAGCGCAAAGTGACCGTATAATGTGTCTACACTTAAATGTATTGCCAAAGTTCTCACAACACTGTCAGCAGTCTCTGCTAAATATAGATACAGTTACATAATGGCAAAGCCCACGTGCATGTTGTGTAGATCGCAGTCTTGATACTTGTAATAGGTGATAGAGTATTACTCTGGTGCAGATCATACTAATAACAATAAGCTACAGAGCGACCCTGCATGCGCACCGCCGAAATGAACTGTAGTAACCCCGCGCACATTGAAAATTCATTGTGTGTGATCGTAGCGACTATAACACACAATACGCCTGTTGCAGTAAGCGCGTAAATAACTGTCCCGTTAAAACAACAGCGAAATCACGAGCTGATCTCCCAGTCGCGTGCATATTATACAAACATCCGACAACAGGGTCGGTTGCTTCAGGAAACGTGCAAACATTCTGTGAAACAGGTAACGTAAGCCTATAAATGGACATAAACCGCACGTGAAACATAATTGGATGCAGCTATATTCAGCCCGCGGCTATATTTGTGTCCTCCCCTCTCTCCAGAGATGATGCTGCTATGAACTGTAATGACCTCGGATAACAATCCCCAGCATGGGAACACCTACACGAGCATGCCCGGAGCTCCGGTTCGCTGAGCCGCAATTTACAAAGACAACATCACATAAACAATGCACTTACATGATTACAGCTCCCGCAAACGCTCTCCACTAAGATGCGCGTCCTTTATTCTTCTGTCGGATGTCAACCATGTTGACGGAGGATTGAACGCAGTGGTTGGCGGTCTCATGGAAATGAAATGGCATTCCTACCGAAGAGAAGCGGCGCGCACTCGTATCACATCATCCCGCAGCCATTACAGATCGCAAGAGTGATCTGTACTGAGCATGTGCGCCGAGAGAGAGAGAGAGAGAGGATTACCAGCGCCGTGGCATCATGAGGGCACGCGGAGAAAAGAGTGGTGGATGGGTGAACTGATAAGGAGTGAGACGATTCTGTGTCCACCTTGCGAGCTGTACAATAATTTCGATTGAGAGCTGTGAATTCTACTGTATTTATACAATGAAAATGAATTGTAATAATTGTCTGTAACGTTGTAACTCTCTCTTTTTCCAGCCCCACCCCATTCTAAGATTGAAGAAGTAAAAAATGTTACTGAGCATTTACCCAATGAAAGTTTACCTGGTAACCAGGATTATGCGAAACAGTTTTTGACATTGTAGGCCTATACCTGTTATATTTGTATTTTGCATAAAATATAGCATATAGACTATTAAACTTGTATCCATGTGCACTCAAATATAGGTGCTTTAAAAATGCCATAGATTAGAAGAACTGTTTTTGTATAAATGGTTCCATGAAGAGCCTTTAACATGCGAAGAACCTTTCTGTCTCACAAAAAATAAAGAAAGAGATGGTTCTTTAAAGAACCTTTAACTGAATGGTTTGGCATCGCTGTGAAGAACCTTTTAAGCACCTTTATTATTTATTATTATGATTATATACACCTAAGAGTGTAACTAGTAGGCCTATTTGTTTATTTATTAATAACTGTTCTTCTTTTTATCACACTGTTGTTATATTTTTATGAGGGTTATTAATTTACACTGTTTTTGCTGTGTTTGAATTCTGTGCTCTAGACGCTTACCAAACTAAGATTCCTGTTTGTTCATTTATTCATTTTTGTTTCTAAGCTGATGTAACCAGTCATTACCCATTACTGTTATTAACAACAAAATTAAATAATAATAGACATATGGGAATATTTCCCAGCCCTTGTGGTGGAAGTGTAGAAGAATGTGATGATTTTCTTTTTTTTAAGTTTTTAGAACATGACATCAATACTCTCTCTACTGTTCCACACACAACCAAAAACAAGCCTGAGGTTAATTGATGACTATATGCATGCTTCATGGGGAATTATCTCCAAATTCTCCTTGTGGCCACTGCGAACATGCTTCAGCTGTTTACTGTTGGCATGAACTTCCCTCCCCTGTATAAACTCATGACTAGCATCATTGACAGATTATATCAGTTCAACTGTCGCGTATTTTAACCTAAAAAACCTTTAACCTACTTTTAACCTTAAGCACAAATGTGTAACCTTCAACTAAAGTCTCCATTTCAAAGAAACACGGACAATCCTTGACCCCGCCAACATAACATTTGGTCCTATATTCCAGCTGGATCTGTGTGTTAAATAGAAGCTCATTTAGGCAGAAGTAGGCTCATGGAGAAAATGCATACTTTGAAAGTCCTAAATTACTATTATTGTTTGAAATTTTGTCCATTATGCGATATATAGAAACTAAGAATTGTATTAGTGTTAATAGCCATAGACAGGGTTTGCTTTTGCACTGCAAATCTTTTAATTACGAGCATGTGGATGTTTCTATCAGTGCAAGAGCACATATGTCCCAGAAGTAGCGAGCCAATACTCTCTTTCAGTCTCAATACTTTATAAGTAGATCAGCAATTTGGCTCCACTGTCTCTCATAATAATGTTTTGTCACACTTGCCCTAAGAAGACAGTTTGCTATATAAGGAGGGACTGTGGTCTTCTCAAGTATTGTATAACTTTGCCCATTGTGTGTTATAACACATAGTTGCAAACTTAACTTCACTTAGACAATAGGTAAATTAATTAGGCATCAAGAACATATCAATAAAATCGTTTTAAAATCTGACACAGATAATATATTTTTCTTTAAAAATGTATCATGATTTAATGATGTTTATTCTCATTCACCTCATTACTGATAGACTTGTGACTAGTAGAATTCTAGTCACCAAAACGTGCTTGTTGTTTTTCCCTCAATGGCATTTCCCTAATGTTTGTTTTTGTTCCCTTTTTTTACACTCTTTTTGTTATTTACTGCCTTGAATAGCCAGATTGTCCACATTCAGTAAATGGCAGGCCTGTTTGGATTAGTTCCTTAAACCAGACAGAATAACACAAATTGTATTATTTCCAAAAATGTACCACCTGTGTTTTCTTGACGGACAACTCATGATTTAAGTATTACTCAGGGTAAATTACATGTGTTTTTTCTGGGCTTCAATTGCACAGCTTGTTTTTACACAACATTTGAACAATCATAGATGAATTGATTGTTTTTCTTTGCTGTGGGAGCTCTGCAGAAAGACATTCTAAAATGTGGGGAATAGCACTTCTTGTTGCTCCACATCGAGCTGTGACAGCAATTCCTGTGTTGCTTATCTTGAGCAGTCGTGTGTGACATCTACAAAGTAAGAAAAGACATTGGAACACAATTAGGACCCTAACAAAGTCCATACCTTTCGTATCTAACAAATAACATACAGTAGTACATAAATCATGTATGACTGGTGAGCCATAACATAAAATAGTTATTTCTAACTGTACATAATGGGACACTGAAGACAAACTGATTCGAGAGCATGTGACTGTTGTATATCAGATATATTAATTGAAAGACATCAGACATAACAATCATAACAAATACAATTGATAAATTAAAATAAATTAAATTAAATTAAAATAAATAGTTAAATTACGAGTATGAGAATCAATCTTTAAAAACATGGATAAAGACAAAATATGTTACAAAAACACATTGTTTTACACAGTAAGGTCACAATAGAATTTAAGGGTCTTTTATCGTCTTAAAGAATAACAATTACAAGGACATCTTATTTAACTTTTGTTCTCGTTTCCTCTGTCTATTTTTCCGGGCATTGCATCTAAAAAATAGAAAAGATGGTTTACATATAGTGTATTAATTTTTTTTAATTAACTAATATATAATGTTAAATGTATTTAACTAGGACTATCACAGGCATAAAATAAAATAAACTTACTTGTAGTGGCTCCACTCACTCCAAGAGGAATTACAGAATTTATCTTGTGCTCTCACGCACACTGTCATTCCTTTAGTCACTGGCAGCTGATGACTTTGTGTGGAATAAGTCTGAAAGAAAAAGATATTGACCTACTGTAAAGTGATAAATAACAGAACATTCTGTTATACACATGAAATCTATTTTAATCATCCCAAGAAAACCTCCTCAACACTTGTAATGCAAAGATTATCTCATCCGGCTGTTAGGACAGACCGTACCTCTACTGAGCTCGGTTTGGAACAGTCACATTTTTTGCGTTTCCGACAGCGTATCTCTTTCACTTGGAAGATGAGAGGAAAGTAGGACGATGGTGTGTTCCAGGAGTGGGGATACTCTAGTTTGACAGAAGTTTGATTTATCCTGCTAATATTCACTGTATCAGGCCTCACTGTGGAGTGGAAATAAAGATACATGGATGAAAGGCCTATTATTGCCACATTTTGCAATTTACCTCTAATGCTTAGACTGGTCAGAAAACATATTTCATTGTTAAAAATTATTGTTAGCACACTGTTTGACACTTTGTTAATATAGATATTATAAAATATGTGATCTTATATAGTTATATTATAGTGTCCATGTTACTGCGTTTTTTAAGTGCTCACCAATATCCATAATGTGGAACTCTTTGTAGTAGGCTTCTACAACACAGCTGCTTCTGAAATAGATGGTCAGGTTGATGCGATCAACCTCCTCTGCATAAGGACAGTAGTGTTGGTCCAAGCATGTTATACTCTGTCCGCTGGAATCCAGACTGCAGCTGATCTGGTTTCCACTGTGAGAACTGGATCAGAATCAAAAGTATATTGGTCCCCATACCTTTCAAATTAAAGCTGGTACGATCTACTTTAAAACAAGGTTGGGTAATTTACCGCGTAGCTTTGATATGAGCAACAACAGCAACGTGGCCGTTCCTGTTGTTACCCCATGTCCAGGAACATTGAAAGGATCCACCAAAGTTTTTTGATGAACAATGGATGTAACCTAGGGAGGTTTCATTTATTTATTCAAGGCACATTGACATTCACTTTAAAATGCACGAGGGGTACAAATTTATATGTTTTTCTGCTGAAACTTAAAGAAGATCAATGATCTATATAGCAAAGGGTCTGAACAACATTACACTGCAATAAAAAAATGGTTCTACCTTTCTCAGGGGTGTTCCTAATAATTTTCCTAAACGTCCACTGAGCCAGCACCAGCGTGTGATTAAGGATGGTGCCTTCGCTGTTGTGACAGGAATAGTTGGCCCCCTTCCACCCATCCACTGTGACTATAATCCGGTTTCCAAAAGCCTCCAGGTGCTCCCCTTGGTTTTTCGTCCATGTAACATTGGTTCCCTCGAACTCTTCACCACAGATCAGAGGTACTTCCACTATGTCCGTATCTTGAGTTACATCCACATCCACCACAATCACTGATGACAGATATTTTAAGAAAATATCATAAATGAGGGCAACAAAACAATCCAATAACACTTTGGACAAGCCAGACATGTGTTGTCTTGTACAACAAAACAAAAATGCAGCTGCAGTTAGGGAGCATCCTTTTCAACTGCTATATATATATTTTATAATATTCTACCCTCTAGAGGCTTATGTATGACAATTGTAAATCAGTTGAAAAAATACATGCTGATAATCTTGGAAAAAAAACACTACAAAAATCTTGGACACGCTTCAGAATAAACAAACCATTTGGTTTAAGTGTCCAGTAGTTCTTAGTTGTTTTGATTGCACCCACATCAGAGAACTGGAGGAACGCCACAACAAACAAAAGATAATACATCTGTTGGTACAAAAAAGAAAAAGTTTAGCTTTTACAGTTAACAGACAAGGGAAAGATTTCAGTCTTAATAAACCCATGCCCATGTCGTAAATTAAGAAATCACATTATATTTAATCATGCGTGACCTTTAGGTGACTCAATTAATATGCACAATACTATTCAGTTCAATTATTTTCTTTTTAAATTATCAAATTTAAGGACTGTCATTCTGAAATGAAACAAACAATTGGAGGTAAAGGTTTAGAGACTTACCTCTGGTCATTCGATAATCCAAGAAGAACAAGCACCACAAGCAGATTCTAACTTGGCTTTGTTGTTGTGTCCATTATAACTTGTCAGGAGAAAAAAATCCCCACCCAGGAAAAGTCCACCCAGTGCAGGTTAGAGGAACCACATGCTTAGCAACACTAGAACCTGAGTTTTTTCTCAGACCTCATCATTATTTCTCTCACTTCCACTTAAGCATTTAACTCATCTTCGAGTAATTTTTCTTCTCTATATATTTGGATCACCTATACAATAACAAAATACTATTTTATTTATTTTTGGCACAGAATGTCGTTATATTTGTATATGAGGATCTTGATAAGAGATTTCACAATGAACATTGATGACAATATTCAGCCTCATATGTGACCCTGGATCACAAAACCGGTCTTAAGTAGCATGGGAACATTTTTAGTAAAAGTAAAAAAAAACATGTCATAATATCATTAGGTATATATTTCTAAATATATCAAAACTTATTTTTGTGAGTAAACGGCCTGCTACAGTGCTTCTGATTTGCACCCTCAGATTACATTGTTTTAAACGGTTAGTGATGTAAAAATCTAATTTTCGAAAGATTTGACCTACTGGTTCTGTTGTCCAGGGTCACATATAGGCTACTGTTATTATTTGACCACATAGTTTTACCTGCCAACAAGTGTAAAAAGTAAATAAATAAAATGTCAAAATAAATGTTAAACATAATTAACATAGAAAGTTAACACATTTTCATGTTTGCATCGCGACTATTTAAAATGTATTCATAACATGGGTAGAAATGTTTCACTTTATTGATGCAATTTACATTTTACATTGCATTACTTTTATCAAAGTTGTTCATAAATAGGCTACATTAAATAACTGCATGTAACAGGAATATATAATATTTATAGCCTACTGACATGTTTACAATTTTGTATTTACTTTTAATGTAGCTTTCTATGCATTTCTGCGTCCACCGCTATTGTAAACACTACTGTAGGCACAACGTTGATGCGTCACGCAACGATTGTTAAGTCAAACGCTCTACTCGTCATTCACATTTAAACTTTCGGCAACTCGGTCGTTTACATCGATTAGATGTTTAATATATTTTAAGGAAAATTCAACCACTTTATCCATTAATAATCGTATTTATCCACTAATATTTAGCTAGCACACTTTACGAAAACTAGCCGATTTTTGCAAACATATGCCATAGAGTTCGTTGTTATGGTAACAACGGGGAACGGTCTTGTAGCGGTCAACAACAGAAGCGGTGCTAAGTCTTTCAATTTAAAGGGGAAAATGAAATTAAAAAAAGGAGTATTTTTCCACAATTTGGATTTTGACACGAATCATTGCCTTTTCTCACTAAGTAATACTAGAGTAATATATGAATATTTCTGTCTTCTGGACGTTCATCTCAGACGCTCTATAAATGGTAACACGATGTTTTGAATCTAGTATTAGAGTACATTTCCTCTTTGATATATTTAACCTTTCTTCAATTCATGAATAGCTTTGTCACGTTTCAATGGGGACATGCTGCTGCGGTGGAATTTTTGATGTCCAGGTGGATTGTTGCGCTTTTCTTTTCCCTTTCTCAGACGTCCAGTTCTACTGCTTCATGAGGCATGTGACAGACCTGAAAAAGACAAAAATAATGCTGACCTTTGACATGCTGGATTTTGATGGGGATGGAGAAATACGTTTCCATGAGTTTTATATACTAGCCTGCATTCTCCTCAGTAGTAAGGTAACAGATTCTCACACAAAATATGACCACATAAAAAAACCTGTTCTATACACACCCCTACAACCACAGCGTAACCACAGGGGAAACCACTTCCCCCTGTTTAAAGACACAAGCTACAGGAAAAACCCAATGCCAAATTTCCTCTCTTTAAGCTATGACAATTTTGTCATAATTTACTCACCTTCACATGTCATCCCAAACCTCGTTGACTGTGACTTTTTATTATGCCATTAAATACATGATGTGAATTTTTGAAGAATGTCCTAACTTTTCAAAAATCTGTTCTGGCCTTTTTTAATAAAGGAAACTGAATGAGGAAAACAAACACATAAAAGTACCCTTAAATATCAAGAAGAGTGGTACTCTCAAATGTTTTCTATATGTTTGTTTAGTTAATCACAAAAACATTCACTGAAGCTGACATGGGAAAAAACGTTAGATGGCTTTGAATGGAATGCAAGCAAATAATCATTGAATATATACATATGTATAAATGTATCTTTGTATATATGCAGCACCATGTGGAAAATAGGTTCCTCCATAGGCATCCCCATTCTGCCTTTAATATGCTGGATGTGGATGGCAGTAGAACCATCAACCTAAAAGAATTCAAATCTTTAGGTTTCCTTTTCAACCTGAAGAGCAACCAGATCGAAAAACTCTTCAGTGATTTTGACACCACTCATGATGAGGTACAGATATTTAAACACAGTCTTCAGATCTTAATTGTATTAAAATTACATTTATCAATATGAAAGCTTGTTTTTAGATTGTCATATGTGAACAAACCTAAAATAAAATCCTAAATCTTCTACAGCGTCTGAATTACAAGGAGTTCCAGATGTTCGCCAACATGTACTTCCTCAGCCAAGAAAAAGAGTAAAATCTTGCAGAAGATGATGCTCCCATTTCATGACAATTGCTGATTTTGTCATGCTTAAAACGCATCTCTGTAATAGAACAATAGTAAGGTGGAGGTAATGAGGGAGTCATTTATTTGGAATGAAATATGGTTAGACATTCCATGTTTTGTAATTGTTGCATCCTTTGTCCTTAAAAACCTATTTAAAAGTTTCTACCACAATGTCATTTTGAGTGAAACTGAGCTCTCACACACTTGCGTACCTATAGACTGGAGGGAGAGAGTATTTACTAAGACTGACTTCCCACATTTACCACTAAAAAGGAAGTTCTCCTGTCGCCTTCAACAGCTGAGAACACGTGTCCTATGACGTGTCCTTTTATATGGACAATTGATGTTCATATTGCATAACTCACCTGTGGTGCCAGGATTGACAGAAAGATCAGCAACAACATTGGCTTGTCCACGGGTCCAGCTGGTAAATCAGGGTGACTCACACACAGACATACAGATCACAAGTGTATCAAATTTAAAGTAATGACATAATAAGAGGAGACTGACAAGGCTTTATTCTCACTTCTCAATACAGAAGCAGTATTTCAAACAGGGATTCCCACTGCAGTCATCGCTTACCACTAAAATCAATTTGCTGTAACCTTTAAAATTAGAGGGACTGTCTGTAAATATCTGTCAAATGTGTGTTTGTACTGTATGTCACACAGGTTTATACTGTAAAGTTGGATACACTATTATTACATGAAACATAGAAATGTTATTTTTCTACCGTAAAGAGTCACATAATATCTTGTGCCATTATTCATCATCATTAAGTCTTTTCAAAAAGCTTTATTGCAAAACTGCAAGAGGACAGGCAAGGGCCAGACAGAACAGTGCATGCTGTGGTAAAAACATTAGTGTATTCCATAATTAAAACATTAGTGTATTCCATAATTAAAACATTAGCAGTATCCCATAATTCAATGCTCTTGGTGCAAAGCTGGCCATCTAGGATTGGTCATACATTCTTGCATTTGGGTTTTCCCCCTAAAACCTAGAAAGAGAAGTAAGACAAATGTAATTTTTCCCTTTTAACCGCTAGGATGATATTAGTAATAAATAATAGGTTCCGTTGCACAATAAGAGATGTTCCATTAATGACAGGTTATCAAAGTATTTGTATATCAACACCATTGAAAACCAGAGGGAAAACCAAAACAGGCACTAAACGTCTTTCCCTTTGTGTATGTTTGTGTGTGTGTTACATATTTTATTTAACAAATTACTTGGACAAATTATATCTAATTAATAGCAATAACAGAAGACCATCCAATATACCTAATGTTTTTAATATTCTAGAATCTAGATAGAACCAGAATTTGCATGGGGTATGAGTATTAGGTTTAGAATAAAGAAAATTCATATTAAATCAAACACTTCTGTATAGCATATTCAATGAGTCACCCTTTCAAATCTGTTAAAATACACTTGATGAAGCACCCTAGGATTGTTTAAAATATGATAAACAGTATTAAAGGACCTCCCTGGACTGAAAATGTGGAAATTCCTCGTATTAAAACTGGTAAGTCATAGTTAAAGTTGTGTTTTATTTACTCCCATTTGTACTATTAAACGACTGGTTATCATCTGTCCACTAGGGGTCGTCAAAATCTAGATGTTGTCATGATTTTTAACTGTGTTTATTCTAACGACCGCTTGGTGTCATTATTGGATCAGATTTATTGCACCAGTTTGTGTTGTTTGCTTTAAATTAAACGCATTATACCGATGTATACATCCATGCTTTTTTTGCAAATGCATTTTTCAGTTGTTTGCTTCTTTTAAGCCAACGTGTTTACGTAGGGAAATCATCATATATGTTAAAAAGTAAACAAGAAATACAGGAAGACAGATAAAATGCAAACAAATGCAAATGGTGGGCTGAAACCGGAAGTAAGAAGCTAATTTGTTCACATAAGATAAAGCCTTTTTACCTGACAGAACACTGTAAAACCCATTCATCAGTACCATGTTTCCCAAAATGCCTTGCAAATGTATTTGCTATTTTAATGGTGTGTGATGTCATTCTGCTCAGATGAGTAAAGGCAAACTGGCACAAAAGTGAGTCTTGTGGTTCGGTACAAGAATGAAAGCCAACACAGTGGCTCCCTCAGAGAAACTGCTGTAGCCATGTTGAAATTATCTTACTTAACTTTGAATAAATGTCTAGACTGTACCACATCAGAGGCCTTCCAGTCTTTAAAAAGACTGGAACCTTATATGAACCTTATCGGAAGTGTGTTTAAGGATCAACACCCTCTTCCCTTTAAGGTCTGCTCTATAACCAAACCTCTTTCCATCCAAAAAAAATTTGCCACATCCTATACAAACCAATATGCCCAACTCTTATATAATGAATTTCTCCTCACTGTCATACATTTTTGTCAAATAAATCACATTTGAGAGGCATTGACTTAAATACAAAAATACACCTGACTGACATTTTAATTTTAGCACGACTAAGTTATGCAATGGCTCCAGAAAGTTTTCTCTGCATATCTCCCTCCGCCGGAGGTGGAAAGTCGTTGAAGTGTGTTGTGCTGTAAAATAAAGTGTGTAGAAAAGGAATGCAAGTCTTTATCACACACTGCCATATAGACTGAGAACTGTGCTCGGCAGAGAGGGGCATATTGACTCATCCCCACCAATTTCAACATGTGCCCAACCTGTTCCCTGCATCTTTCGGAATACAAATTGTTCACAGCACAGAACAACATTTCTGAGACTTCTTTTGGGTATTTGATCGCAGAAATCAATATTTTTAGAAAAAATGAGAGGACACGGTGACAAAAGGGTTTGATAACTGATTGTCAAGAGCGCAATAAAAGTGAGATTTTTTAAAGACTTGATAATGGCCATTTTGCAAATAAAAGGATGTATTGACTGCTAATTTCACTTCCTAGTTTTTACATCGACACTGATGGTCTCTTACTGTGCCGCATGGCTGAACTCAGAGATCATTATTATATAATACAAAGAACAGGAAATAAAACATTCAGTAGAAAGTTTGTCTTTTTATTTGTTGAAGTTTTGTAAAACTTCAAAGTAAAAAAACAAAGTGGAAGTGAAAGTGATGTGAAGTGAGGCCAAGTATGATGTTCCATACTCAGAATTTGTGCTCTGCATTTAACCAGTGAGTAACACACACGCGAACACACACCTAGAGCAGTGATAAGCCATTGCTGAGGCGAACTGTTATAAAAAACAATGTAAATCAAAGCTTCTTGGGGCTTATTGCTTGAAGGTAATAGTATGTTTGCATCTTTATGAAGACAATTACTCACTAACAAAAAGATTTTCAGTAGATCAGTAAATCCCAGAGCCTCTCTTCAGGGCAGAACTGCATCTGCATTCAAAACTATGAGGGTATGGGTAAGGGGAGAAACTTTGCTCTCTTGCAGTGGCAGTACTACATAAACACAAAAAACACATGAATTTCATTTCCCATGCATTCCTTTCCCGAGTAACTTTATCATACTTTCCACCAGGGACAAAAAGTAACAATGATATTTTAATGAAAAGAAGTCAAGAGAAATATTTCCGCTATAACTCACAGAATGGCTACTGATGGTGCAAAAACAGTAATAGCAGTGAAAGAATCTCTTAGACAACACTGTAATTTATAATACAGCCATTATTGATCATTATCAATAATTTCTTTAACGACACGTGATTTAAATACATGTCTTGCAAATCAAATAGTCCAATACGTTGTACAATAGATAAATAGCAGCCTAGCAAACAGTTACCTGAAATATTAGATGTTTATGATTTTGCTTTTTATATAAAGATAATGATGCTGCATTTAGACATCTTGCACATTTTGGTTTTATGACACATCAGAGTAACCACAGTGGCTTCTACTGACAGGAAATAAGGTTTGCACGCTTTTATGTAAGCACTCTTCTCAAAGAATTATTGTCTTCAAAACATTGTCCTCTTTATGCTGTCAAAGCACAAGAACTCTGACAGAAAACAAAGTACAGTACACATATGTATTGTTCAAAATCGTACAATTACATTTAGTTAAAATGTTCAGCATGTAGTCAAATAAACAAACTGAATCGACTCATCAGTGACAACAAGTCTAGATGAAATGAAAGAAACATGCAAGTGTCCTGCAATCTACATGCAGATATTTCACATTGATGATTATCATTGTTCTCTGGCATAGATAAGGCAGAATTATTCAGCAGGTACTTTATTTATAGCTTTATTTATTTTAGTTTGACATGAAAAACATTTAAAAAACAAATTAACACATTTAAAAATACAAAAAAGCCCTCTTTCACATTTCACACCACAATTTGGAACAAACCCGCACTCGAGTATACCAGCAGACATCTCAAGACATCATTGTTGGCTGAGCTGTTTATGAGCAGTGTGTTGTAATGTGTTCCCATTTTTCAGCTTTCAGAGATCAGGAGGAACATTGAAAAAGAAGACATATCAAAAGAGATCCTGGTGATGGTGTATGGAATGGTCAGATTTTTTTTCTCTTATGCTGTAATGATGCTTGGGTCAGCCATTCTCTGTTTAAAGCTTCAGATCTTCTGCAAGTATATTCCTACTTTTGATCCTTAGAGGATATAGAGTATATCCTGTATCCGAATGGGTTGTTTTGTGTGATGTAGATAGACGATTGATGTAAACACATTTGGGAGAGATGATCTTAGTATTTCATTTGTAAGATGGAGCGAATGAAGAAAGAATGAAGAAAACAATGAAGCCATTCATCTAAAGGGAGCAATAATATGAAAAGTACTAAACAAAGTCATGTTTCAATGTTTTCAAAGTTTATACGGTTAACTGGAAAGAAAATGTAACAGGCAAATAAACTACATAACATAAAATAAACAAATGAATTAAGCTTAATAAAATTGGAACAGTGGATGTTATTTGACCTAAAAGGCCTTGTTTTGTTTTATTTCTTCCTGTAAATATTGCAAACAAATAAATGTGTGTGCATTCTTGATCATAAAGTAAACAATTCAGCATACAGCCGTGCGGGGTCTTTCTTTCTTTAATGTTTGTACTTTTAAAGCAATTCAAAACCAGAGGCGTCCTCAATCAGGCCACGGGTGGCTTTATCTTATTCATAGTAAATAAAATAAATTGATGGGACGCCCAACAATGTGATGTTGGTTTTCTGTTTCAAAGCATATTTACTTCCAGAGAAAGCAAAAGGGTAATGCACCACAATATAAGGTGTACTCTATAAATGAGATATATGGTAAACAATGGAACCCTGGAGCTCCATCATTCACATATAACAGTAAAACCCAATTTTATTAGTGTTTTAATAAGATAATTTTACTTTTATTGCACATATTTCCCTTTCTGTCGGTCTCTCTACGTTGGACAGATGGGGTTCGTCCTTGAGAACCTATCAACTTCTGACTACTTAAAAAAGGCCAATGAAATTGGCAAATGAAATTTGCATGCCGGACTCCACCCCCGGATATCCAGGTATAAAAGGGAGACAGCGTGCTGTCCCTTCCTGCAGTGACTTCCCCTGGGCGTCTCGGCAGTTCCAATAGTGTTCAAGTTTTTTCTCTAAAAGAGCAAATTTCTCCACCGTGGCATGTCCTGCTGTTTTCATGGGTGCAATACACTCATCGAGGAGGGGGACGGACACGATGGCTGCCTCAAGTGTTGGGTTTCCAGCACGCTGGGGCAGCCGTTGTGGATACGTTCTGCCCGCACTGCACACAGCCAGCACCTCGTCTGCTTCCCGTTCCATGACAGCAGTGGCTACGGCCCTGCCGTCCGCTACGGCGAGCAGCGAGGGTGATATGAGGATTACTGTGAGTGTTAATCTGTCAGCCACTGGCTCGCGGACCGTTTGCACCTCGTCTCGCTCGTTTGACCGTTACCCAAGATATGGTCCCGGGCCGCCGTGAGCATTGGGTTGCAGTGCACAGCATTGCCTCTCCGCCCCCCAGTGCTGTGTTTCCCGGAAGTGCATGAGGAACTCAGTAAGACCTGGAAACGTCCCCTTTTCGGCGAGTGCACGTCAAACTAGTTCCATCGCCCTTTCTTCCCTCGATGGTGGGTCAGCTAGATGATACGTCGATGTCCCCCAGGTGGAACATGCCATTGCGGTGCACTGCAGACGGCTGCCAACTGGGGGCTCAACCTAGACTCCCGTCCAAAGCATGTAGGCTTTCGGCATCTCTGGTGTCGAGAGCTTACACTGCTGCGGACCAAGCTGCCCCCTCTCTCAACACTTTGGCCATCCTGCAGGTCCATCAGGCTAGGGCGTTGAGAGAGCTCCACGAGGGTAAGGACGATGTCCACACTTGTGGTCCAGGAGAGACACCTCTGGCCAAATCTTGCACAGATGAGTGACAACGAGAAAGTCCGCCTTCTCGACGCACCCATCTCGCAAGGGGGGCTGTTCGGTGATACTATCGAGCAGCAGTTCTTGACAGTAAAGAAGCTGACAGAGGTTATCAAGCATATCCTCCCCCGCCGCGGCTCGGCCCAGCAGCCCTCGTCCTCTTCGACGCCATCTGGCGCCCCCCACTCAGGTGGCCCCCCGGAAGAAGACGTCGAAGAGGAGACCACCACCCTGTCAGCAGCCACGGCGGAAGCAGAACTGGCCCTCATGGGAAGACCCCAGGGAGATCGAGAATTCGTTCGGTTCCTGCCCCGTCCCAACAGCCCACTTCAAAGAGATTTCTCTCTCTCTGGGTGTTTTATCACAGCCGCTCTCACCCTCTACACGTGTTCGGCAACTCGACGTTGCGTCATGGCGAGACACAATGTTGAGGATAATCAGCAGCCCTCAGCACTCTCAGATGACGGTGTGTTGTGCTACATCATCGCCAGGCAGATAAGTCAGCAGAGCGGATCTCCTCCCCGGGGGCTTCCCCACGGCGAGGGATCCGCACTGCCAGCCATCGAACCACCCCCCGGATCGTACCCCTAGCCCCCCTGTCTCGGTCCCTGGCGTATGGTTATTACGCCTCTCTGCCGACGCACCCTAACCCCTTGGTCTTCCTTTACCTTTTTATGGACAGGGGTCTGCCTAGAGCTGTTGGCTGTGCTACTTGCACTGAAGAGGCTACAACCTCTCGTGCAGGACAAGCACGTGCTGCTCCGGTCGGACAGCACAACTGCTTGTAGCGTATGTCAACCCCAGGGTGGCACTCTCTCACAGCATTTAACACGACTAGCCTGACGTCTCCGCCTGTGGAGTCAACAGGCGATCAGCTCCCTGCAAGCCACACATATCCCAGGCGACCTGAACCAGACAGCCGACGCGCTCTCTCTTCAGTCGACGCCTCGCGGAGAGTGACGACTCCACCCCATCGCAGTCCAGCTCATTTGGGTGCAGTTCGGGCAGGCTCAGATGGACCTGTTCGCCTCCCATTGCCCGCTATGATGCTCCCTGTTCTGAGGCCCCCCTCGGCACGGATGCTCTAGCGCACAGCTGGCCGCGGGGCAAGCGGAAGTACACCTTCCCCCCAGTGAGCCTCATTGCACAAATCCCGTACAAGGTCAGGGAAGAGGAACATCAAGTGTTACTAGTTGCACCGTACTGGCCCAACCGGACTTGGTTCTCGGAGCTAATGCTCTTGACGACAACTCCCCCTGGCCGATTCCTCCTTACCCAGGAGAAAGGCATGTTATGGCATCCCAGGCCAGACCTCTGGAACCTCCATGTCTGGCCCCAATAAATTGCGCCTCTTCTCTTCCTAGTGTTCTTCTCGAAGAGAAGACCCGCGGAGTTGCTCAATCGGGAACGTGCTGTCCTTTCTACAAGTGAGACTTGAGACTAACCTCTCCCCTTCCACACTGAAAGTGTATGTAACATCTGGTTACGGATGTAACCTCGGTTCCCTGATGGAGGGAACGAGACGTTGTGTCCTTCTTGCCACCCGGCCGGCCTGCTGCAGCAGTCGTGAGAGGCTCTCAGGCTCCTCAGAACTAAAGGTGAATGAATGCAGCACGCCCCTTTTACACCCGGATATCCGGGGGCGGAGTCCGGCATGCAAATTTAATTCGCCAATTTCATTGGCCTTTTCTAAGTAGTCAGAAGTTGATAGATTCTCAAGGACGAACCCCATCTGTCGGTTCGACATAACATCTCGTTCCCTCCATCAGTGAACTGAGGTTACATCCGTAACCAAGACGTTATATATTTATTTTAATAGCTTCCTAGTTTATAAAAGTAATTTGTTTCTTGTTGTCTGCCTTGTTTTTAGCCCCAGGTATGAGTTTTGTTGAAATGAAAACATTCAACTATACTTTTTCCAATTGTCTGCCTTGTTTTTAGCCCCAGGTATGAGTTTTGTTGAAATGAAAACATTCAACTATACTTTTTCCAATTGTCTGCATTGCTTTTAACATAGGTATGAGTTTTGTTGAAATGAAAACCTAATAAAGCCAGACAATCTCACAACAAAATACATTTAGGGAAGTTAAAAAATTACTTCATCATTGTGGCAATATGAGTTCAGCAACAATTCGACTTTTATGGGAAGCACAATTTCAGTAAAATTATCAGATATAATATTAGTGTCTACAGTGAAAGTAATACAATGCAGAACATTCTGAATATTTCCTCTGTCAAGGCCTGGTGAAGACTCCATCATTATTACCTACATTTAAATTCTAATAAGGCATAAAAGATAATGTAGAAACATATAATTATAACATCAGTTCCTCTGTTGATGTGGTTTTAAGGAAAGATATTTGGTTCCTATATTGAAGTGTGTGCAGAATCGTGGTTGATAAATGGTTTGGCCATAAAACATTTCTGTGGGGTTAAAAATCGACAAAATCTAAATATAAGAAGATTTAGAAAATAAGATTAAATTTTTAAACAAACTTATTTTGTATAAAAATTGACCTTAATACATGCTTGTCTTAATACACATAGACATAAAGACTTTTTTATAAAGAATTACATTTTACTGACTGAATTGCCATGAATCTATACAATCTATGAAACATTGCATCTCTGAACTACCAAATACAGTAAATGTATGCAGACTACCATAACCCTCCAGCAAATCAAGATATGTATAACATTACCTCGTTTTGCAAAACAAAATAGATTTTCAAAGAAACTTGTTTTATTCAAAACAACAACAGGCTTCAATAAATTAAATCTCCGCCAGGTCTACACATAGTTGTATTTACAAGGGGATGCTGCATTACGGCATCAAATCACACAATTATCTGTGAAAAGACATGCAACACCTTGTTGGTGATGTTCACTTCTGAAGACGTCAGGACTGATTTCACATTGCTTTCAATTTGCCACCACATACTGTGTCTTAACGTAATATGGGATTTCAAATTTGTGAGAAAAACGAAGGATTCTGGGCTGGAACTAAACCATTTCTTTGCAAAAAGTTATTTAAACATGCACACTGATTATTACACCATACACCTCTTAAGTTTAATGATGAACATATACTGTAGTTCAGTTTGCTGCTATGTGTGACCCATTTTTCAGGTACAAAGGCCTGAGAAAACAGCAATCCAGTGTGACTCAGAACATTCATCTTTCGCTAACAAGGTTAAACAAAACCTCAACCTCAGAACTGTTAAGTGGGAAAGGCCACAGCTTCTGTGAGTCTGGACTAGATCGGTCTGATCTCTTGTAGGGTCTCTGTCATTGTTAGCACAGTGAATGATCCAAGGTCCAGGCTCCTGTGCATTTAACACCGAACAATTACTCCCAATCTCACAGCATCACAGAATCTTCACTTGTGTGTCATCTTCAATGATCAGGCCACAATGACGGACAAAGGCTTGTGACTCACATACCTAGGACACTGGTCAATCCAATCTCTGAAAGCATTTCAGACACTTCAAACTGTAACACTCCCGTTTGCCCCTGCCCTTAGTTTCCAATTTTTCCCCATAGACTAGTATTTTGCCACGCTCCCTCACCTGTGTTTTTTGTTCTCATTGACTTTTACACCTGCACCCCGTTATCTAGTTCATCCCCATCACCTGTGTAGCCCTTGTTATCTGTCCTATTTAAGTTCCTCCCTTAGTTCCGTGTTGGTCGGTTATTGAAGTCACTAGTCATGTTTGTTGTTATTAGTAGTAACCAGATGTCTGTAGCTTGTCATATATACCCTGTTCTTGATACCCGTTTCCCGGTTTTTGGATTATTCATTTTGCATTGGACTTCCGTTTTTGTTTTGGAGACTTTGCCTTTTGTTCATCCGTCTTATGTTTGGCTTTTTTGGATTGCTCATTAAAACCCCTTTCACTGGGACTCTGAGTGTGCTCTGTTGCCCGGACCAAAAGCGTGACACAAACATAGAACATCTGTTTAAATGAATGAAATCAGACAGTTATTGTAAGAGAAACCGTGGAAATCACCAACAAATATAAATCATCATATTATTCTCTTATACCGTGTCTACACTGAACGCGACCGGCGTGACACGACACAATGGGATTGTCCCATCACCGCATCCAGTGTGGACAAAGTTTTAAACGATAATGGGTACTAATATGTTCTATTGTATTTTGTCGCATCGTGATGTGCCACGTCCGGTGTAGACACGGTGTTAAAATGACTGAGTATCTCATTGCTATATTTCATTAGTTAAGTCTATTGTAATATTTAATGAATTTCCATTACAGTGGCTATGTTCTGGTTTAATGCTTAATGCATGTCAGCCAGAGGTGGTATTATTCTCACATCTGTGCCTCATTTTGCCACATTAGTCATAACTATGCAATAGTACTTATTGGTATTCATGAATGAGCTGACTGGAAGTCACTCATTTTTGGGAGGCATTAACATGAAGTAAGAAGCAAAAAGTAAATGATTGAAAGGATATGGGATGAAAGTTAAATGGTATATTTGGTCATGGTGCTTTTATAATGCTTATTCCTTTTAACAATTCTGACCTTGTCCACTATCAAGGGCAGATTTTATCTTATAGATTTATAAAATGTTGACATTGAAAAAATTGTTAATTGAGTGTGTGTCTCTGGATAAGAAACCAAACACACACTGCAAGATTTTAGATTTTTTGTAAGTATTATCGTTATGTTAATAATCCTAAATTATTTTGTGTGCACATAATTCAGAAGTCACTCATAAGCTCCGCCCATTCACAGGTAACTTTTCTGAGATGAATATCGTCGCTGTCCTTCTGAAACCTTGAATGTCCAAATTCTGTGTTTTTCAGGAAATTGTAAAAAACGCTGTACCTTTTAGATGATTAATTACTGTGTTCTCAAAGTTGACAAGCACTTTTTAATACTTCTTATTGGTCAAATGTTTGCAAAACCCAGTGACAAACATAAAGGGTGACTAATATTAATGATTTAAGGCAAAAAATAAAAAATAAAAATACACGAAATACGGAGATACAAAGTTTCAGAAGGATAGCAGCGATATGCAGAAACATACTAAAAAATGGTTAAAAAAACATCACACAAACCCAAAAAGGCGGAACTGAAAAACAGAAGTCACTAGACAGGATTAATAAATGTTCTGTATATGAAATACAGAGACAATAATGAGCTGTGACAGTTTCTTGTCGTGATCCTGCCACCTTGTTCATGATTTTACGGTCTAGTGGCAGGATCGTGAAAGATCCCTTGTGTCTAATGTGAGAAAGACATGGCATTGTTTGTATTACACATGCCTTGCGCTTTCTCGTGTCTCGTCTATGGCCCCCGCTCCCTTATTAGCCCGTTTAGCTTTCCTTCAGTGTTTAATACCCGACACCTGGTTCTTATCAATTCTCCTCTCTTATTTCCCAAATATTATACCCATGTATTCTCTGTCTTGTGCTGAATTGTTTTGTGCCAATAGTTTATTTAACCCCTTCACCGCTGCCTGCATTTGGGTTCTTCGTCTCCCGACTCATTTCATGACAGTTTCTAATGTACAGTAAATTTTTATACATAATCAAGGTACATTACGGTCTGGAATTTAGATATAACTTCATTTAAAGATGGTCAATACCATTTTAAATATGGTCGGTTGTTTCCCCACCAGTTGTTTTCTCCCAAAGGTGAAGAAAAAAAGGCGTCTGAATTGTAATTGTGGTGAGGAAAGCGGTCCTCTCTCCTCAGCAGTCCTGTCGCTCGTCCTCTTATACCCCCAATCTCCTCCGCGAGATATGTGGGACCAGTGTGCTGGTCACTCCACTCCACCGGCCCCGCCTCACAGCTCTCGTCCCGCCTTCCTCACCACAGTAATGTTGGGTTCACACCAAATGCTATTTAAGAGGTTTGAGAGTAAATTACATACAAAGTCAATGCAAAGACGCAAACTTGCAGTCAATCTCGTCTTACGCGCAAGTTGAAAATATTTGTCAGCTCGTGTCGCTCACGTGGAAATAACAAACTTTGCCCGCGAATAATAAAGATCGTGTAAAGCGATTGTTCGCGTTTGGTGTGAACCCAGCACATTTTTCTAGGTGCGTCTGCGCCGCTACGAGATGAAAATAGTTAAACTGATCAGTTCATTTGACTGGAGAAAGCGACACGGCTCACGTTTTCAGTGCGGTTTTAGACAAGAAATATGAAACGCCCCTACCAATTTCTTTAGATATTGTTACCATTTCCTTCGGAAAAGGATAGGAATAAGGATAAATATGATAATCAGGATTTTATTCCATCATACTGAACTACACCTCCCCCCTGTATGATATGCATGATATGGTAGTAAACACAAATCATGGATGCCAATAGTTTAAACCTTTATTGATGCATTCTTAACTAAATTATTAGTAGTGATAGACATATTAAAGGTCAAGTGTGTCATTTTTTGGAGGATCCATTGACAGAAATGCAATATAATACAAATAACTATGTCTTCAGAGGTGAATAAAGACCTTACATAAAGAAGTGTTATGTTTCTATTACCTTAGAATGAGCTATTTCTATCTACATACACTGTGGGTCACCTTACAAGAAATTAACCATGTTGTTTTTACAGTAGCCCTAAACGGACAAACTGCTCATTTCATAAAAAGCACATTTCGTAAACCTCTCCTTTAGCAAAGAAGCGAAAACATGATAATATCTTTGTCATGTGTCAGTTGCCGTAGTGCTTCGAAAGGGAGGGGGAGGAGTGGAGTGAGCCGTTGTTTGCAATTCGCAACCTCACCGCTAGATGCCACTAAAATTAAATAAGGTTTAACATTCCAAAATTCAGTGAAAGCCGAATTAAGCTACAGTGTGTCCATGGCCAGAATAACACGTCTTTCCGTGAGAAGATAAACATACTCGTGGTGCAGGTTTGATCTACTGATTTATCAAGAAATGGCCTTCATCGAGACTAATATGATTCACAATCTTGCAAGAACAAAATCAAACCTCTCCCTTAACTTTAAAGGTGAAATCTGACTCTGCAACTTTAACTGGTTGAACTTGATTATGTGTGTTCTCATGTAACACAGATTATTTTACAGCGTGTGTTGGTGTGTTTACAGTATCATTAAAGTCATGTATTTCCCTATGGACACCAAGGTAACAAACAATGTTTTGGCTGTCTGTTCTGGCTAACAATATATCACTGTGGTAGACTTCAACAGAGGATTATTTTGTTGACACGAAACTTCCTTAAATTACACTTCCTGTACTGGTTAAAATAAGTAACTAGAACAGACTGTTTACCAGACCGTCTCTGTCCTCTCACACGCAAAAGAACACAAACAAACATGCAAACAAATGTTACCACACAGGCACAATATTCTTTAGAACACACTCCAAAGGGGTGAACACCAGAGACAGTTTTCATCCTATCTGCCATGTGGGATGATATTCCTAAATTTATTGTTTTCAAAGCCAGCCATTTGAGTGAATCAGCAGACCTCATTTCTAAGGTTTTTCTAGACTGAAACCCAGAATTCTTTGCAAGTACTTTTGTCTATCGTTTCACATCGAAACCTGCTGATATGTTGCAATTGCTTTTCCTGTAGTGACCACATATCAGCATGTGACAGGGTTGCGCAAGATCAGATATTAAATGTTCTAGATGCCATTGAAGGTTGGTTGCATGTGACATGATAAGTGTGTACCCTGGTCTCATGGCTTTGTGGTGTCCCTGTCTGAACCGTACAGGAGATGCTGAATAGAACATAGTTTGTAACTAGCACATCCTTGTCTCAGTCGCACATACACTCCCAGACTCAAGATTAGATATCAAGTGACTACAGAGTGAGACCCTCTTCTAACGAACACCCTAATTCTTCCTCTCTTGGGAGTATTTAAAGCATGGCATGTACACCTTACTTTTCTCATAGGAAGGTTGTTGCTAGAGTGAAGTGTCCACAAATGATACAGCTTTGCAAGGCCACATCTCTATTGAATCTGAGATTCTGGATGGCAAGAGATTTGTCCCAAAAGCATCTGAATTGAATTCATGGTACATTATTCAGCCATCTGCCCTTTTTGAACTCGCTCAGTCACAAATCTCAGCCGTGTGCCAAGAATGCCACTGCCTTGACACTGTTGCCTATAATATGCCAGCCTATTCCTCCATCTATTCAACAAACTATTAACTACTAAAAAAAGAAGGAGAGGGATGTATTGTTTTCATTGTTCTAGTACATGTGGACGTGTTCTTATTCATTAGGCCTCTCATAAGTCTGCATTAATGGAGTGGTACCTTGCCCATGCCGTGCTTGTGTAATGGTGCGCACCGATTGGATGCTGTTGAGATAACAGACAGCATTCCTGTAGATAATGGCAGTCACAGAGGTAACAGAGCACTTGTGCAGACTGCCAGGGTTCTTCTGCTGATCGTATCATCTGGGCTGCTGGGAAAAGGTTATTTCCATCTGCTTAAAAAACGGGAGCAGCGGCCAGTGTGGTGCCGAAAAATGACCCCTGCCAAATTATGACTCCCCCATTCCCCACTAACATTAGGTGTATCGCCATATTCATACATACTCCGTTTGCAGTGAGTAGAGCAACACGTATGCAGTACAGATCCTTCATGCGGCATTTTGCCTCCACACATACCATGTTTGTAGCGCGTTAGCGGTCCGCATCTTCTGTGTGATTCAGTCAACAATGGGTAACAATGGGTATTTACGATATACGATTAATCAGAACGTATGTTTTCAAAAAGGGTTTATGAAACGCGCTATTTTCATTGTTGTGATTCTCTGTTTTATGCTTAGTGCGAGTGGTTGATAGATAGATATATATATATAACAGCATCCTCCTTAAACTTCCATGGTTATCCAGATTAAAAAACATGATTTTGAATTAAGTGTAGGACAACACAGAAATACAATTATAAACCTTTTCGGGACTTAACACAATAGCTGAAAACAACGTTCTGTTGAAAGGATATTTTATATGTAGTTTTGATGTTAGGATGGTACTTCAAAACACTTGATGCTTATGTGAAGTTATATTCGCCTAGCCTACTTAAAGGGTTTCAAAATAACTTACCATCCATTCCAGTGGCCGATGAAACTGCCTCCCATGCCTTTTCTTTAGCATTCATGTCTGTATATAAACAGTCCTCTGGGTCATAAATCACTTTGTATTTCTTTACCTTAATAATTAGCCGTGTGTAATTCAACGTGCTGCCGTCTTTTACTTTCTGGTCACTACAGCTTGTCACTATCTGGATAGAAGCACTTTCCTCGTGCAGTATAAACACTGTAGGATATTTGTACTACACAACATTTGAATCAGCTTTTATTGCTTAATTAAACAAATAACATAAATAATTGATATGCATTTAGGGTGAAATTTCTGCATTTCTGTGGAATTGCTGCGCGGCAGCTGCCTTTAATCCAATGTGGCTGTCTCTGCCGTTCACAATAAGATAAAATATTTTTATCTTCAGCCGCGCATGCCACAAAGAGCCGTACCCGTGGAAGTTGTGGGATTTTGGATGCATGAGCACCGCTTGCGCTCCACCAACGAAATGGCCCGCATTTTGCCGCTTACTGCATGTTTCTATTTGAAAATGAACTAGACAATCGCGATTGCCGTGTCCCGTGTGCATCCACTTTTACTCTCTCAGTCTCTCTCTCTTACCCTCTCCGGAGGCACTGGGCATTTTGTCTGATTGGATTCAGAAAGAACAGGCCATATGGTTTTACTTTTGCAAACAAACAAACTGCACACTTATTTGCCTGCTATTCATAAAAGTGAGTGATATCAAGTGAAATGAAGATATAAGTGAAATGAAGATGATGGTTAAAAGAAGATGAACTTTAGAAGTTAGAAGCTTATGTTAGGGGGGTTACTTTTAAATGTACAGTGCTGAACAAAATTATTAGACCAGCACCACCTAATGTAAGGTTTAGGCCACAGCTGCTCTAAACTAACAGTATTGGTGATTACCAAAATCTTTTTTTATGTTTCTATAATCCACCAGCATGCATAAGATCTTTAGTCACAGTAGTATGAAAAGAAAAATTGTTAAGGCCTTTTTTATTCAGATGTCACATACTAGTTATTTACTTGTAGTCCTTAAAGTCACCATGAAATCAAAAGGTGAAATTCTAAGTGTTTTTCACTTTTTACACGGTTGAAACTTTTTACAGTGATTATTATAAATGACTTATCCGTGCACACCATTTTTTATTAATTTGCACTCTCCACATAAAACAAGAGGCCCTGCCATGATTCTGCCACCACTGCCCTGCCCACATAAATAAAAGTGTACTTAGTTGTTTGAGTTTGTTATTTGCCTGATAAATTGCAATGAAAAATTTGTTCATACTTTATATACAGTATATAACTTAACAATTAATTTTGTATCAGATTCCACTAGATATCAAGGTGAGTAACGTAACTGAGATGGATTATCCGTAAGAAGGTCCCATTTAGATATCACAATCTCCAAATAGCCCCAGTCAGGACAACAGCACAAAGTTTCACAAAGAACACAGGACACCAATACAAATACACATGTAAAGTCAAACAAATATTTCTCAATAAGAAATAAGAAATTGCAAAAGACATTTAGAAACTAATAATAGTCAGAGTCAGTGAGTTTGACACTTTTTAACGTCAGACCCAGATCAGTCTGACTGCTTGTAAACTGAAATGAACAATTAATTAACAAATCCTGTGTTGCACATATTCCATTACGAAACCCTGTTTATGTGCTGGGGAGTTTCATTAATTTAATTAAATCAAATAAAGGCAATATAACTGCAAACATTACCATCGTTTCAGCACACATCATAATACACTAGTCATTATTCCATCACATGATGTTTATGGCCCATAATATTTGCATATTAGGCAGCTTGTAATGTACTCCCATGATGTTTTTGTTTCATAAATGTTGTGATGTCTATCAGTTTAAGTGTGTGGAGCCACAGAGACCTGAATAACAAGGTAAAGTTTTCCCAGAGGTATGGAAAGTACATAACCAAAACACTTTTTCTGCCTTCCCCTGCACACACATTCAAACAGTAGAGGTACACACACACACACACATAAACAAACTAATCAGATTACAGAGCAGTGAAGGTTGAATTGGTCTACAGTGCCCGTAACTTCAGTGATGTCAAATCTAGGAGGAGCTCAGAAGGCTGATGATCACATTGATTTTGAAAGGAAAAGGTGAGCAAGATTCAAGCACTAAGAAAATTTATATGGATCAAATTTTGATTCATTGTGAAAGTATGACTTTTTAAGTGTTTTGTCTTTATTAAGTGTTGCTCTCTATTTGCACGTGTAAATAACAATTATTACAATAAACACACATTATTATAGAAAATCTAATTCCGACATCATTTACTTACCCTAAACCAATTTTTCATGTATCTGTGAAACGCAAAATGATCATTTTAATGAATATCCAAATAAGTGAATTCAATACAATGGGTCTCATTCACTAAGCATGCGTACGCACAAATTTGTGCGTGAAACCTGCGTACGAACAAATTATGATTCACAAAAACTTTCGTACTAAAATGTATTCTAAATATAAGAGAAAAGACAGTTGAAAAGCACAGTACGGAAAAATCACCAGTCTCTTTCTTTCCTTCTCTCTCTAAGACAAAATGACAAAATGCATGTTTCATCTCAGGATAATAGTTATATATTTTAATTAAATTATATATATATATATATATATATATATATATAATAACGCGAAGATGTTTATTTAAATAAAAAAATATTTCATCATATACAGTGAAAGAATAATAAAAGCTGCGTTAGACTACTAGACAGCGTCACATGGGGTTGCCTGGAGTAACTTTGACTTAAATGGTGGTAAGGGAACACTTTGGCGGAAAGCCCTAATATGGGGATGGACTGGGTGTGTTTTATGCAAATGACTAAACATGCAGCCGCTCAATTAGAATACTCCAAATTCACTAACATTAGGACGAGGTTCAGAACAAATTCATGTACGTACGCACGTGTTGTGAATTAGGCGGAAAGTTTTCGTGGGAGGTTCAAATGTGCACATGAATACGAAAAATCTACACAATAATTAGTGAATGAGACTCAATGAAGGTAAATAAAGTTCCCTTTAAAAGAAAAGTTCCCTTTAATAAAGATCCGTAAACCAAGACGTTTCTTCAGCATTTGAAAGAAGTCATGTGACACAGGGCTTTTTATTTTAGTACTGAATTAAACTGTCCATTCCTCACACGTGGGTTTCGCACCGCTTAAAAATAGAAGAGTGCTGAGTCATGTAACATTTCTCAGTGACAACCAGTGACAACGTCACATATTGCAATAAGAGCCTACCAGAAGCAACCAAGAAATTCTTAACTATTCATTCAAAGTTTACTGCTCTATGAGGCTAACACCAAAAAATCTGGAAAATGTACACACAAGCTGAGCTTATATTTGGGTGTAAAGAGCCATTTATATTATAACGATAACTATAACAGTAACTGTTACTATAACTTTATTTGTGTCCACACACCAACAGGCCATGACGTTATGTTTATTTTAAGCATTGTTTCCAAACAGTAAAACGAATGTAGATGACCTGCTGCAAATGCTTTGTCTTCATTTCCGAACGTCTTTTCTTCAAAATATGACAGCAAAGAACAGCACTGGATGATCTCTCTAAAGGCTAATGATGCGCTCCTGTCCGGGATGTAAAACTTATATTTTGACGTCTAAAGTTTCAAGTCTTCAAGTTTAATATATTTCTAAAGCGCATTTTAAAACAACCGCAGTTGACCAAAGTGCCGTACAAAAAGTAAAAAAGTTTATATCAGATCACATATAGCAAAGAACATCAAAGACAGATAACAAAGAACAACCACATCTCTCAGACTGAGTTAAAGGCCAACCAATAAAAATGTGTTTTAAGGCTAGTTTTAAACACGGACAATGTATGGGGCCATCCTCACTGATATCGGTAATGCATTCCACAGTTTAGGGGCAGCTACAGCAAAGGCACGCTCTCCCCTTTGCTTCAGTCTTACTCTAGGGATTGCCAACAACATAAGGTCAGCAGACCTCAGAGACCTGGATGGAACATGAGGTTTAATTAAATCGGATAGATAGGATGGGGCTTAGCCATTTAAGGATCTAAAAGCAATTACTAAAATCTTGAAATCGATTCTAAATCGGACCGGAAAGCCATTGAGGGGAAGCCAATATGGGGGAAATATGTTCCCGTTTACGCGTACGTGTTAAAAGTCGAACTGCAAACGTGAGAGCGAGGCCTGGTTGACACCAACAAAGAGGGCATATACAGTAATCTAGACGAGATGAAATAAAGACATGTATACGCCTTTCAAAAACATTAAATAATAAAAAAAGTCATGACCTAAGATAAGAGCCTTAAGTGATAAAAACTTGACTTTACTACGGAGTTTATCTGTTTGTCTAGTTTAAATTCCCCGTCTAACGTTATACCCAGATTTTTGGCTGTAGACTTCACATATGCACGCAAAGGTCCCAGATCAGTGTCTAAGGAATTGTTAGTAAGATTCGGGCCAAATATCATTATTTCTGTCTTACTCTCATCATAATGTAAAAAGTAAGAGGCCATCTAATCTTTGATAGCTTACTCAGACGTATAAGCGTTACAGTACATCAGTATATATAGTCTTTAATCACATGAATAGCTAAACATTAGACTGTTTAACAGTATGTTTTATCGTTCATCAGCTGGAAAAAACGCTCCGATTCTGATCCCGATGATACCGTCCAATGTATTTTTATTGTTAAAGTTGTGATGTGAACCACGTTATTCACCTAAATTAAGAAAGATTAAAAAACTTACTTTTTCTGTAGTTAAGTTGTCATTATAATGTGAATGCCCCTTAAGTCAGAAAAAGCAGGTAAAGGTTAAAGGGGAGGTTAAAAGACATTCCTAACTACACAGTAGCTCTAGATAAAGGCATAAATTTTGGCCGAAAATTCACACATGTAGATTTGTAAATAACAAGTAAAATTATTTTATTTCAGATGATCCAGTAAGATAAAGAGGCTTGAGTAAGTTTTTTTCTTAATGGATTATTAAAGAAGTTATTTGTCTTTGCACCATTTGGGTCGGAGTCTTGTTCACTGAAGGTCCTTGAGACTGGGTTTCTGTCGTTGGAACAAGTCCATTTTAAGTTCCATTTCAAAGAAGGCAAATGTTGTTTTAGTGTTTGCCAAATGATGTCTCGTCACTTTATCGCTCTCTCTGAAATGTGGAGCAACCCTGCTGTTCTCATTTCCAGTACTGTCAGAAAATCTGATCTTCAGAGACTTTCAAACGAAGCCTCATAATTCACCTTCTCTGGAGCCTCTTTATATCTAGTGTAGTGACAAGAGGTTAAGCAAGACACATTTCCATTTACACCTGGTATTAACATGCATCTCAGATGTGTCTCCTGTGACTACTTGTGATTGTATCGAAGGGATGGTCTCGTCCCAATTGCATGTTGAAAAACAAATAGTCCAAGAAAAAGCCAGTAGATAATTTATGCCAGGAAAATAGTACAATATGTGGCTCACTGTTCACGTTTCATGTACTCCAATTAGTTTTGGTAAAAAACAATATTTGACAGCACAATTAGGGTTTAATATAACTTTTAAATAATTCAATTTGTTCATTAAATGAATACATATGAGTATGAAAACAACAAGGAGCAGGTTCTGCATCACATTAGATTTGAGGACCACATCTATAACTTTTGTACATTAAGCATTACAGTGAGTCATATCGTTACATAAAATTATTAAACTTACATTAAAATGTTAAACCTGATATTCATTAAATGCTCTTCTTTTGTGCTCAGCAGAAGAAAGATTAAGGACATTTATAATAACTTATAATCATTTTATTTTGGGGTAAATTCATCTAATCAAGAGATGAAGTTTGAATGTATTTGCAAACACTAGCCATTGTACAGTAACACCCCTACACACTATAAAACTACTGCAATTATAAAACAGAAGCCTGATTATATTCTTCACATTGATTGGTCTCTGTTAGGCGCTGAATACAGATCAATGAGAAATGTTGCACTCGGGCACCTTCGAACGGTTTGACATTTCGAGAGGGATAATTGAAGGTCAGTGATATGACACATCATTCCATCGTTGCAGTAAATGTGAGGGCATAAGTTAGGCTGATGATATTTCTGACGACCAATCAATGTCCTTTATTTTGGCAGCCATTTTATGTGCTCGACGCTGCCAAAGCAATCAAGATCAATTTGGAGGCTTATCCAGCACAGAATGAACCATTCTTCAATTCATTATTCCCACTAAACGTGAGCGAAGTTCAATCCAGACTCGATATTTAAAGTGGTGGTTCTAACAGTGTTTCATGCATTCTTACTTTAAAATGTTAAAGTAACACACGATGTTTCTGCCAATCTCATATTAATCTTGAGTACCTATAGTGTAGTATTGCATGCTTCGTATCTTCGAAGAGTATTTAGTTTGATCACATTTATAAAAGATAGATACAGCTGTACGATTATTTCGGAAAGCTGAACTAAAGCACGTGCGAACCTATTGCCAAAAAAACACAGATTTGTTTGTTTGTTCACTGCATTTCGTTGAGGAATGTTATATAAACGGTGGATATAACGCTGGATTTGGAGATCATTTGAAACTGATAGATGGATCAGTCCCAGCGCTAAAAGATGCCGGACATGAGCTGCATGCGGTGGGTGAACCTGAGTCAAATGTCTGTGTTTTGTTGGCCATCGGCGCGTACTTGCATTAGGTAAACAACACAAACTTATAGTGAATCAACAGTTATGCAGGGATAATGTGATGATGTATTGTGTGCTTGTGCTGTAGTTCCGCCCCCCCCCCTGCAGTCCTCCAGGGCTTGGCTGCTTTCAGAAATAATCGTACAGCTGTTTCTCTCTTTTATAAATTTGATCAAACTAAATACTCTTCGAAGATACGAAGTATGCAATACTACTCTATAGGTACTCAAGATTACCTCCGCTATAAAAGACATGCCACAAAACATAAAGAAAATATGTGAACCCAATGTCCTTCTTCACAGAGGCATTAGATGGCTTCAATAACTACATATTGGGAAGAGCATCAGCTGGGACAAACACACTTGTACACACAAACACACAAATCCCAATACAGAAAAAGAGGAATGAGAAAAAAACAGCAAAAACAACAAATCATAAACTTCTCTCATGCTGATCCAAGGACTAATAGGACAGTCAGCTGCAGCAGAGATAAAGCACGGCCAGGAACTCAGGTTTTAAATCACTTTTACTCCACATAGCACAAGTCTGTTTATCTCAATCTCTCTCGCTTCAACTATAACTGCAGATGGAAAGTTTCTCAAACTCAAAGATGCCTTATTTCCTTCCAGTTTCCTTTGAAACAGGAAGCAGACCTCCCCGCTCGCTGGCGTTGGGTGAGTACGGGTGTTAGAAGCAAATCACCGCTTATAGTTGAGGAAAACAAAGCAGCGGGAATTAAAAACTAGTCTGGGTGGAAGGAGGTGGGGAAGTTTGGGCTACCATGCTATGAAAGTCGTGCAGTGAAAACGGCGGCGTGAAAATAAACCCAACTTATCAGCGGGAGTGAGCTTCTTTCACAGAGTTTACCAAACTTCAATGACAACAAGAGAAAGAGGAGTCTTTCTTAGTTATTCAAAGATTTATTTTAAATAAATAAAATTATAAATAACCAACAGCATAAAAATGGACAGTAATGATTCTAATTTCAAGTTACTTTTTCTTCAGTAAAATCAGTAAATCAGTGGAAGGTTTTTGAACATCGCGGGGGTCCACCAGAAACCTCGTATCTCAATATTTTGTGATTTTTTACATAAATTATTGTTACTAGTCTCCTTTAATGCTTGAAACTTGGTTTTGCTAATATCAAACCAATAAAAAGTATTGAAAAGTGCTTGTCAACTTTGAGAAACGCAGTATTTAACAATTTAAAAATAACAGTTTTTTTCCATTTTCTGAAAAACAGCGAATTGTGACTTGCTAAGTTTTGGAAGGATAGCCATGAAATATTATTCAAGCTCATGAGTTTATAGATGTTTACTGCCAGCTGCAGCTTATCAGTACCAGCTTGGAAAGAGCCGTCTGCAGCACAACAGGGATTGGGGACGAGGGTGAAATGGGGGATTTTAGAAGTATTCAGGTCCTAACAGGCACACATGGCAGGCAACTGTGTTGTCCTGAATAACTGAATAAGAAATGTAAATAAAAATGCAGAAACAGAAAACAGTACTTGCTCTGAAATCAAACTATGAAGCTAACCAAATGTGTTTATCCAAAATACTCAAATAATATTTTGTCAGTATTGTAATGTATTTCTAAAGGCGACCCTGGACCACAAAACCAGGAGCAGGGCTGTATTTATAGCAATAGCCAACAATACATTGTATGGGTCAAAAACAGACATTTTTCTTGTATGCCAAAAATCATTAGGATATTAGTTCATGTTTCATGAAGAAATTTCATACCGTAAATATATCAAAACTGTGGATGCAGCACAAACATAAATGGCTGGAAACAGGCAGACAAACTTCACACGCTGCTGCCCGCTCTTTGGAAAATACCTAGGCCTACTCAAGTTTGGAGTATCAAAGCAATAAGCCCCAAGAAGCAGTGAGTAACAGTGCATTTTATTACAGCTAGGGGCGTGCCTTAAACCTTAACTGTTATAAAATGCACTTGTAACCCATTGCTTCGCTGGGCTTATAGCTTTATAAAATGGCCCATAGAGAGCGTTAAAACAAACCTGTTTCATCTAGCAACAACCTGCTACAGCGCCTCTGATGCACAACTTTACCGGTGATTTACTTACTATTCAAAATTGTTTTGCACCCTCAGATTCCAGATTATCAAATAGTTGTATCCCAGCCACATATTGTCATATCCTTAGAAATCATACATCAATGAAAAGCTTTTTTATACAGCTTCTATGATGTATATGTAACAGTTCTCAGATGAAAGGGGTGATGAGGGGTGGTGGGTGACTGGTCTCTGGTTCAGGGCGGGATCCGGGGGTTTGGAACACTGGACTGCGGAGGATGGAGGCGGCCAACTCACCAGCGAGCACGCCTCGAAGAAGTCAGTCAGCACGCAATTTTTGCGTGTCACCCAGCACAACTTTCCATCAAAAGTACTTTAATACATGATATCTTTCATATATATATAAATATAAATCAATGGAATCTGATGGGAATTCACACCTATTTAACACGGTGGCTCAATCATGTGAATTCCTATTTCCTACGATCATATTCGTATGTTTTGTTATGATGTGACTTTCCCCTGTGAAGTTAGGTTTAGGGGCTGGGTTAGGGGAGCCATTTATCATTGCTTTACCTCCTTGTTGAACTAGCATTTTTAGCTAAATTAGCCTTTGGCTGTGATTTTAGGGTTTGGGGTGAGGTAAGGTGTTGCTTAGCCAACTCCTAAAGTATTTGCGACTTCTTTTGACATCAGGTAAGAAATATATAAATGTACATACACACGCGGTCTGTGTATTGAAAAATTGTCATGCTGGTGACATGAAAAAAAGACGTGCTGAGTGACATTAAAGAGGATCAAAATATTTTAGACTACTGTTTATTTCTAGCCTGGGCGTCGGAAGCACGTCAACGACACTCATCAACAGCTTCAATGGCGTAATGGGTATGATGCGTGTTTTTTGACACTTTCGCGTTGCAGGTTCGAATCCACCTTTAGCTTGTCTACATTTTCACATCACATATTAGATCATTCAGGCATTTATTTTCAACAAAATGAGCAAACTATTTAAAAAATGCCTAACAGGTGTTTAATAACAAAGTGTATGGTAAGGTAAGTAGGGAGGTCTTTATTATCAATAAATTGGCAATTATGATTTTTTATTTTAACAGTCACATAACAATCTCATCTGCCCAAGCCAGATGTATAAATATTGCAAGATAAATAATATTTTTTACATTATCTGTGAAAATTTCTAAAATGTACTACATGTACTATAGGGTTGCAGTTTACTGCACTAAATATCCACCCATCTTTTGGATTGAAGTAACCTGTGTTTGGATTTTGCACTGCTTCAACCTCACCGCTACCTATGCAATAAACTGTACTGCGACAAGGTAAGACATGTTTTATTTATATTTGGCCTATATTTTAGACTCGTAAACGATTAACGTTGTCGTTGGTGGTTGGTGATCTTGCTTGGGTTTGAAGCGATTGTCACATGCAGTACAAATGGCAGATGGTTAAGTAGATATTTTAACAATATGTGGGTAGGGTTTGTTATCTGTAAGTCTTTGTGCATGTTCGTGCATTCATACGGTTTCGTGGATTCTTGTAAATGTTTTGTTTTGATATGGATAGTTCCTCGTTTATAAGCGATTACTTTGGAATGTTGTCGATTTATGGCCAGAGGAAATTTTGCCATACCCTAGGTTTCATGGTTTCATGGTGGTTTTCAAAAACAAAATTCTACACAGCAGACGCAAAGTTATGTTATTCATTGTAAAACAATAATTAACGGATTGAAGGTTTCAACCTAACTTACATGCCTATCAAAGCAACATGACCAAAACATATTTCAAGCTAAGCTAAATAAGACAAAAGACAGCTCTTAAATTCATATGCTGTTCTGAATCATTGATGCCATGTTATTTACCATCTTTAAGTAACCTTTTTCCAAATCGATACAAATGTTCTACGTGAAATAAGCCTGTATGCATTCTTCATGATCCTCATTGTGTTTCATTTGTCTAAACGATATTATAGGGCTTTATTCACCCCCCCCCCTCAGATAAAGTACTCACACGCTCTATTAGCATAAACCAATTCAGCTTCATGCAGACTGATCAATTGCGTTCAATGACAGGAAGTAGTGAATGGAACCGTTTCACTTTGTTGTTCACTCACGCTACAAATAGGGGGCTGGGATGTGAGGCATCTGGCTGAGACCATATTAATTATGAAGATCTTTTGCTGCAGATTATTGATGAAGTCAATGGTCCTTTGAGCCCATGATCTGTTTAGTTTTTCGGGGAACAAAGCAGCACAATGCTCATAAAACGACTTTGCAGTTGGAAATTATTGAGCATTCAAAGTGGCCTTGTATCCGTTGGCTTTAATAAGGAGGCCTGGAAAAATGGGTTTAGGGCCAATTTGAATTCAATTATTTTTGTTAAATTATGCACCATGCACAAAAAGACAGAATATTGACTAAAGAGGAAAACAGACATGAGAACGAAACCATGCCTTGGGAAGAACAGGCAAGGCCAATTCCAAAACATGACTCATACATAATTGTCATAACAATGGGCATCGAGTTGAACAACATTTAAACAAAACTGGATATATGACTATTTTGAGTTTGTGATCAAACGAAACCACAGCTAACCACATAATTTCATGGGCTGTACTAAACATGACAATGCATGAAATCAGCTTGAGAGGTATGTCCTGACCTTTCCCAGCATGATTCGTTCTTACATATCTGACTAACCTAGGAACAATCACCTAAAACATTCCACTGAAGTTGCTCAGCGTGCATCATGTAAAATAACGCCACATTTAAACGGTGATCATGTGATCAGTCATGTGGCTTGGTATTTCAAACAGAATAAAACATGAATCCATTATGTTCAACTTTAAGTCATGGAAGAATAACTTCAACTTGTGGATGAGACTTGCAGCATAATATACCTGCATATAACCTCAATATAAACACATGACTGAGGAAGTAACAATGTAATGTAAAGAATACATGTGAGGTTTAGTGTCAACATCAGACAAAAAAGGTTGGGAAATTTAGGTGGTTCTCAATTCATATTTGATGCACTTTATCTAATGGCATGAAAATAGCACAGGGGTGATTACAACGTCCATACACCTGACCTCTTAATTTGATGTCATGGTACTAGTTGTAAATGGCAGCCTGCCAAAATTAGTTTGGCTTTGAACTTTGAAAGGTGGTAGGTGTCTATCACAGCAACATGTCTGTCATTGATGGTGTTATAACTTTAAAAACTTCCAGGAGAGCTAAATGGGGCCCAAAGAGGTTGCACAATGTAAACCAGTTCCCTTTCTGTCGGTCTCTCGACGTTGTGTCGAAGACGACAGATGGGGTTCGCCCTTGAGAACCAATCACCTCTGACTACTATAGAAAAGGCCAATGAAATTTGGCGAATGAAATTTGCATGCCGGGCTCCGCCCCCGGATGTCCGGTATAAAAGGAAGCCGGCGTGCAGCATTCACTCACCTTTTGTTCTTCAGAGCCCTCGCTCATGACTACGAACAAAAAGAATTCAACGAATTCTTCTTCTACTTCGCCGGATCTACGACGCAGAGCAGCGGATCGTCCCTTCCTGCAGCGACTTTCTCCTGGGCGTCTCGGCGGTTCCGGAGGTGATAGAGATTATTTCTAAAAGGTCCTTTTCAGGACTGAGCAATTTCCAGCGTGGCACGTCCCGCTGTTCTCTTGGTGCGGCACCCTCATCGAGGAGGGGGATGGACACGATCGCTGCATTAGGTGTCTGGGCGTCCAGCATACTGAAGCAGCGTTCGTTGACACATCTGCCCGCACTGCGGGCGGATTGTCACTCAGAAGTTGCGGTCACGGGTGGCTGTCTTCCTACGGGAACCAGCCACCATTTCGTCTGCTACCCGGGCTGTGACATCTGTGGCTACGGCCCCGATGACCACCCACGTAGCAGCGTTAGTGATATGGGGAACTCTGCGTAAACCCGCCAGCCAAGTGCTCACGGGCCGATCGCACCCCGATTCGCTCTTCTGAACGTTCCCCAACCGGCGGTGGCATACCGTTCGGATCCTCAGGCACGCACTCGGAAACGATGTGTGACGTAGATGAGATGTCGTTCGCAGCATCGGAGGGAGACTGGCATCCGACTCTGACGAATCCGAGCTCCCCCCCCAGGGGGGTCGAGCTCAGGAGGAAGCAGAAGTGATGTCAGCCATGCTAATCCGGGGATACGTGGTTCCTGGGGGCGGAGCGCGGTGCAAACCGCGCCCACACCGGGTGCCATTTGTTTCCCGGAGGTGCATGAGGAGCTGTGTAAGACTAGGAGCGCTCCACGGACCGCTCCGGTCGAAACTGCTCCGGCTCCCTCACTTCCCTCGAGGGTGGGGCAGCCAAAGGCTACGTCGAGATCCCCCGGGTGGTACGTGCGGCTGCGGTGCCGCAGACGTCTGCCGCCTGGGGAGAATCGGCCACGCCTACCGTCCAACGCGTGTAGGACTTCGACATCTATGGTGCCGAAGCCTTGCGCTGCAGCGGACCGGGCTGCCTCCTCTCTCTACGCCATGGCCATCCTGCAGGTCCGCCAGGCCAGGGCGTTGAGAGAGCTCCACGAGGGTAAGGCCGACCCAGGTATAATGCAGGTTTTCTGTGCTGCCACTGACAGCGCTACGGAGCGACTGAGGTGGCGGCACGGGACTGGGTCGGACGATGTCCACGGAAGTGGTCAGGAAGTCACCCCCGGCTGAACCTTGCCAGATGAGTGACACCGAGAAAGTCCGCTTTCTTGTTACACCCGTCTCGCAGGGTGGGCTGTTGGTACACCGTCGAGGACTGCGCTCAGCAGTTTTTGACGGTGAAGAACAGACAGTGGCGATTAGCCACATTTTTACCACGCGACTGCCCTCAAGCCTCCGAGATCTCACGTCATGTCTGTTTCCCGACAGCCCAGGACCCCTTCACATCGGCTCCGGTTACTGTGCGCAGGTGGCCCCCCAGTCGAGGGGGAAAAACCCCTCTCTCACGAGAGAGACACTGATGGGAAGACCCCAGGGGGAGAAACATCGGGCCGACCTTCACAGCTACGGCTCTGATCAGTCGGTACGGGACGGCTCCTGCCTCGTCACCAAGCCGGGCCCTTCTCAGGGCCTGGCGCCCACTTACTCACAGTGAGTTTTCTGTTTCCCCTGGGAGTTCATTCCTGCCGATCGCACACTCCACTAGACTGTGCCCGGCAAACCCGACCCCACGCCCTGGCGAGGCGTAGGGTCGTACACACACGACACTGCTACCACTCTCAAGGACAGTGCGTGCAGCTGTCCCGCCAGGCAGGTAAGTAGGCAGAGCCAACCTTCCCTCCGGGGCCCCCTCCCCGCGACAGGGTTAGCTCCGCCAGCCATCGAACCACCCTCCGTGGGAATGGTGAAGCAGACCGTCCCCTTGGTCCCCCTGTCACAGTCCCTGGGAGCTCGAGAGCTGCCCCACACTGTCTCGGTGGCTAAGGCAGACGGTCCGTCTTGGTTACTCGATCCAGTTCGCCAGAGACTCTCCCAAGTTTTGGGGCAGCATCTCTCCCTCTGTCTGAGGCTAGGGATGCCTACATACTTCGGGTAGAGGTCACCACCCTTCTGGCAAACAGGCATCGAGTTCGTCCCTCAAACCAAGATGTTCGGTGGGTTACAACCCTCACTTCATCGTTCCCAAGAAAGACGGCGGGTTGCGCCCCGGAGGTCTGCGTACCCTGAACTAAGCACCTTCACAAGCTGCTGCTCAGGATGCTCACGCAGAGGCGCGTCCTGACACCCATCAGGTGTCAGGATTGGTTCGTGGCAATCGACCTGAAATTCCTTTCGATCTGTCCCTGTCTCCACGGTCTTCATGAAGATCGTGGAAGCCGCCCTTTCTCCCTGAGGGGAGGAAGGTGTGCGGGTACTTAACTATCTCAACGACTGGCCTGACACACTCGTGAGATCTGTTATGTATACAAGGGGCCTGGTGCTCCGGCACCCAGATCGATTGGGAATCCAGGTCAACCGAGGAAAGGACAAGCTCTCCCCAGGGCAGAGCATCCTCTTTCTCGGTAGGGAACTCAACTCTGTCACCATGTCGGCGCTACTGTCCGCAGTACGCGCCCAGCCGGTGTTGAACTGCCTGGAACATTTCAGGCAGACAGTGGTCCCCCTGAAATGATTCAGAGGCTCCTGGGCATGGCGTCCTCGTCGGGTGAGACCCCTCGGGTTGATGCACATGAGACCGCTCCAACACTGGCTTCAGAGTCGAGTTCCGAGGAGAGCGTGGCACACCGGCAGCAGGCGCATGGTGATGACGCCCTGCGGCCGACGCACCAAAACCCCTGGTCTTCCATGACTTTTTCGGCGGACTAAGGTCCCTCAGGGCAGGTTATGAGGCAGTCGTGGTGACGACGGACGCCTCCCTGCAGGGGTGCGGTGCAGTGTGTAACGGGCACGTAGGCGGGGCATTGGGCGAACCCCCACCTGCGCTGGCATATCAGTTGCCAGGAGTTGTGGGCAGTGCTACTTGCACTGAGCAGGCTGCGGCCTCTCGTGCGGGACAAGCACGTGCTGGTCCGAGGACGGCACTACAGCTGTAGCGTACATCAGATCTTAGGGTGGCGTTCGCTCACAGCAGCTAACACAACTTGCTCGACGCCTCCTCCGGTGGAGTCAACAGGTGATCCGTTCCCTGTGGGCCACACTCACCTCGGGCAAACTGAACTAGACAGCCGACGCGCTCTCTTGTCAGTTTATGCCTCGTAGAGAGTGGCGACTCCACCCCCGCGTAGGCCGCTTGGTACTCCCTGTCCGAAGCTCGACACGGATATCCTTGCGCACAGCTGACCGCGGGACGGGCGGAAGCACACCTTCCCCCCCCCCCAGGAGCCTCCTTGCACAGACACTGTGCAAGGCCAGGGAAGAGGAGCACCAAGTGTTATTGGTTACACCGCACTGGTCTAACCGCACTTGGCGTCAGAGCTGATGCTCTGGACAGCGACTCCCCCTGACCCATTCCTCTGACAGAGGACCTGCTCTCTCAGGGGAAGGACACGTTCCGGCATCCCAGATCAGACCTCTGGAACACCATGTCTGGTCTCTAGACGGGACGAGAAGTTCCTGAGTTGGCTACTCCCCCTCTATGGCGGAGACCATCACCCAGGCTAGGGCCCCATCTACTGGGCGGTTACACGCCTCTAGACGGCGCCGCTTCTTGTCCTGGTGTCTCTCTCAACGAGAAAGACCCACTGAGGTGCTCGATCAGGATTGTGTTGTCCTTCTTACGAGACTGGAGACTAACATCTCCCCTCCACACTGAGTGTGTATGTAGTCGCTGTCGCCACTCATCACAACTCAGTGATGGAAAGTTTCTAGGATGACACGACCTGGTCACCAGGTTGCTAAGGGCGCGAGAGGGTGGCTCCCGCCTCATCTCCGCTCCATACCCCCTTGGGACCCTAAGGGGTCCTCGGGGGGGCCTCTGGGCCCCCCAAGAGCCCCTCGGAGGTTCCGATCTTCCTCACCCGAGTAAGACGGCCCTCCTGATGGCGCTCGCTTTCTTCAAGAGGGTAGGGCACCTCCGAGCATCCTCCGTGTCCCCGGATTGCCTTGAATTCGGGCCCTGGTAGCTCTCACGTTATCTTGAGACCCAGGCCCGGATGCGTGCCCAAAAAGTTCCCACTACTCCCTTACGGGGCGAAGTGGTGAACTTGCAGGCGCTCCCCATTGGGGAGGAAGACCCAACCCCTTCCGTGTTGTGTCCTGGACCGCACGCAGGGCCTCAGTAGCTCTGTCCAGCTCCTTGTCTGTATTGGAGGACAGCAGAGGGGAAGGCTGTCTCCAAGCAGAGGTTGGCGCACTGAGTCGTGGATGCCGTTACGAACGACATTCCAATCTCAGTATCTCCCATTCCCACTGAGGGGGTTATAGCCACCTCCTGGGCACTGGCAGAAGCGCCTCTCTAGCAGTCATCTGTAGAGCTGCGGGTTGGGCTACGCCCATACACCTTCGCAGGGGTTAAACAACCCTAGCGTAAACCCGGTGTCAGCCCACGTCCTGCGTGGCAACATGTAGGACTGGCATCCGGCGGGGCGTATGCCTGCGAAAGCATCACCCCACCCTCTAGGAGGCTGGGTCAGTGTGCTATCTACCTCTCTCCTTACCCTACTCTGGCTAAGGACAGGTACCCTATCCGCTTCCCTTCTTACCCAACCACTTGGTTAAGAATAGGCATTCTATCCATCACTAAGCAAGCACCACCTGGGGGTTGGCTGGGCAGAGCAGCCTTCCCCCTTAGGCCGGGATATCATGTGAGCCATCCCCTGGCTCTAACCGGACCTAGTGCTACCGGACGCCTGTAACACCCCCCCCGTGGGCTGTTCCGTCTGATGTATCCTCATGATATGGTTCCCACTCCTGGTAACCCATGAGCTTCCCCAGGTGGACCTCCACCTTGCGGTTAACTACTCAGCCCGCACGTTCCATGCGTTCTCCTCCAAGGACGAGACCATACCTTATCCACCGTATTCCTCCCCCACGGGTAGGAGGTGGCCTCTGCAGCGCATCCCTAATTAAGGAAGTTGCGCTTACCCGGTGTAAACCTGAGCCGGACGGCCTCTCGCCAGTAGAGAGCTAAGGCCTCCGTCCGTGAAAGGTTACCGGTCAGGGCTGTTCCCATCTTTCTCCAAGAAAGCTCTGGAACCCCCCGACCACCACACGGAAGGTTACAGTTTCGCGAAAGCATCGAGCTGACACGCCCAGGCCTGTTACCGTCGCTTCGCTAGAGATTGTGACGCGATACAGCGTTGTGGCGTTTTCCATAGGGAACCCCATCTGTCGTCTTCGACACAACGTCGAGAGACCGACAGAAAGGGAACGTCTCGGTTACGTATGTAACCTCGGTTCCCTGATGGAGGGAACGAGACGTTGTGTCCCTTATGCCACTAACACGTATCGTATTCTGCTGCAGTCGTGAGAGGCTCTCAGGCTCTTCAGAACAAAAGGTGAGTGAATGCTGCACGCCGGCTTCCTTTTATACCGGACATCCGGGGGCGGAGCCCGGCATGCAAATTTCATTCGCCAAATTTCATTGGCCTTTTCTATAGTAGTCAGAGGTGATTGGTTCTCAAGGGCGAACCCCATCTGTCGTCTTCGACACAACGTCTCGTTCCCTCCATCAGGGAACCGAGGTTACATACGTAACCGAGACGATATACATTATCATAGTACCTAGACCTATGTTCAATTTCTATCATAAATTCTTTGCATGGTAAGACAGTATTAAATCAAGCTTGCTTAAACATAGACTAGGTCTTTCCACATTTTGAAGGTTGAAGCCTCGTCGGATTCAGGGTCACATAATCTGTTTAATGTTCATCTGTAAACACTGACACACAAATGAAGACGTGTTTATAATGTTCACATCTATTTCCTTGAAACATAGCTGTTGATTTTCTCAAATATAAATCACTACAGAATGAACATCAAAAGCCTTTTGATGACATTGGAACAAATCACCTCAGGCATGTTTTGATCTTTCTGTCTTTGGCGTGACTTTCTCTTCAGAGATTTAGCAGATAAATTCTCAACATTTCCAAGAACATACATTTCTTGGTAAAACAATCTAATCTACTTACATTTTTGCCATTTTAACAACAAGGAAAAGACTCAAATTTGTGATTCTCTGTGTGTAGAGTGTTTTGCTCGGCACTGCTTGAACACTGGACTCAGAAAACTGACAAATAATGTTTAAAGAAGCAGTTATTTTCTCATAAACAGTCGTACGATAACTTGCACATTGTAAGCATACATCTGAAATATTATTAAATATATATATAAATAAGTTCTCCAATTGAAAATCTCCATTTATACTTTTACATTTACACATTTGGCAGATGCTCATAACCAAAGAAACATGCTTTTAAAGTATATTTTTTCAGTATGTGTATTCCCCAAAGGTCAAACTAATGACCTTTGCACTGCTAACGCAACACTTTACCAATTGGACTATCTCTCTGCTAAAAAATCTAATAACTGAGGATGGAGGAAGGGTTTGTGAAGGGCTCTCAGGCACACATTGGGAGATCCTATTTTGGGGCACCTACTGTATCTGTGGCCACTAATAATAACTAAAACCTAAATAATTACACAATAATTATGCATAAACAGTAATGTTAAAAGCCTTTTTTTGCTCTTCGGTATGGCATTTAATGTTTGCATGTTTGAAACGATGATACTATTTGCATGGACTTAATGCTATGTACAGTTTCTTCAAAAAAGCGGATTTGCATTGCCTTCAGGATATACACACAGGCACCAGAGACAATCTGTACTTCCAGTAAATACATTTGCATTTATATATTTGGCAGGCGCTTTTTTACAGTGTATTCAAGCTATGTACTGTATCATGCGTGTTCCCCCATGACCATTGTACAAAAACACATACATAACTCGAATAAAACAACATGATTTCAATGATCACATTCAGCAGTTAAGGCTCATCATGGTCACCTCTCCAAATATAAATACAGAAACCGTATGATCAGAATTACATAAAACCCTGCATGACTGGGGAGGTTAAGATCTTGCCTTGAAGGCACTGCTTACACAAAGAAGAATTAAAGGCTGGTGGATCACAAGGTGACGGAGTTATTTTATCTTGCACGTCCCTCCTTAACAGAATATCAATAAATTGAGACGCAAGCACAATGCATCATATGACCTTTGGAGCCTGAGTAACCCAACATCCCTGTGCCCAACATCAGTATACTACTATTGTAGATTAAATGCAGAGCTCCAACTTCCGGTCCTCTTAAAAAGCTCTTCCTCTACACTGCATCCACCCTTCATACAATTACAAAGGTTGACCCAACACGCAACAAATGTCTCTGACCCCTGGTTTTGGGTGTGCCACAGGCTTTAATGGGAAGTCATAGAAGAGGTTGTTAAAATGACATAATAAAAGGAGATCAGACTGTTCTGCACATTTAGGTTGTAGAAAAGTTTATATGACATGTTTGTTAACGGGGGCTGCAAATGTCATCAAGTAATTATTTTAAAACACATCTTCTTCTGTGACTAAAGTTTGTAAATAATATTTTTTCCAGATATAAACATGACAGCAGACAGAACATACTGTTGTCCTGCTGCAAAACTCATAAATGTCTTCTTTTCTACTTGGAAAACTTGCTACAACAATGTCCAGAGAATTCAGAAAGTTCTTGAGCCAGAGATGCTGATAGCTGGCAGATGGTTTATGGAAAGCAGGCTATACTGCGAATAGACTTTGGAAAGTGTTTGACACAGACAGCAGGCAGGATGGGGTGAATGTTCCGGTCACTAGCTTTTATGACCATTAAACGAACAGACGATTGTAATGCATTTCATATTTCAGCCTTAAATTTGAGTGCAACATTAGCCAAATTCCTTAAGTGGGATATGAGAAAGGGCTAAGGGCACGGCCGTTCTATATATTTTTTTACATTGAGAAAGTCAAAGAACTAAATATATGAATCGTATCATTAACTAATACAAAGTCAATTGAATGTCACATGTAATGGCATTTGTGGTTATCTAGTGTTTTTCTAAGGAGGAGCCCAAGAGTGTTTATGAAACTATATTGAAATGTATCGTGTGAAACAAGTGCCTGTTAAAATCATTCCACACCACCCCAGGCAATAAATGACAATACAGGATGTTTACTATATAGGTTTGACCTGCCAAAGACACTTGTGTTTACGAATACAACACTAATGGTATTTGTAGTCATCATTGTTGCTTTCATTGGCCAGCCTTCTTCAGACCTCATCCTACATCCCAAGCTTGTTTAAGGTTCAACCTCCTATACCAACAGACTTTTGACAAAAGCATAATGTACTTCAAATGATTCATATCAGCTACAGTTTTAATTGAAACATTTTCCAGAAAATTAACAGTTTCGAAAGTTGTAATATTTGTAAAATTGTTATCAGTAGTGTAATCATAATGCTGTGTGCTTGAATATAGAGGTAATGTATATATTGAATACACATACAGTAGGTAGAGGTAAATACTGTATGTCCATGTGTTTATGTGGTACACAAAAGCATCCTCAGTAACACAATACCAGTGCAGGCAAGGCAAATGGGTTCATTGACATATGTAGTGAGATACAGTAGGCTACTTTTTTCTTCTAAATTAATTCCATTATATGGATTTTATCATGGGCTTCGCTCAGCCCCCCCAAATACATTATATGATTTTCCATAAACTGTACACAAATACAAGCACTCAGTCCCCTTTAAATTTCACATGAAAACGGCGGCAGACTTAGGCTCCTCCCTGTCTTTCAGCGATTTCTTCAATCCGCAGACGAGGCACCGCAGAGGGAGGATCAGAGGACCAGACATAGGCTAAGTTGCATAAATTTAGCCGCTAAATTAAGAACTAGGACTTAGTTAGGTTTAATCAGTATTACTTTTCATATTTCATTTCGCCCAATCTACCTCTTTTATGTAACTGATTTAAAGAAGTTATGACCTGTCTTGAAGAAAGACATCAGATGACTAACATCATGTAAAACTAGTCTAAGCAGTTTATGCAACTGGCCCAAGGTGTTTTTGGAAGGTTTTGAGCATAGAAAGAGGTTTGTGCTAGAAATGCAAACAGTCAGTAAACAGGTGTGTGTGCAGGAAGACTCGTATTTGGCTTGTTCAGTTCTCAAATGTATCCATCTATGGAAAACAGTGGTTATTTTTTTACTGTCATACCCTCCTTATCATTGGGGGTTGAGCACTCCTTAAATAAAAATCCTAGAATCACCCTGGATTTGATTAAAAACAAACATTATAATTGATCTGGCGGTCATGCTTGTACTGTACAGAATAAGGAACTATGTTGTTCAAAATGTTACTGTGTTCCACACTGAGCCATGGATTTCTTCAAATTCTTGAAGTTCTTAATTTCTGCAAAAATATTTATTGTTTCACAAGTTTTAAACACTTTCACCATCTCCCCTTTTTTTGTCGAACAAACAGATAGTCCTGTCCAAAACTGATGCCATTTGTCGATCCAACGTTGTTATGTCTGGCCCACTTGCAGACTGCAGACACAACACACTTCACCTTAAACCTAATAGCTAAAAATAACATTTGTCATATCAAATCTGGCTGTAGAACATTCCGTAAAATGAAATGCACTAAATGGCAGATACTGTTTAATCAGATGTTCCGGGGCAAGTTCCATCATGTTCTGTAATTTCTTTCCTTCTGTGACCAGTGGCCAATCAGCAATTTGTTCTCACAATAGAATGAACATTCTTTTCTCAAGGAAGTGACATGAACATGTTTAATAGTATCTCTCTATTTAACAAGGACATTAACTCGTAGTTCTTTAGATTTGGAGTTATGAAAAACTTTCAGAAAGAACAAAATAAACATAATTTGATGGTTGACATTAAATGGATCGTAGGACAGAAGATCATAATACCAGCCACAAATATAAAAAAATAAACATCCAGCATTATGTTAGGGGAGTAAACAACCCTGATACCAAAATAGATCTTGAAACAAATGTGGGGAATTAAGGGAATGTCAAGATAGCAGGTCACTTTTATCTAAAGTTACTGTTCTATTTCTTGACATCACAAAAACAGACCTTTATAAATCTTTTTACACAAACTGACTGTAGTGAACCTTTCAATGCATTTTGAACGTGCTTTAGGCAAGAGGAATTTTCTCTCGCAGGTCTGACACTGCCATATTTCTGAACAGACTCACCGCCATATTTGGCAAACACACCTTCACATTTCTTTCAAACTTCACAAGGGCCACCTAGGGTCTGAGGATCTGTGTAATCCTCTAAATTCCCTTAAAAAAAGAACAGAAATGTCATGACAGGACTGTTTAATCTGTTCTGTCAGTGATACTAATAATCCCGCCGTGTTCATTTTCTCAGAACAATGAACTGTTCTGAGGTGGGGTTCCAGGAGACCTTATTAAAGTTCTCGGCGGTGAGACCATGCAGATGTTCTCAAATGAACAGAACTGCTGATCTGTGGAATAATATACAGGAACAAAACCAGTGTCTGTGGTACAAAGTCGATCCAGTGAGAACAAAACTGATGAATAGATGAATATAAATGACCTGATCTTAGACAGAGAGTGCGAAAACCATTTTAAAATAACACGGTTAGAAAGTACACAGGATATGCATGTTGCTAGTAGGATTAATTATTGCTATATATTTATATATACACACAATAAAAAACATTTTTATTAAATTAATATTTTGTGCAATTTCAGAGATTTAAAGATCCAATGTATGAAATTTGGCTGCATCTAGCGGTGAAGTGCCAAATTGACACCAACGGCTCACTCCACCCCTCCCTTTTAAGGCACTTTGGTGGCTGACACAGAACTAAGATGTCGTCACATTTTCGCTTCTTTGCCGAAAGAGATAATATATTTACGAAACGCGCTCTGTAGAGCAGTTTGTCCGTTTAGGGCTACTGTAGAAACAACATGGCGAATGCCATGTAAGGGGACCCATGGAGCATGTAGACAGAAATAGCTCATTGCAGTGTAATAAAAAAATAACGCTTCTTTATGTAAGGTTAATTTACACCTCAGATGACATAGTTATGTATATTATATTGCATTTCTGTTAATAGATCCTCCAAAAAATTACGCACAGCAACATTAAGCACATGCTATACATTCAGATTAAACGATTTTGAAGATAATGGTAAATATTCACTACTTGAGTGTTTTAAAGCTTGTGACCAGTAGTGATTGATGTGCTGTAGAAAAACAGATAGACTTCAATTGCGTACAACATACGATGCAGTTTGCTTTTAATGCTATACACTCTAAAAACAGCTGTGTTAAAAACAAGACATGTTGTGTTCATTTAAGGACAACACATCAATGTTGTTCCTGTAAATACTAGCAATAATGAACGGACGATCATAGCGCATCTGGATGAGCATCAAAGCGCGGGTAACCCACCCACTAGCTGAAATAGAAGTTTTGATTGCGTTTTCAACCGAGTCAGACCTGTCTGTTAATAGATGCGATTTACTTATTCCGAGACAGATTGCGATAAATCAATAATGATGTAAATATTAAAATGACGTGAAAGCCTACATGTGTATGGTAGTGTGTTGCTAAAATCAGTGTTTGATGGACTGCTATTTACAAACCTTTTTTTTTAAAGTGACAGTAAATTTTTTCACAAGTGTTTTGTATTTTATTGAAATACATTTTATGAGTAGCTAAGTATTTGTAATTTGTAACTAAATACTTTTTGATGTATTTGTACCCATCTCTGCTTTTGGAAGGACAGCAGATGATCATACCAGAAAGACATCCACTTCCCCATTCCTGCTCAAATGTGTTCAGTCGGCTCCACCTCCAGGTTTTTTACTTTCCTGTTTCCGCTTGCAACCTGCTCGCTGGTGACTCAACTGTGAGGGATCCTGAAGTGATAAAACACAGATGCTTTGACTTTCGTATAGATGTTGTTTTTGCTCCCCGCTTGTCAGTACTCCCTAGTGTTTCAAAACTCTAAACTTGAGCCCCAAAAGCAACAAAAAGCAGAGCAATGCATGCAACAGTAAAGACTCCCAGGGCTGTTATACTAAATATTAGCACTCTCAAAACATCACTTGTACAATGAAAATAATAATCATAAATACAAATTGCACAGAATACACTGCACACTGTGTGTATTTGTATGATACGCTGCAGTGCCGCATGCACATTTACCGCCAGCTCACCTCAAAAAATATCACCCCCTGATTCTGCTCTTCCTCAACAGAGAGGAACTGCGAGAAATGGCTCTCTGCTATTTATAAATGTTGGAAAGGTGCCCGTAACGTAGCAACAACAACAACCTTTTACTGTTACTGTCTGTAGGACTAGAATGTGGAGGGGTCAGAAGGTAAGGATGATGGGGTGTGGTTGAGTGAAGGAAGTGTCTCACAGACAGGGAAATTTTGCAATAAAAGTCGATCTCCAATTCCCCACAATACGGAAAGGATGCATGAAGCATGAAAACAACAAAATAGTCTGACCTTGTTTTATTACCCCTGAAAAACGTATAATTTAATATTTTAAACAAAATACAATAAAATAAACACATTCACGAACACAGTTCATTTCTTATTCTTATTATTGTCATACAAAATGAAAACCTACAAGTATCAACACTATTATGGTATATGTTTCTTAGTGCATGACCAAAAGTTTCCATAATGGTGTACAGTAAACAAGCTTTTCCAGCAACAAGCTTTTTTCCAACATGAAGCGAAACTGTAGCTTTACAACTGGATGTGCGGAGACAAAAATCAAACATGTTTTGTCTTGTTTGTACTATTGGTCAGCTTTAGTGAATTTATTAATTTAGACATAACGTACCAGTTCAAATACATTGTTCATTAAATTGACTTTCTGTCCAGACATCTTTGTATGGCATTTTATATCTTTGAAATCACAATATTTAGTTAAACACTGCTTTTAAACATTGTTTTCATTCAACTTACAGTTGTGCTCAAAAGTTTGACACAACCCTTGCAGAATCTGGAAAAAGAAACTTTTGGAAAAATAAGAGGATTTTTGAAAATTAAGGTTTATTGTTAATTTAGTCCTGCCCTGAGCAAGTTATTTCACTAAAGGAATGTTAACATAAAGTTCACACTAAAGAATAATAACAGAATTTCTAAAAATAGCCCAGTGCACAATTTTAGACGCCCCTGATTCTTAATACTGTATGATGTTACCTAAACAATCAATGAGAGTTTTTATGTTTAGTCATAGTTGTTTAAGGGTTTCTTGTTTGTCATGAGTCATTAGACTGTCCACTGATCTTAAAATTATCCAGGTCCTCCACAATCTTTGCTTTTTCAGCATTTCTGGATATTTGACTCATGTCCAGCAGTAACTGTATGATGTTGAGATTCCTCTTTTTACATTGAGGACAATCAAGAGACTCATACACAACTATTACAATAGATAGAAACATTCTGTGCTGCCCACAAGGTCAACACCATTCATTTACAGACAGGTGGGTGTAAACCTCTGAAAATTAACTTGTGTAAATTGTTATACATCCCATCTAACTTTAAATGAATGGTGACATACATGCCAGACCAGTAGTGGCCCTGTAATTCTGCACAGAGATACACTAAAGCTGGAGAAGACGACTTGAAGCAGGCGCATAAACCTTATGCTGTGTCTCACAAGGGTTGAGCCTTGTGGTGATGATAACATCGTTTTAGAAAATATACAGATCGGCTTTACACACGAAAACACAAGGTTGTCGTTTTCAGACTTATCCACTTTGGGACCCGCTTTCAAAAAAGTGGGATTCGTCTGGACGAAATACTGATACGATAAAACATTTTTACATATAGAGCTAAATGTTTCTCTGTGTGGACAGGCTCTTAGCCATTAAGCCACTGATTAGACCCGCCCCTTGTCAGCTTCCAGCTTTCCATATGGGCTGCCCTGTGAACCTTCATAATGATTGACAGGCACATGCTCATATTTTTATTTTCAGTTAATAATCTAGTGTTGTCACAGAGACGTTTGAAATTTCAGGATATCTATTTCAGTTAGATTCTGTAACATTTTCCGCGTGCCATTGCATAAAAATTGCTTAGGGCAACTTTAACTAGCCTGTAGTTTGGCAGTCACAGCTTGCATTGCTCAAAACATTTGATGTAATTATTAGGTATGTCTCGAGTACTTTCCACAAACTGGAAAAACAAAGGGAAGCACTTTTTTTGCACAATTTGTCCCCACAGGCACCATCTTAATTCAGATGAAAATCTATATGAAACAGTTGGAAATTAATAATGAAAATCAAATAGCAGTGTATGTGAAAGGCTGGATGCAGACACATTTATTATGTATGTCTTCACAAACTGCCTCTTATGAAGACCATTCTCATTTTTAAATGTTGGAAATTTATGCATTGCTCTTTCATTTTAGAGTGAGAGAAATATTAAAGTTCATCCCCCTTTGAAAGACGCATTGTTTAGACCTGTTTATTTATTGATAGTTCCGTTTATTTTCATCTATTTTAGTTAATCACATCCACTTCTGCTATTCTCACAATGGGCAGATTCACAGACTCACACTTAGTGTGTGGCCGAGAGTCACTCAAGCCCTGCAACTCTATTAGGATGTCAACGATTTTATTGGAATTTGAGCTCATTTCTTTTCTCATCAGTTTGATTATTTTCATCTCTGAGGAAAACAATGGGGGATACCATTACGTACCAACATGAAGAAGAGTAAAAGGCAATTTAAATGTTTTTAAGGGGTTAAAAAAACGACACAGAGAAAAAGGTTGAGGGAATCTGCTGTCATCTCTTAAGAATGTGTTTATCTCTCAGCTAAACTCTAAACTGAGATGCTTTTAAGGTTTGTCTAGAACCGGTGACCTTCTTAGGAAACTTGTTTGAAAAAGTGGCAGAGCAAGTGAAGCAAGAGGGTTAACAATTCACAGATTTTTGTTGTTGTCAAAAATTCATTATGGGTTTTCTAAAAATGGCTAGTCTGAGTAAACAGGAGTCCATTATTGTAATGCAGTGGATTTCCTTGGAAGGTACTACCACAATACAGGTGGTGTTTGTTGACATTAGTTAAGTCCTCCATATAGAAACACCCAGTAATTATAAGTTGTTTCTAGCATGGGGTTCTGTGTAAAGAATTTAGAACAAAATGTTTGCTTTAATCCAAACAATATCACAATTCCAATACACTACTTTGCACAATTAGACAGCAGGAATATTGCATATATTAAGACTCCGCTGATAAACATTTACCAATGCAATTTCCCAATTTAGGAAAGACATCCAGACCGCAAATATAAACGCACACAGAGCATGAATGAATGTTCCAACTCATATCCAAGAGCAGATATTTCCCAGGTATCCTGAGAATAGCGGAGGAAATGACTCGACCATCTGTCTACTGGTCTAGCAGATTTACACACATACCTCTTTCAACAACAGTTGAAGAAACTAGGGCAACCCCTCACACTTGTTTATACAGCCTCTTTCTCTAACTCTCTCTGTCCTTTCCTGCTTGGGTCCATCACTGTCTTTATATTGGCACACAGCCCCACTTCCACTTTCAAACATTCAACCACCCCCCTGAGATCTCTCACTATACCTCTCTCTATCTGTATTTTGTCTAATTCATGGCTTAAAATGTCTCTTGCATTTGATGTGCACCATGCATGATGTCATTATACGCCAATGGTCTCCAAACCCGCCCATGAGCACCTGTTAGTACCACAAGGCACATGCTACTGTATACATTAAAATCTTGTTATTTGTATTTAAAATCAATTACATGTTAGCGTAATGTTCTAAATAATAATACATATTGTATTAAATACAGAGGTTGGACAAAAGGATATGAACCGAGGGGAACTATAGGTGACATCTTTTAATAAGGTGCTGGACCATAATTTGCCTCTAACACAGCTTTAAACATTTACAAGACAGATTCATAAAACTTTTGAATAGTTTATATTTTATAGTATACTTTATAAATCTGACAAGTCACCCATTTCACAAATTTCTGTGCTAAACACAACTTCTTCTGGCACACTTAGTTCGAAATCGTATTGTGGCATTCAACCTAGACAATATATACAGTTGTAGTAACAAAAGATAACCACAATATATATGTTCACAGTTGATATTGACCTCTATAACAATGCGTGTCCAACCCCTGTAACATTCAAAGATTATGTTGCTAATACTTCTCAGAAGCAAATATATGTTGCTAATACCTCTCAGAAGCAAATATTGAGTAAAAAGTTCCTCTCTATTACACACATGCATATTACAGTTATAGAAAGTTATATAAAATAATCAACACTTTGGGACATTTGCCAGCCAATGAATCTCAAGAATATAACTATTCCAAACAACTCAGAAAAACTATTAATTAGCCAGCAAATCAAATGAGTTCATTATTATTCTTTGGACCAGTACTATTATAGCAGTAGTGTATTATTGCCTTAGGCATTAGGTAAAGAAAAGGCAATAGGTATTCTTCTATAGCCCTCCAGATCCCTTCAGGTACGTCTCATGCATGATAAGCTTAGAAACATCTTTTCTAGCCTTTGGTTGTTATTAAGGGCCATGGGGTTAAGCTTCCCTCAAATGCCTTTGTTCATTTTGATAATGTTCATTCGCATATAGTGCCGTTTGTGTCTTCAGTATCAACTCAAAGTACTATAGGGACTCTAAAGCTCCAGAGAATTCCAAAAACATGCCAAAACCGGCAGAGCGTAATAAAGTCGTTTTCAGGTGTCCCATGTATATTGCATTGTACATTTACAACATGCACTGTATAACTTCAAATTCTTCACAGAAGTGAGTAATAAATATGAAGAAAAAAATGTTTAAAGCACAAGAGAGTCTCCACACCTGCAAGTGTCTAACCCATGAGGCAGAGGATAGTTGCAGTGGTAATTCTGGTTTTACAAACATCCTCACTCCCATAAGACACATCCACACGCCCACTCATTTCTCGGAGGAGTTCAGCTCCCACAGTCAGAGGTCCAAGGCATAGATACGCACGCCTACAGTGAGACACAGTGCCTGTGATGTTGAGCCAATATGAACCAAGCTACAGTGCCAATTACAGACAATTCGAAAACCAAAGCATCCACTTCAGTATTCACGGATGGCCATGTCTCCAGAGCATTACTCTTTTTTTTCAACAGCGCCCTTTATAATGTTGGCAGCATACTTTGGATTTCATAATGAGGGGGGTGTTTGAATTTTTTTTTACATCTGGGAGATTGAAGTTAAAAAAAAAAAGTAAACAGATTTATATGAGCCTATCCACATGCAGATTAGTGAATTGAGGTTGTGTAAGTTTCAACTATACTTATAAGGTAACAAAGCCAAGTGTAATATTAATAAAGCCACAGATTCCCAAAAACAAAATACAGACTTACAAAGATCTTAATTTATGACTTATAAGGACCTCTACATACTCTGTAGTCTGTATTAATAAAAACAGAAATCGGAATTTGTCCTATTTATCTCACACATACTTTTGTGTGTTTTTATTTATCATTCTCCAAATCAGTGCATTAAAAGTGTTAAAAACATATCCACAATCGAAACACAAGCGAAACTGTCCAAAACAGGATATACAAATTTGGGGGATTGTAAATATGTGTGTTCAGACCCATGTCTGTCTCTATGGCCACATAATTTGACATGTAAAACAGTCTTTTTGATATGGACAGGCAAGATAGATCTTCTTCTCTTGACAGAGTTCCTGGTTGTTTCTTGAATTTAAATGTCCACGCTTTTCTAACAAGACATAACAACAACAGAATTTCAATATTGGTTATCAGACAAAGATAACGGTTACATGTGTTCGACACGTGTCTGTCCCTGTGGCCACATACTGTAGTTGATATGAAAACTAACTGTATACCAACATCTTTCAAAATATATATTTTTTGTTCTGCAGAAAAAAGAACAGCATACAGGTTTGGAATGACAAAAGGGTGAGTAAATAATAAGAATAATGTATTTTTGGGTGAACTATCCCTTTAAAGGGTCAAGGTTATCATACCAAAACTGTGTTTCTTTTTTTTACCTTGATGGTGAAATCCTTACTGTCTCTTAAAGTGTGTATGTGTATTTAAGAGAGTGCTCAGGGGCCTTACAAAACTCCAGTCAAGCACTGATTATGTACTCAATGTCCAGTTGCTTAAGGCAGTAAATCAGGATTTTGGCCATTCCCAACCTTTTTTTGTGAAGTTTAATTATTTGTGAATGTATTTACTCATTCATGTTTTAGAACATTTTGTAACATCCTAATTTGATTGTGTACAATACACTTATATTTGTAAACCAAAAATGTTAGTAACCCATCGTGTTTTCACTACATAAATAATTTTAATTGAGAAACTAGGCAGGGGAGTTCTAACTCTCAGCATGCTTTGCATGGGACTGAGTGGTGGGAGTAGCTAGTTTCTGTGCAAGATGACAAAAGGAAATCTTGTGTTTAATGTTTTGTTATATTTATTAAAAGATTATGTTGGAGTTTTAAAAACATGCAAACTTTTGCTAATGCTAGCTATAGTTTACTCACTGTAAAATCACCAGTGTTAAAAAAGTCAAATTAACACTCAGAGTGTATATATAATCCACACTCTCAAAGTGTAGATTATTTACACACTGTGAGAGTTAATTAGACCTTTTAAATTTGATTTTCACTTGGCTTTACTACATTTAATACAGTTTAAAATCTATTTCAATTATTTTCAATTGAGTTAAGCCTATATTTTAAGTGTCTTCTGACTGATTTTTCAGGCACTCACAGGTGGCATAACCTCCTTGTGCTCTAATGCTATTGCTCCTCATCATAAACCACATGCAGGAGCCCCATTCATGTGACACAATCCCACTTTAACCCATCATCTTCTTTCCTCCCACCCATCCACAGTGATGTTCAGAAGAAGCCCACAAGTTAAATTCTCCTCTTACCTAATGTCTTTACTGACCTTTGCTACAGTAATATGTCTGCAGACACATCATAACCACAATTTACCTGATCTCCACCCGTTCAAAAAACAATGAATGACCACCGCCCTCTAATCCCCACATTGCAGCACCGCTCCAAGCATTTCATGGCCATCAGAGAGCCTTCATTTTGTATGATGCTTTGTAAAGATGACATTAACTCTGGACATATAAAAATGGTACAACCAAACAGTTCTTGGCCACCATTGATTACCATAGTTGGAAAAATGACAATGGTAGTCAAACCCAGAACTTTTTTTGTTCAAACCCAGAGTTTGTTCTGTTGAACAAAAAAAATATTTTAAAGAATGTAGCAAAGCCTTTTTTCCCTACTAATAGTAGTCAATGGTGGCCAAGAACTGTTTGGTTACAAGCATTCTTCCAAATTTCCTTCTCTGTTCATCTGTGTTCATCAGAACATAGACATTTATTAAGATTTTGAACAACTTGAGGGTGCGTAAATGTAAACTGAATTTTCATTTCTGGGTGAACTGTTCACTTAATACCTGAAATCAATCGAAAAGTTATTTGTCAAAATATGTTTAGCAAAAAAAGCAGAACAGTTCATTCCATTAATTTGGCTCAAATCCCAATAAATATGGATTGATTCCTCACTAGTGTTAAATAACTCTGGCATTAGTCCCTGGTTTCTGAAGGACCTGTCTGAATTAATTTTGACGTCTAAAGGATTTCAGTGATTATAGGACAACAAACATGATTCACCTGATTCTGCTCACATCCACATCTTTTATTTATTACAGCATTAAAGAGTCGGCCACAGCGCTCAACAAGCAAAGTCAATACAACTAAAAACAACATTATCTAGACATTGTGAATTTGGCAAACCCATACACAAAGTAAAGCTAAAATACTGCAAGTGATTGGACTTGCAATGCATCAATTCATTGCATACTCTTGCATACTCTCATACTCATAGCTTGATTAATGAGCTCATTAACAAATATGAACATAAACAAAAAAGAAAAACTAAATGAAAGAGTCTCACTGTTTATGTCTGTGTTGCTAGTCCTGTATAGCCGTCAGCATAAACACAGCGTAGCTTTAACCGTACTCTCCTGGCAAGGCAGCTCATTGGCTGGGAGTGAGTTGTGATGTCATCTCAGAATGTTATAAGGGCTCTGACAGATAGCCTGGGAGCCACATTCAACTCAAAACAGCTCAGCAGAGTAACAGCGTGTGTGTGAGAGGTGCCGTAGTGACCTAGAGGAAGCGAAAGAAATAGAGAGAACGAGAAAGCACTAAAAGACATAATGAAGGTGAATCTACTTGTTCAGAGCAGCCCGATAGACATTTAAAGAACATACAAAACTTCGCATGGGAGAAGTGGAGGTGGAAGACTTTGAAGGTTTGTACACAAATTGACAAAATGTATTGTTTTTTAATAATAGTAATTATTCAAAAACCTAAATTGTTTGTGCACACTAACACTTGTTGAACTACTTTTGTTAGCCTATAGACAGTATCAGTAAACAAATATTATGCTCTGTTCATGTTTTCTCTTAACTCTGTGTATTTATTTTTTATCTCTGTCAGATCATGGGAAACAAAACGTCTCTTGCATGTGTAATCATCTCAAATGATTCAAACTACACAGCATCAGACTTCACCAGCAACGAAGAACGGGTGGTGCTGGGCACTGTCATGTCTCTACTGGTCCTGACTATCGTCTTTGGCAACGTGTTGGTGATTACAGCGATCGCCCGCTTCCAACGGCTTCAGAATGTCACTAACTGCTTTATTACATCACTGGCGTGCGCTGACCTGGTCATGGGATTAATAGTGGTGCCTTTTGGTGCTATTTACATTATTCAAAACAATTGGTCCTTTGGCAGGTTTTTTTGCATGTTTTGGACAGCCACAGATGTTTTATGTGTCACTGCCAGCATCGAGACGCTATGTGTCATCGCTCTGGATCGCTACCTAGCTATCACTTCACCCTTCCGCTACCAGTCCATGCTGACGAAATGCAGGGCTCGCGTGGTGGTGCTCCTAGTGTGGGTCATCGCCGGGCTGACTTCCTTCCCGCCGATTTTTACCGAGTTGTGGAGTTCTCCTGACCAGAAAGCAATTAATAACAGCAAATGCTGCGAATTTGACACCAATCAAACCTATGCCATCACCTCATCCATCATCTCCTTCTACATCCCGCTGGGCATCATGGTTTTCGTCTACAGCCGCGTCTTTCAGGAGGCGAGAAAGCAGCTGAAGAAGATAAAAAAAACTGAAGGCAGATTCCATGCTCAAAAAGTTAATGGAAAAAAGCTGTCGAGCGACAAAGGTGCCATGGGCGGCCACTGTGAAATGAGGACCGTCAAGAAGCCCAAGTTCTGCCTGAAGGACCATAAGGCTTTGAAGACCCTGGGCATCATCATGGGCATCTTTACACTGTGTTGGCTGCCATTCTTTGTACTTAACGTGTTGGAACCAGTCCTTAAGATGGACAACATCGATTTGACGTACAAAATTTTAAACTGGATAGGCTATGCTAACTCAGCCTTCAATCCACTCATCTACTGTAGGAGCCCGGAGTTCAGGTATGCTTTTAAGGAGATCCTGTGTCTCAATAGGTCACGCTACCCTAACACAAGGTCGATCAATGGATATAAATACAGTGGGCATAGCTGGCAAAGTGACCACAGAGGACGGAGCAAAGGCAGTTCAGAGGACAGTGAGCCAGCAGAGGGGAACTCGGAGAAAGAGTTGGCTGTAGACAGAACAGACTCGAATGGGAACTGCAGTAAAAACTAAGCGTCTTTTAATTCACATGGCAAGTCCTGACACATTCCACTGTGACTTCTCATAGTGTCACTTAAAGACAGGTTACGCCTCCTATGGTAAGTGGGCAAATATGGGAGCATGTTAGAAGAGTTTGTGTAAAAAGGGACATTTTTCTCATCTACCTCATAATGTATTGTTTTCTATTTGACTTGCTCTGTCGGATCATTTTACCATGAACTTAAAGGGAAAAAATGAAAGTTCTGTCATCATTTACTCACCCTCAAGTTGTTCCAAACCTGTATAAATATCTTTGTTCTGATGAACAAAGAGAAAGATACTTGGAAGAATGCTCATAACCAAACAGTTCTTGAACACCATTGACTACCATAGTTGGACAAACTGTTTTATTTCTTTGTTCTGTTGAATTCAAAAGAATATATTTTGAAGAATGTAGGAAAGCAAACAGTTCTGGGGCACTTTTGACTAGCATTGTTATTTTCCTACTATGGTAGTCAATGGGTTCCAAGAACTGTTTTGGTTACAAGTTACAGATTTGGAACAAATGATAACAGAATTTATATTTTTGGATGAACTGTCCCTTTAATGGTAGTTTACAAAAGAAAATGAAAGCTGAAATCAAACAGCAGCAAAAAATATTTAATTAAATTAAGCTTAATGAATGAATAATAATTATTACCAATTCAGTTCTCTACAAGAAAAAATACATAATACATGTGTAATGCAGGCATTTAGCACTTTCCACCCCACGGGTTTATGCCACTTGGCAATCATTCCTCCAAACATCATTTGAACTGAAGTACAATTTCTTAGTCTGAGATCATTCTCATGATCTTCTTTAGAATCACTTTTATTAAACAAAGGATCTTTTATACTTCTGGGATATTGCACTCACAAAGAGCCAGTTTTACTTTAGGTCATTTTAATTGGTACATGCTGCAATGCAATAAAACCCCAAAATGACACCAAATCATTTTTTTTCCACAGCTCTTTTAATTCTGGTGGAATATAAAAGATACAAACTTTGTCATACACTCTAGAAAATGACACAACTGACAACCCAAAGCGGAAGCACCTCTTGCCACGACAAAAGAGGAAGAAATTGTGCATGGTCAAAACAGCTTGTTTCAGGAAACTGCGGGTTTTTTTGTTGGGTGTATGGTTTAGTCTTACAGTCTTGTGACTGCTAAAGCTGAGCATCCTTAGATGGAAGTCTCTATACATCCCCACTTCATTTCTTTCTGCAGTATTTTAACCTCGTACAATATAAACACAAATCTCTTGGTTATATGCATATACGATAACAGAACTCCTCCGGTGGCCTGTTTTGATCTGCCTGTCATTTTGGGTCTCGCTGCCAGATCTTTGCTATTCACCCTGGGAATGTTCTTAACATTTTTAGTCCATCAAGCCACCGTATAAATACTTGAGTTTTGGTGTTTATCAAAAGACATTACATTAAACTCCCACCCAAAAACGTTATCTAGAAAGATAAATAAATTAGGATGTATTCAGTTTCCTGTCTGCAAGCAATAATATGTCCAGCTAATGCATGCAGTTCAAAGCACACAGCAATCTGTCCGTTCCCCCCTGACTCAAATTTCTGACCTAGGCGTTTAATCCAATGTTTCATGCACATCAAATCCTGTAAGAGTGGCGAATATAGTTTCAATAATTGTCAGGGTTTGTGAACTATTCATTTTAGGGCAAGTGGTTCTTTGTTACTGTGCTGCTGGCTTACGCCGTGAAACTGTGACATCTTTCTTGTATCAGTTGTGGCTTTGTGTCCTGGTTTTCTTTAGCATGTTTTGTGCGTGCCGAGCAAAATGCTTTGAAGGTTTCAGACATTTCTACCTGTTTACTTCCACTGCTACAATGTTGTGATAAGAAAAGAAATTCTGCTTTATGGAAACATTACACCAATGTGCAGAACATCTAGTGGAGTTAAAAACTAGCTTTGCAAGCACACTATCAATATACATCTAATCCTTCAAAGACCACAGGCATTACTGTTGCTTAAGAAACAGTACCTAACAAATTAAAATGCACTTGCGTGTGTGTCATTGTTCTTGATGTGAATCGATTTGTTAACAGTGCACTCTTCTGGTCAAGTGTTTCTCTGCAGGTAGCTCACAGTAATCCCTGTGTTTAACATATTGTGCTAGATCGTCCTTATTGAAATATTTGTGCAATCTTTGCCATCACTGTAGCAATGTAACATACTGTTGTGTTAGTAGTTTATATGAATTCATCATGTCTGTGGACAAGCTTCTGTCAAGTTTACAAATATCAATGTCTTTCTGTAAGACATGTTTTCCAGTCAATTGTCATATGTTAAAGGGACCGTTCAACCAAAAATGATAATTCTTCATAATTAATTCACCCTCATGTCATTCCAAACCTGACTTTCTTTCTTCTGCAGAACACGAAAGAAGATATTTTGAAATAGATAAACAAACAACATCAGCCCCCATTGACTTCCATTGTACGGACACGAAACCACAAAATATCTTCTTTTGTGTTACACAGACGAAAGAGTCATACACGGGTTTACAACCACATGAAGGGGAATAAATGATGACACAATTTCCTTTTTTAGGTGAACTATCCCTTTAAGAGTCATGAATTGCACCTTAATTTTAGTTATCAAAGAATGCTCTGGGGCTTCTGAATCGGGTCTCCACACATTAATGATGCTGTATAGTATCAGTAGCATCATTGGGCTATATACACATCATATTGATGTTAGTTCCAGCATTGAATGTGCACAATTTCTTTACACTGAACATTTTACACCTGAAAAGTTGAGAATGTTGTTGAAATTTTACACCTGAAAAGTTGAGTACATTGTTGAAATATGTGCAAAATCGCCAAAAGAGTGTCCCAGCCCCTCTTGGTGATTGCCATGTTAAATCACTGGCCCAAATTAAATGTTATAATTATTATTTCTGAAATGGCATTTGCAATTGAAAAGAAGTTGTGTCGGTACTCAAAGGAAACAAATTTGGGCAGGCCTGGTTATGTTCTGATAAATCTTCAGTGCCACATGTAAACGCATCGGAAAAAATTTTTGCTGTAATTCACCTTGAAGGAGATAAGATGACGCATTTGAGAGTACAGACACAATGTGGACAGCCTCTCACTGATGCATGCAGATGTGATGACAAATCTTAATATTGCTTTATTGACAGAACCTGTTTAAGAACTCTGTGAATACACAAAGGCACATTAACGCTCGATGGCCAAAAGTTACCTTTTAATTTATGGCATGTGTATATAACGCTGTACCAGTTTGATGTTTACTTAGATCCCTTTAAGCTACTGTCGCACAAGATTTATCACTGTTTTTTTTTTAACTTGGAACATGTGGAATTGTATTTGTTGTTTATTGGTATTTAAAAAATACAAGTGTCATGTCATTTGTATTCTGTAATAAATGGTGTATTTAATTCATGCCTCAAAGTGATGGATCTTTTTTGATGTGTGAATGAAAGCACTCAAATTCATTCTCGAAATGTCTTTGAAACAAAAAAAATGTCATGCTACTTAAGAGAGCACATTTAAAATGCATTTTTCCACCCGTGCATACGAATGTGTATAGGCCCGCTACTCGTATAAAGCATTTAACAAGGTTTTAACATTGCTACAGGGATATAAGATTCAGTTCCCAAGAGGCCTCTTCTTTGTACAGCATAGGGCATCAGAAGGCAATGCCCTCACCGTGCAAAAGTAAATCAATCCGTTCATCACGAGTATGATTTGTCCATCTGTGCTGCGTAGCAAACATCCCCTTAAGAATTGAACTTTATCGTTTGCATGCATTGCTGCAACAGAGTCATTTCTATTTCAGTCTGGGAAAGAGCCCCTGCAGCATGTGATTGGAATAGACTGTGATATTGTCAAATGTTTCCATTCCGACCGAAGGCTTATTACTATGAGATTCCATTAGAATTCATTGTCATTCACCTCATGACCAGAACCAAAGTGCCGCTAGGATACAGTCAATTAAGAGCTATATAAATGTCTAGGTTCTTGGCCCAAGCCTTGCAAAAAACTCTGTTTATATAAAAAACTGTGCTTTATATAGAAAGAGTGGAACTGTATAGCACATGCCTTAAAAAGCTAATGATGCACAATGTTATAACGATAAGTGTTCCCTTGATTTGATGCCTAATACATCTGGTGTGACATAAACTGTAGGAAAAATACATGGATTTTAAATGGTAAGGAGATTAGACAGTGGACCTACAAAAAATGACAAGGAGGAAAATTAGCAATGGTGAAAAGGTGCACCAAAATGAAGATGCTTGAGATAAATATGCACAGAATATAGACAAAATTTAAACATGCGTCTATAGACTGTTTAGTCGGATGCTTGCGCATGCTCCGAAGATAACTTCCGGTTTGGTTAATAATGTAACAATTAATTTTATATTTACTTCATCTTAATTTTGCATATTAATAATATTAAATTAAATAAAAACACTTATAGATTATTTGCAGAGGTCAACTGAAAGTTAAGTTTGGACCACATAGCGTTTGTTAAAGTTGTTTATGCAAAAGTTTAAAATATGACAAAAAGGTAACATACTGAGCTAAATTATATGTTTTGGCTTAATTTTAAATCTGTTTTGTCACATTTTGCATTGTCCTATATCTCTTTGTTATGCATATTCCCTGCTGTATTGCATAGTGAATAAATAAAATATAATGTAAGTTATTTTACACTTTAAACCATCAAAGAAGAAAAGAACAGATGGCCAAATGAAAACAGCCCCACCTCACTAAACACCATTAGTCTGAAAAACAAACAGTTGTAAGTTTCCTCAACGCCTTTGACCCTCTCTCCACTAAATCAACCATTTTATCTCACCGTGAGGAGGTTTTATAAAGACACGAGACCTGGCCCCATCTTGAGAACGCTCTAGTTATTAAATGTGATTTAGAACCACTGAACAAGAGCCTGTTTTTGTTATTCATAAGTGCTCTTCAAACTGATCTGATAATCTACTTCAGTTAGACTTGAGCCTCCGCTACGCTATAAGAAGCATGTCTCTGTTATTAAATCATTCTTGGCCCTCCACCACAAATAAAACTGATGCATCAATTGGCTCCCCCTAAAGTCTTTATCACTGCCTGTGCCAGGCACACGTAAGGTTCCCTGTCAATATACAATTTGGCACATAATGTCTTGCACATCTTCCACATCTTAACCTCAAAGTATCTTCTTCAATAATATAATCATGTTGTGAATGGCTACGGTACAATGAAGAGAAGTCAAGCGGACTAATTGAGACACAAGTGCTCGTCTTTATACAGTATCTCCAGGGAGCGGGGAAGGCACCACGGCACCGCATAGTCTGCTAACAGCGCTGATTTCTGAGGGACCTCCACAAGCCACCCCAGTAAAAATCATTCTCCTGCCCTTGGGGTTAAAACAGCACGGCATCGGAACATGGTTTTATTCAGCGTCCAAGAAAAATATCTGAAAAACACTAATCAAACAAGCAGTGCATGACCCCATACCGTGTTCCTTTCCCACGTTTTCTACATGTGGCATTTTTTGCTATAAGCTTGTAGCGAATTACATATTTACATCATTGCCTTGAAATGCGACAGCTGTCATCACAGACACAGATCAAAGAACCAACACTGTAGTAATAACAGTCAACATAGAGTGAGCTATCACCTTAGAAAAGCAAGTTTGTCTTATACAGTTCCACATTGTTTCTTACAATAAAAAACAACTATCCACACACACACATGACCACAGGGGAGCTGAAATGAGACACCACAAAAGTACTCAAAGGAAAGATTATGGAGTCACTCTCAGGAGCCATTTTCACAAAGTAAGTGCTGAGGCCGCCTCTTGTGCATAATGATTTTGCCATTAGAGTAATCCAGTGTCTCAATTTCTCCCTCCAGAACACAGAGTCTGCCGTGTGATTTTAACACTGCTTTCCACCGGGCGTGACTCACCCCCACTGTGCATCTATGCATTTTTAATTGACTCCGTGCGTTAATGACCAGAGTTCCCCAAAACAAACAGTATTTTAATGATAATTGAATAATATAGGACTTTATAAAGGACCTTTCTGAAATGGATCACGTGGGAAAAACACAACAAGAAAATGAATGAGCGAGTACATGATGAATGGCACGAAAGCTACAGATATAGACCACTGCGCCAGATCCAGAAGCACTTTTGGTTTCATTTTTTATTTATAAGTTTACATTTACTCAAAATAATTTTGAAATGGTCTCTTATTTTTCTCAGTTTTTCTGAATTAACTATTTATAGTGTTTAGGTAAAATCTTTTTTGCTTCTTTGATTCTGTGAACTACAAAAGAAATTCTCTCAAAATTTTAATAAAATGTTGTTTGCAGAAAAGATGCTCTGTATTCTTTCAGACCTCAAATACTGCAAAGAAAACAAGTTCATATTCACGTTTAAGCAAATACAACAGTAATATTTGTTAATGTATTTAAGTAAATTTAAAATAATTATTTTATGTGATAATATGTGGTTTTTATCACAGTTTTCATGTGTCTTGTCATGTGGTCAGTTTTTCACATTGCTGTTGGATGACTTTGTCACTTCTGAGGTTTGATTTTGTTGAAATTCAACAGAGACTGGACTGGAATGGCCACAATACATCTATGCTGATTTAATAAAAATATGGAACGGTTTCTTAATTTTTTCTGCTGCTATATAATTAAATCAAAGATATTCTTTTAACATTTTCATTCGGTTATAAATGTTCTGTAGGATGTCTTTTGTATAAACGTTTGTGTAATGTTACAAAACTGAAAACAGGAAGTTCCCTTTCTGTCGGTCTCTCGACGTTGTGTCGAAGACGACAGATGGGGTTCGCCCTTGGGAACCTATCAACTCTGACTACTTTTAGAAAAGGCCAATGAAATTGGCGAATTAAATTTGCATGCCGGGCTCCGCCTCCGGATGTCCGGTATAAAAGGAAGCCGGCGTGCTTCATTCACTTACCTTTTGTTCTTCAGAGCCTTCGCTCCTGACTACAACTGCTCGTATGTACATCGCCGGATTCTCACGACGTGGTGCAGCGGATCGTCCCTTCCTGCAGCGACTTTCCCCTGGGCGTCTCGGCGGTGCCAGAAGTGTTCGAGATCTTTCTAGAAGAAGCAATTTCCTTCTAAAAGAGCAAATTTCTCCAGCGTGGCATGTCCCGCTGTTCTCTCAGGTGCAACACACTCATCGAGGAGGGGGACGGACACGATGTCTGCCTCGGGTGTTGGGTTTCCAGCACGTTGAGGCAGCCGTTGTGGATACGTCATGCCCGCGCTGCGGGCGGATGACGATTCAGACGTTGCGTCACAGGCGGCTGTCTTCCCCCGGGAACCAGCCGCCACCTTGTGTTGCTCCCCGTTTCGTGACAGCAGGACTACGGCCCTGCTGTCCGCTCCGGCAAGCACCGAGGGTGACATGAGGATTATTGCAAGCGCTAATCCGCCAGCCACTGGCTCACGGACCGCTCGTACCTCGCTCGTTTGATCGTTCCCCAAAAGACGGTCCAACTGTCTTGTTCCTCAAATTACGTGTCGGAAACGGCGCGTGATGATGAGATGTCCCTTGCAACGTTGGAGGGTGACTGACTGGCATCTTTGACTTTGATAATTCCTTGAAGCTCCCTCCCTCGGGGGGTCGAGATCAGGAAAAATCGGACGTCGAAAATGCCGGCCATGCTTTCCCGAGCCGCCGTGAGAATGGGGAGGTAGTGTACGCACTGCCCCCCCAACGCTCGCGGCTGGATACGCGGTACCTTGGGTTTGCGTGCGGCTCCAAGCCGCGCCTACCCATCAGTGCCGTGTATACCGGAAGTGCATGAGGAACTCGGTAAGACCTGAAATACAGGTCGAACTAAGTGGGTCAGCTCGATGTCCCCCTCTGCGGTCCAGCCTGCAACCTGGGGGCTCGATCTAGACTCCTGTCCAAAGCATGTGGGCTTTCCGGTGTCCCTGATGCCGGGAGCTTGCACTGCTGCGGGCAGAAACTGCCCCTCTCTTCGCGCTACGGCGTGGAGGGGGGCGGAAGCTGCCCCTCTCTTCGTGCTACGGCGTGGAGGGGGGGGCGGAAGCTGCCCCTCTCTTCGTGCTACGGCGTGGAGGGGGGCGGAGGCTGCCACTCTCGTCACGCTACGGCGTGGAGGGAGTCCCAACAGGGCAAGACCGACCTGGCGCTTATGCAGGAGATCCGCGCTGCCACCAAACCGCTTACGGGAGAGACACCTCTGGCTGAACCTTGCATAGATGAGTGACACCGAGAAGGTACGCCTTCTCGACTCACCCATCTCGCAAGGGGGGGCTGTTTGGTGATACTGTCGAGTTCGACAGTAAAAAGCAGACTAAGGGTATCAAGCATATCCTCACCTGCCGGAACTCGACCCCCCCCCCCTCGGGCTGTCGAGATTCCGTGCACCGTCTGCTCCCCAGCAGCCTGGTCCTCTTCGATGTTCCCTGACTGCGGCCCCCTCATTCAGCTGGCCCACCGGAAGAAAACGTCAAGGAGGAGACCACCACCCCGTCACAGCCGCGGGGAATGCCCTCACGGGAAGACCCCAGGGAGAACGAGAACACCTTCAGGCTGGACCCCAGGTTTTGGAGGTCATTCAAGGACGGTCCTGCCCCGTCCCAACAGCCCACTTCAAGGTGTTCTCTCTCTCTCTGGGAGTTTTCACAGCCGCTCTCACCCTCTACAGGACGGTGTTCGGCAACTCGACGTTGCGTCATGGCGAGACACAGTGTCGAGGATAAACAGCAACTCTCTACACTCTCACAGACAGTGCACGTTGCTACATCATCGCCAGGCAGGTAAGCAGGGCCGATCGCCCCCCCGGGGGCCCCCCACAGCGGAAGATCCGCTCTGCCAGCCATCGAACCCCCTCCGGGAGGTCGATGAAGCAGATTGTACCTCTAGGCCCCGGCCGGTCCCTGGGAGTCTGACAAGACTTGCCCAAACCACGACGTGGCTAGGAGATATGATCCGTCTCGGCTACCTCGTCCCTCTAGCCGTGATGTTCAACGGGTGGTGACCCGTACTTCATCTTTCTCAGAAAGGAGGTTGCTAGATCTGCAGACCCTGAACAGGCACCTACTCAAGCTGCCAATCAGGATGCTACGCAGAAGCACATCTTGATGTCTACTGGATGTCAAGATGAGTTCATGGCAAATGACCTAAGCGACACTTACTTTCATGTGTCTGTAGGTCGGGGTCAGTACAGAGTCCTCCCTTTCGGTCTGTCCCTTCCCCACGAGTCTTCACGAAGATCGTGGAAGCCGCCCTCACTTTCCTCCGGGAGAGAGGTATGCGGGCACTAAACTATCTCGGCGAGGCGCTCGTGAGATTTGTTATGTGCACACAGGGACTTAGTGCTCTGGCACACAGATAGATTGGGACTATAGGTCAACCGAGAAAGAGGCTCCGAGAATAAGAGGCTCTCCCCAGGTAGAGCATCTTCTTTTTCGGCATGGAGATCATCCTCTTTCTTGGTAAGGAACTTAACTCTGCAGAGCGCCCTTAGCCGGTGTTGAGCTGCCTGGAGCGTTCCGGGCAGTCAGCGGTCCCTTTGAAGAGGTTCCTGGGACAGATGCATCCTCGACGGTGGTGGTACCCCTCGGGTTGATGCACATAGGACTGCTCAAAAACACTGGCTACAGAGTAAAGTTCTGAGGAAAGCGTGGCACACCGGCAGCAGGCGGATGGTGATTACGCCTCTCTACCGACGCACCCTCACCCCTTGGTCTTAAGTGATACGTCACCCCCCGCCCGCGGGGGCACAGGAAGCCTGACACCTTCCTGCAGGGTTGAGAGCGCAGTGTGCAACGGGCACGCAGTTTCGGGGCAAGGACGAGGCCCCGTCTGCGCTGGCATATCAGTGCCTAGAGTTGGCGAACGACTCGCCGACGCCTCCTCCCTCTGGAGTCAGCAGGTGATCCGCTCCCTGCGGGCCACACATATCCCAGGCAATCTGAACCAGACAGCCCACGGCTCTCTCGTCAGTTGACGCCTTGTGGAGAGTGGCGACTCCACCTCTGCGCACTCCAGCTCACGGGGTGCTGTTCGGGCAGGCTCAGGCACCTCTTGAACACCACCCCTTTCCACCTTGGCACTCCCTCCGAGACCTCCCTCGGCACGGAGGCCCTGGCGCATAGCTGGCTGCGCGACAAGCGGAAGGATACCTTCCCCCCAGTGAACCTCATTGCACAGATCCTGTGCAAGGCCAGGGAAGAGGAGCATCAAGTACACCGATCAGAGCTAATGCTCTTGACAACAACTCCCCCCTGACCGATTCCCCTGACGAAAGACCTGCTTTCTCGGGGGAAGGGCACGTTATGGCATCCCAGGCCAGACCTCTGGAGCCCCCATGTCTGGCCCCTGGACAGGACGAGAAGGTCCTGAGTTGGCTATCCCCCCTCCCTGTGGTGGAGCCATCACTCAGGCTTGGGCCCCTACCACTGGGGCCCCTTCTCATCCTGGTGCTCTTCTCGATGAGAAGACCCACGAAGATGCTCGATCGGAACAGTCTGTTCCTAAGGGACTGGAGACTAAACCTCTCCCCCTCCACACTGAAAGTGTTGGTAGCGGCTGCTCATCACTACTCAGTGGCGGAAGTCCCCAGGCAGCACTACCTGATCAGTAGATCCCTAAGGGGCGCGTGAAGGCGGACTCGCCTCGATCGCGCTCCGTACCCTCGTGGCGGGCTCAGGCCCTTCGAGCTCTCAGAGAGGCCGCTCTTCCTCATCACGATGAAGACGCTTCTCTTGTTGGCGTTCATCTACAAGAGGGTAGGGGACCTACAAGCATTTTCCGTGTCCCCCGATTGCCTAAGATTAGGGTCCGGTAAGTCTCACGCTATCTTGAGACCCCGACCCGGCCACGTGCCCAAAGTTCCCACCACCAGGTGGCGAACTTGCAGGTGCTCCTTATCAGGGAGCTAGACCCAACCCCACTCGTGTTGTGTCCGGCATGCCAGCTGTGGCCTCTACTGGAACCGCACGCAGAGCTTAGGGCTCTGATCAGCTCTCTGTCTGTTTCGGAGGTCAGCAGGGAGGACTGTCTCCAAACAGAGATTGCGCACCAGACCGTGGACGCCGTCACTACGGCATCCCAGTCTCAGTTGGCCCCGGCCAGGGGCGCCTCTCTGGCAGACATCTGCAGAGCTGCGGGTTGGGCTACGCCCAAACACATTCGCGACTCCGCGTAAACTGGTATCAGCCCGCGTCCTACATGGCCACGTGTAGGACCGGCAGCCGGCTGGGCGTATGCCTGCGAAAGCATCTTTCCACCCTCCAGCAGGTTGGGTCAGTGTGCTATCTACCTCTCTTCTTACCCTACCTTGGTTAAGAACAGGTATCCTTTCCGCCTCCCTTCTTACCCATCTTCGTGGTTAAGAACAGGCATTCCATCCATCACTAAGCAAGCACCCCCTGGGGGTCGGCTGGGCAGAGCAGCCTTCCCCTTAGGCCGGGAGAACATGTGAGCCATCAGATGGCTCTAACCGGACCTAGTGCTACCGGACGTATGCAACACCCCCTTCCTGGGCTGTTCCGTCTGATGTATTCTCATGAGTTGGTTCCCACTCCTGGTAACCCATGACCTCCCCCAGGTGGACCTCCACCTCGCGGTTAACTACTCAGTCCGCACATTCCATGCGATCTTCCCTAAGGGCGAGACCATATCTATTCCACTGTATTCCTCCCCCCCCGGGTAGGAAGTGGCCTCTGCAGCGCATCCCTAATTAAGGAATTTGCGCTTACCCCGTGGTACCCGATCCGGACGGTCTCTCGCCGGTAAGAGAGATAAGGCCCCATCCGTGAAAGGTAGCTGGTCAGGGCCTACCCATCTTCCTTCAGGAAGCTCTGGGACCCCCGACCCATCACACTGGAAGGTTACAGTTTCGCGAAAGCCTCGAGTTGACACGCCCAGGCCTGTTACCGTCGCTTCGCTAGAGATTGTGACGCGATAGGCGTTGTGGCGTTTTCCAGAAGAACCCCATCTGTCGTCTTCGACACAACGTCGAGAGACCGACAGAAAGGGAACGTCTTGGTTACGTATGTAACCTCGGTTCCCTGATGGAGGGAACGAGACGTTGTGTCCCTTATGCCACAACGCTTATCGCCCTCTGCAGTAGTCGTGAGAGGCTCCTCAGACAACAGGTAAGTGAATGAAGCACGCCGGCTTCCTTTTATACCGGACATCCGGAGGCGGAGCCCGGCATGCAAATTTCATTCGCCAATTTCATTGGCCTTTTCTAAAAGTAGTCAGAGTTGATAGGTTCCCAAGGGCGAACCCCATCTGTCGTCTTCGACACAACGTCTCGTTCCCTCCATCAGGGAACCGAGGTTACATACGTAACCAAGACGTTCTTCAGGACCAGTGTTGGATAACTGGTCTGAGAGGAAAAATGTTGTAATGTAATGTGAACTGCCCTGGAGATTTATTGATAAATCGTATTGTTTAAACTGTAGAAGTAAACAGGTAAGACACCACTGTTTAGAATTTACATCGTGACCATCATGGTGTATGCTGAGTATGCCTATTTGGTTTTGAACGTAACCTAGTTTTGTTGGATAATCTACTAAAAAATGTCATCGCTTTAGCTTCTTTTGGGAAATAAAACACTAGTACAGATTCAATAATTATATGAGAAATGGCAGAGTCAAGAGTGCTCTGTCTTTATCTGGACTCTGGAGTACATACAAAATTTGTAGTCGAGGATTTGTTTGTCGAAATAGATAATCAATGAGGCCTCCATCTGGCGGTTTAATAATGAATGACCTACATTAACTTTGTCTCTTCTCTCTGTTCAAGGTTTTCAACGTGCTTTAAAGATTGACTAATTTCGTGTTGTATATTGATATTTCAATCAACCCTGGTTTGCATCACATGTGAACATATTGCATATTAAAATGAGTACACAATTATTTTTCTGCTTTTCATTCATTTTCTAGAAATTTAATTCAGATGACTCATTCTGCTCAGACATTTAACACATTTACTTTATTCAGTGATAGTTGGTTACGATCCCACATGATACCAACATTATTGACAGTTACTTTGTGATGAAGCTTTTAGTTTTCACTTTGTAATAGAGGATTTATATCGAGACCACACTTAAAGCAACAGTTACTTCAAACTGAAAATTCTTCCTTCATTTACAGATCCTTATGTGTCCTTTTCTTCCTTTCGTTGGATACATTAGGTGGTTTTGTTACAATGTTTATGCTTTGTCTTTTTCATACTATAAAAAGGACCCCTTTTGTAAAGTCGAAGTCTTCCGTGATCATACATATTTATGTGTTAAAATCAGAAAGTAATGCAAATATTTACTAAACAATAATGCATCTAAAGAGATTTTTATCTGAGCAATTATCTCTTTATGGTCCTGAAACGATGAAACATAGACCTTTTGTGAGGCCGAACTGTTGTTATTCATTAGCATAGATTACTTTTACACAATTGCTATTGTCATCTCATGACAGTCATCTTGGCTTGGCTGTCTGCCTATACAGAAATCAGAGCCGACACAAAATCCCTGTGGTATATGTTATTCCCTCTCACTCCGTTATCCCCCTTTGTGTTTATTGCTCAGCTGCAAGCCCCAGAGCTCTGAACTGCTTGAAATGTGTAAGCAGACTAAATAAATGCCAGGGATTCATTGTCATAAAGGAGTATACAGACTCGATCCAGGGTAACAGAAAGAGAGATGCAACTGTCTGTGGAATTAATAAAAAAGACATAACGTGGTGGTTGTGGCCAGGAGGTGTTGATCTGTATTTCTGTTAGAGCATGTGGAGGTTTAATGCTATAAGGACCATTTCCAGCTCAAGGTCTCATAAGTTGAAGAAGAAGACGTTTTATTGATATAGCGCATTTCCATAGCTCAAGGTCGCCTCACATAGTGATATACAATACATTTGCACATCCACATCCACACTACAGACACAGAAGACCACATATAGCCACATTATCCAAAATACATATTGAAAAGATAAATTTTTGCTGAGTCTTGAAGGTAGGCAAAGATGATATCTTACGAAGTGTAAGGGGTAGCGGATTCCATAATTTAGGAGCATTAACACTTAATGACCTACCACCTAAAGTGGACAGCCGAAAATGAGGAATGGACAAAAGACCAAGCTCAGTTGATCAGAGGGACCGGGCAAGAGAGTAGGAGTAGAGAAATAGATCATTGCAATAATCTTGACGTGATGTGATTAATGCAAGAATTAAGATTTCAGCATCAGCTAGAGTGATAGAAGATCGAAGACGTGGAAGATTACGAAGATGGAAAACATTGTTTTTAAAGACAGAAGATAGAGATGGGTCAAATAAGACACCAAGATTGCGAACAGAAGAGGCAAGTGGTGCTTTGATGTCCATTGGAATGGAGATGAATAAATCAAAACATTTTCATTTTAGGGAAAATATCTAGAAAACGATGGGCATAAAGTTCTTGTAAATGTCTTATACTGCAAGATGGCAGAAAATGTATTCATTTCTTATTATATTTCATATGATCAGCATTAAAAATCTGACCCATTTTATAGCATGCAATGCAAAAATGAGAGGAGAGAATAGAATGAGGGCTTTGAATATTCAGAAAAATTTCACTGACCAGTTGCTAAAATTTCACCTGAACAATTAGAAGAAAATAAGATACAAACTTCAACAGACCCATGTTTCTTTACAAATAAAAAAAATGAACCATGGATGTGATACTTGTGTGTTTTTCTTTACTACGGCTGGACGTGGTTCAATCATTTGCCGTTTTATCATAAAACAACTTTAACTGAGTCAAAGCACAAAGCAGTTTTAGAATAAAATGTCAGAGCTCTGCCAATTTTGCACATGCTTTTCATAATTTACAGCATCACGTAAGAATGCAAAATGTGTGTTAATGAAGTGTTTTTGCCAATCTTGGGCTTTTATTGTCCTGTACATAAGATTAAAACAGTTCCAGGTGGGCCGCTGATCTCTTTTAACACTTTTAAAGGGATACTCCAGGTTCCACATTAATAGATAGCATTTGGGGGCATAATGTAAAGTTATGTCCAATATAAAAACTTTGTTGCCATGACACTGGTATTACTTTATACACAAGAATAGTCATTTTTACTACACTAAAATAATGTTACACAAGATTTCGTACTGTAGCTATAACCTATTTTTGAAACATAGAAACATTACCAGTCTTCATTTACTCACTACAAAAATAGGAAAAATTGCTTTATAAATTACTTTGTTCTGTTGAACACAAAAGAAGATATTTTGAAGAATGTAGAAAAGTTCTATGGTAAAATGTCTAATTTTGGCTAAACTGTCCCTTTAAATTAACCAGGAGTAGACCTTAGTTAAATTAGAACATTTAAGTAGCTTATATAAATGTGCCTTTGAAAAAACATGACTAGTGTGCATCTTGAGAAAAGACATTAACACTGATATATTATAAGACAGGAGTCTTCAACTAAAACCGCTTAAGGTCCAGTAGACGAACCCTCCTACCAGCCGAGGTCCAGACAATTAAATACCTAAAAACATGAATTGATGGTTTTTGGCAGACCAAAGAAATAAACATGTCTTTTCATATCTATACAACGGCATAACAATGTCTGACAACAATATAATGAAGGAAAATGTGCAAAATGCCCTAATCTCTAAACCTGAACTCAACATACATTCATTTCAACATTAACAACTTTAAAAGAAAACTAAAGTGTTGTTTTCTGCTGAACTGAGATTAACAAATAGCAGCATCAAGTTGTGACTGAACATCCTCATAACATTTCAACTCTTCTTGTGGCTGTTGCAGCTGAAACAGGGTTTGATTAATTAGTTACATTTGAAACCTGTATATTAGTACTGAACTAATGTCTTAGTTGAGCTATAACATGACATGATTGCAGCGAACTATCAATAGGAAATCCCAATGTGACGCCAGCAGGGATGTCTGAGAATAGCTGCCAAATTAGAGGTGTCAGCCCTTCCTGAGCTTAACCAGCCACTGTACGTCATGCGTAACACCTTTCAATGAGCTTGATCGGACATATCATCTTCCACACACAGTATTTGCCTCAAAAACGGAAATCGCAGATGATAAGACAGAAATGTATATACAAAGAATACGTACTTATAATGAGTGCTCAATGAAGTTAAAAATAAGAGGCACCATTAAGATGTAATTAGCATTATCTTGGAAGCCATTACAAGCAAAGAGAAACAATGCTGATTTCCCCCAGGAATCAACAACCATTCAATAAATTCTTCCTCCTTATCAACAAAGGTTCATTAAAAGCAGACTGTGACCTAGGTTACAAGCTAATTCCCACAAATATTTGATTCAATTTTATGAAATGTTCAAATACATATGCAATGAAAGCTTCTATTCTGTAAGAAAGACTCAAAATGCTTGTTCTTCTGGCAAAAAAGAATTGCTACTGAGTACTGACACACAGCTAAAGGTTCTGCTCAATGTTTTTCTGGCGGTGGTTAATGGAGCAGGAGAGTCCTGGGCCCTGGCGCAGAGAACGTCTTCCATGGAACATTCTTTGTGCCGGGGGCATCACAAACACTTTTAAGTGGGTGGTTATTTCTCCCTTGTGGCAAGTTTTTAGATCATTCACACTGGTTCCGTGCTAACACGAGGTAAACTATTTCTTGAACATAAACTGCTCCATGGAGTCCGTCCAGAACGTCTTGCCAAGTTTCGCTTCCCTCCACACTACTGAAACACAGCTGGAACAGGGTAATGCGGTAAGTATGTTAGTGCACTTTTAGGACAGGATACTAGTGCTGTGATTAAACACAAAACTTATATGAAAACAGACCTGTAGCTATGCCACATTCATGTCTGTGCAGGAGTTTATGCTAGTCCTTCACTCACACACATAACTAGGTTGCAATTCATGCTTTTACTCAGGCATGTGGGAAGCCAGCCAATTTACTTTGCATGTCATTTGCAACAGGCAGCATTGACTCTCCTCCAGCAAAACAATTACTGAAAGGCACTTTCAGAGCGCACACAGTGAGAGCTGATAATTTACAATATTTGAGAATGACCTGCATTATGGGTTCGTTTGTACATTTTCTAAATAAAATACATCTTGGATGAAGCACTGATGGTTCTGACAGTGTGAAGGATAGACCACATGCTGCATTACAGTACGAGAAGAATAGAAATTCATCATGGGACTAATGCATATTATCATTTAAAGCCTCTGGATTAAAAGCACTGTTTTAACAAGTCAGAAAGCTTTTAGCACAGTCCTGCTTTTAAACATATTATTTGTTCAACTACAAATACTTACAGACAGGCATATGCACACATATATACACCATTATGAGTTAACAATTAGAGTCATATATGCTCATTATAGGAGGAAATAAATAATGAGTTTAAATGAAACAAGTCCGACTGTGATATTTCCTCTGTAAATTCGCAAAAGCTTCCAACTAGAAAAACACCTCCTAAAGCAGTTCCAATCGTTTTATATAAGCACTATATGTCCCCATTTTATCCACTTTTGGTCTTGCATAACTCATACATAACAACTAAATTTAAACTTTATATTGCAAAAATGTAGGCCATATCACACAAAAGTGCTGTTTCTTGAATAGAATTACAGTGTGTTGTTGGGCATTTCACACGTTTACTGAATAATTGAACCATTTTGCATGGCCATTATAGACAGAGAAGTGCGAATTTCCAAAACAAGCAGCATCCTCAACCTATCGTTAAAAGTACAATGTGTAATTGTTAGAAGGATCTATTGACATAAATGCAATATAATGTACATAACTACGTCTTCAGAGGTGTATAAAAACCTTACGACGCGTCATCAATCCGGAAGTCGGCCAAGTTGGAGGCATTGAACGTTAACACTGCTATTGAACCTAGTGGATATTGCTGGAGAAAAAAAATATTCTTCTTTAGAAATAACTGAAAATAAAGTGCTTTATGCAAGTCGATTACACACGAGAATCGCTATAGCCATATGCTATAACATCACGTGCAGTATAATAAAATGATTAACGTTACTGTGTAGTTTAACTTAACTATTCTACATGGATGGAGACAGACACTCACATTCATGGGTAAAGAATCACTGTAACACAGTTAAGGGACCAGACTGTGTGTGATTAAATGGTGATTTTTTTAAAACAAAAAACTGCCAAAAGTATTCTATGAGGATAAGGTTTAGGGGCAGGACTTGACTGGCGAAAAAAATCAGTAGTTCACTATGTCGGGATGAGAAATAAAGGCCATTCCTATTAACTTTAGTTAATATCGCGCCCTTTCAGCCTTATCAAGTCCTTTTCTATATGATTTTGCAGCTTCCACGCGTTTTTTCCGTGGTTTAGACATCATAAATTAGTAGAACAACGTCTTATGTAGTACATTAACCGTGCAATCCATGCTGTTGTTTAGATCCGAGTTTCTCCAATGTGGCCGTGCATCCGGGTAACTGACCAAACTGTGACGTAAGTGCAAACCCTCTATAAACATTTAATGAAGAATCTGAGGCCAGTTGTATATTGACATGGAATTACATAATATTCGGAGCCTTCCCCCAATGGAACTACAATTTGAAGTTGACAAATCAAGCAAAGTTTACAAGATAATAACTGCCATAGATGCTAAAGCAACAGGTAAAGACAGCTACACACGTGCCACAGACGTTGCCATATATACATTGTAGTAGGCTAATTAATTAAATGTATGTGGAATTTAAATGCCTTTTACATGTCATTAAAAATAATTATTTACAAATTACAATAGACGGGGGGAAGGAACGGCGAAATGAAGGTTGGTCTGTGGTTTTTGAGGAGAACAACGTGCATAGATGAAATTAGCAAACCATAACGGGCCAAAAAGAACATCTGGGAGAGGAAAAGGAACTAAACGGGGTGGAAGTAAAAAGTAGCGTAAGAAAACAAGGGGGGGGTAAGCATAGAAACAGGGGCAAGGCGGTACTAACAAGGAGGGGATGGGCAAAATCTCGCAAAAACGCATACGATAGAGCGTGCGATACAAGCTGAAAAGGGTGAAAGGAAGAACGGAGAGAACAGGAGTGGGGGGGGGGGGAAGAAGGGGGAAAATGGGGGAAAAGTGAAAATAATAAAAAGGTCGGGAAAAGGAGTAGAAGGAAGGGACAGAGAAAAAGTGGGAGGGGAGAAATAGGGGGAGGGGGGTAAAAGAGGTCAAGAGGAAGAGAAGGTAAACGAAAAGAAAAAGATAGGGCATGAGAAAATGCGGGACAACATAGAGGGGGGACGGAACTCAGGAGGGGACAGAGGCATGGGAAAAGGGGGGGTGGCGAGTAACAAGATTTATGTGTGGGTCAGGGACGGAGAGCGGCTCTGGCATGGTAAGTGGAAAGGCGGGTTGTAAGACGCGTGCGTTCGGGGGCCCACAAGGGACGGCAAGATCGAGTGTGATAGCGTTGGTTGTGGGGGGAGGGGCGCAGGCGGGAGGCTATAAAGGTAAGATGGACGGCGCTGAAGTATACTTAGGGGAGAGGAGCGGAAAAGGCCGTAGGCAAAGGGAGGGTTAGGTGCGGGCGGGTAAGTGGGTAGAGAGGAAAAGATTAAAGAAGATTTGGAGGTGGGGGAGGGTTTACGGAGGAGGTTGGGGGATGTGGGTAAGGGGGGGGGACGAAGGGTGCAGCCGAATGGAGAAAAAATAGGAGGAGAGGGGGGCGTGAATAGTGAGGGAAAGGGTTGGGGGGAGGGAGGGGGGGAGAAGGAGGTCAAGGGAAGAAAGTGTGGAGGTAAAAAGTGGAAAAAGAAAAAAAATGAAGGATGGGGAAGGAGAGTGACACGGTCGGGGAAGGAGAGGGGGGGGGGGAGGGATGAAAAAAAAATTCATTGAGAAGAGGGGGGGGGTAGCAGAGGACGAGGGGGGGGTGAGTAGGCAAAGGATTCAAAGGGGGGGGAGGGAGGGGGTGGGAAAAAAATAGACGGAGAGGGGAGGGTTTGGGGGAGAGGGGGGGTGGAGGACGGGGAGGTGAAGGGAAATGGGGGGCAAAGAGACAGTGTGGACGAATGAGGGGTGAAGGTGTAGCGGGAAGAAAGTGGTAGAGGGGGAAGGGGAGAGGGGGAAGGTGGGGGGGGTGTAGGGCGTGTGAGGTGGTGGAATGAGCGTCGGGGTGTGTGATGGGGGAAGAAGAGACTGTTTTTGGAGCAGCGCTTATCACAACGCTAATTGTTGTTTAAGCAAGTAGCCTGAATTTTGGACGGTAAGTTACCATAGTTAGATGTGTCTGGGTTACTGTTCCTGTGAAGTGGTGAAACATCATATACATTATAAGAGGGCCCCAGGAAAATCTGTTTACAATAGATGAAGGATGAGAGACTTTACAATGGACATTCTGCCAAATAAAATGACAGACGTTAGGGCCAATGTTTCCCTCTGCTGGATTATACAAATATTACAGTCTTTTCAAACAGAGGTTTGAAAAATAGTAAGCAGTGTAAACAGTTTTATAAGCCGCTATCACGTGTTTTCAATTACATCTTAAAATTTGCACTTTATTGTTGAAATTTCTTTAAAAAATGTATTTCACATCCCACAACATTTATACAGATAAGTGAAATAGGGCTATGGGTGTAAAGTATAAGCCCTAAGCCCAAGACTCCAAATCGGCAGTAAAAATGCCAACGCTTGCAATAAGTAAACATAGTTTAACTATTAATCATATTTATTTATTTATATGTTGTGGTAAAACCATAAGACCCATAGATTCATTAAAGTATCACCATAATTTAATTATGGTATTTGTACTAAAACTGTGGTATTACAAATGAATCATGCAAGCAAACAAGTTTTTTGGGGCATTTTTAATTTTTAATTAAAGTTGGACAGGATACAGAAAAACTGATTTAACAACAGATTCACTTAGTTAGAACAAATATGTACACAGAGATAAAAATACATATTTACAATTATACAAAATCATCATAACTGATCTTTAATACACTATGAAACAATAGCACATATATTCCGAAAACTTTTAATAAAAGAAAAAAGAAAACAGAAAGAACACACGCTAAAGTGTCCCACAAATATAAACAACTTGTTGCACAGAACTTGAAGTGTATCCTACATATCCTGAACCATTCCTATATTACAAATGGCAAACCCTCCGTCAATGTACTTCCATGAGTGTGGTTTGTATTATCGGTGCAAGTAGTCTCTGTATTGGTATGATCAGAAGGCTCTAGGTCGGTTTTCTCTGAAAACCGGGTGTCCATGTCTTCTTTGTGACTGATGTTTGACACCATGAACTCAGACTCCCCCTGGGAAGGGATCATAAGGCTAGTATCCGTCATGCTGGATTCTGGACCAATGCTGGAGTGTGAAAGGCCAGCTTCAATTTGAGCGACAGACTCAGCACAGTATGCATTTGCATGGTCCTGACGTGTATCCATAGAGTCAGAGTATCCAGCCAGTTCTCTCCTCAGATTCTGTGCACTGTCCATGTATCTCTTACATAGTTCTGCATCAGGCATGTGGTTGGCATGGATCTCGGCCAGCTTCATGTAGATGATGTACAGCGTGCTCAGGCTTTCTTTGTCCTCTAGAGCTGCTGCCAGGGCTAAGTGGAAGTAGCCCATGGCATCAAACGGATCCTGAAGCAAAAATACCAATGAACATTATTCAATAGGTATCTGTATAGCAGATGCTATCAAATATAAATGTGTCTCTAAACAGTCTCTTTGCTTTAAAACATGCGCTTTGCTGTATTCTTCATTCAAAAGGTTAAGTCTCAGATTTATGTCAAATTACAGAAACACTATAATAAGAAATATTACAAATTATAAGTACACAACTGCAGCAGTCCTACAGGAACTAGAGGATTCAATCAGTTTTGATAACTTTATGGCTGTGATAACTTGAATAACCTTGTACATTGAACATGAATTTTTTTCCATATAGTGGAAGGCTCTCACCTTTAATTTGTATAGGGTCAGATCAGCCAGTCTACAGTAAACTTTAACATTGTACCGAACATCAATGGCATGTTCCAGTGCAATGGGGCAGAGTGAAAGAGACTTCAGGTAGTAGTTCTCAGCCATCTCATACTTCCCTAAAGAGAAGTACACTGATGCAAGACGATGGAAGGACACTCTCTCATTCAGAGGCACATCTGTAATACAGTAAACAGACATAACACTTATAGCGAGCTGTGGAAATAACATTTCCACATACATTTATGCTCAACTGGGAGAAAAGACGAAAGGAAAATAAATAATGTTAAATGTAATCAATGTTAATATAACAGTGATAGTTCACTCGAAAAAAAATCCGTCATCATTTACTCTCTTGACCCTCTTGTCATTTGAAACCTGTATGACTTTATTTCTTCTGCAAAACACAAAAGAAAATATTTTGAAGAATGTCCCTATTCACTTGCATTGGTTTCCTATCTATACAATAGAAGTGAATGGGGGCCAGTGCTGTTTGGCTACCAACATTCTTCAAAATATCTTCTTTTGTGTTCTGCAGAAGGAAGAAAGTCATTCCAGGTTTCAAATGACAAGAGGGTGAGTAAATGATGACAGAATTTAGATTTTTGGGTGAACTATCACTTTAACTGTTGAAAACTTATTTGACAGCAGGCAGTGGCCACGAGGGAGCCTCAACAACCTTTCAATGGGCATTGAGATGGCTAAAAATTATTTAAAATACAAAAGATATTTAGATAAGTGCTTAATATATTTATTTTAAATTAGTGTTAGATTTTGTTTTTTTATATGAATATAATTATTTCTTAATATATATGCCAAGCTGTGGGAATATTTTTGGGTCAAAATTGTACAGGGGCCTGCAACTATTGCTATGGACAATAGGGGGAGGTTGGTCGAAGAAGAGCTTTACTGCTGTCTCCAACAGGGGGAGAAAGAGTCCAAGGTTTACATACACTCAGAGACACATTTAAAGGTGTAGTTCACTTTCAAAATGAAAATTCTGTCATCATTTACACACCCTCTTTACTACTCCTTTAATATGTCTAGTGTCATCCATAGATTAAACATACTCAATATATAATAGCTTTAGACTCCCATAACATCCTTACAAAAACTCAAATACATATTCAAGAAAATGTAAAATTGTATTTGTTTATAAATTATTTTTGCTTTAAACCAAGGAGTTGAAGTGTAACAGGTCTCACCAGTGGTGGTGCTGACCTGCACTGCGAGTGTGGCATATTGCAGTGCCTCTTCATACTGCTTGTGTTTCATCAGAAGCTCTGTGAGTTTACCCAACAGCCTGAACTCCGAGTGCACATCCTTAATACTGCGGGCAAACGGCAGACTCCCATCCTTGTTTGAAAACAGTACATCAACTTTTAAGATGTATAAAACCATGCTTAGTTACACGGTACACATTTCCATAATTCAACTCCATAATCAATTATTTAAAAAAGTGATTTTTAAAGTGTGATTTAGAGTTATTTGTATCTTGATAATATCTGTTGTGAAATCAAGGTGAAGCATACCCTGAAAAAAGGTAGAGCAGCTAGGGGGTTTCTGTGTCCCTTGAAAAACACATCTCCCGCCTCCTCATAAATGCTCATAGCGAAGCATGGGTCATTCATCTTCAGGGCTGTCTTTACTGCTGCCTGTAAACATTTGTTTATGGAGAAAACGGTTATCACAACAGCTGATAATGAATATGACACGGTAATAGTTTTACTTTAAGGATCACCACTAATGATTGATATAAAGATTAGTCTTTTCATATAACTGGTCAGATACGTAAAATGATAATGCTGAACAATAATTAACATCAGTCCTATTTTACCTGAAGGTACATGTCAGCCAGCTCATCCTCATGGATCAGATAGTAGATACGGCCCACCTGCAGCCACGTCTCAGACTCTTCCTGTCTTTTCCCCAGATCTATGGAGATCCTTAAGCTTTGCTTTGAGTAATCCAGAGACTTCCTTGAAGACCTGCAATGGTTTTTCTACATTACAATTGTGGAAATACCAACTGACCCATTCACTGTAACACTCAAACACTAAAAAGTATACAGTCAAAATGCACTTGTGCAGCAAATGTTATGTGTAATGTACAGTGTAGCCTCTTACTTCTCTGTGTTTAATGAGAGATAGAGGGTGCTGAGCATCTCCAGATATTCTCCTTCTAGTTTTTTGTTTTTTAGAGTTCTGCATAGCCCCACACAATGCTCATAGTAAACAATACACTGTCCGTATAGCAGCAAGTCAGCATAATGACGGCTTAGAACATTTGCCACAACCATCTGACCTGCAGGTGAAATAATGTTTTTATTATTCACATATCCATAATTAAAGGTGTCATGAATTAAGAAATCAATTTTAACCTGAGTTTATATAAAATATATATTATATAAAACATTATCGTATTCAAGCGAACATCTTCATCTTTTTTTTTTTAAGATCTGGCAACCCTATCACTTTAGCGAAGGGCTCTACAGAGCGGCTAGCCACGTGTCCAATGTGCAAAAGTAAGGACTTCTTTCACTGTTATTTTTATTTAGAGCGACCAAACAACAAACATGCAACATATTGTGCACCTCCTGGTTGTGAAAGAACACAGTCGCTTCCTTCGGTTCTGATATAAGTAATGCGTGGTTGAAGTTTATTTTTAAAGACGTTCCAGCTCACGTGGGTAAAACATTGAGCGTTTGTTCGCTTCATTTCACCGTGGATTCCTTTTTAAACAAGGCACACGTCGATGCTGGATCTGATGAGAGAGACTGAGATTAAAATGCAATGCTGTGTCGTCAATATTGAATCCGACCGGAATCTTATGTGAGTAAAAATATATGTACGATATTTCGCTATTGCTTTGTTAGAGATCGCTTTATATGTCCTGATTATGTGTAACCTACGTGTCTAACCAAGTTTACAGAAGGCTCCAACTAAGCACGTAGCTTGTCAAACAGATACACAGAAATGTACATCATATGGCACACTACTGTCTTTTGGAACTGATATCCAATCATAGCAATGGGCGTTGACTTCCAAGTTTTTAATGCGGCCCCGCCCATAGAAACGGAGCGTATCTTGAGCCGGCCTCAAAACCATGGTAGAAAATAGACTATTACTTATTGATTTTTATGTTTTTGAATTTAAAAACCATGTGGACGTCATAAGTATGAACATAATAACAGTATGAAATAATAAAAAGGCCAGTTCATGACACCTTTAATGTTTGTTCTTGGTTTATTTAGGAATTATTTAGGTGGCATCCCGCAAGTAACTCTTTCCCTGCCACTGACCAGATTTAAAACATTTACTTAATGAGTACACCAGGATCAACTTTCACAATGCAACTCCAGAATATGTTCCCAAAAATACAGCCACAGAAAAAATTATATCTTGTTATATTTGCTCACTGTGCAAATTTTTGGCACTGATGGCAATAAGTAGACCCATCTCATAGCACAGCCGGACTTCCTGACTCCCTCCTCTATCCTTGTAGCTCCTGCCCAGCCAGAGAAGAGTCTGGACGTGCTCCTCATCCGTAGGGCTCTCTGAGAGAAACTGGTAGAGTTGTAGGGAATTAAGCAGAAAACATTCTGCCAGGCCAGAAGCCCCTACAGACAGACACAAGCAACCCATGTTAGCCAGGGCCAGCGCTTCATTCCTCTTGTTCCCATTCTCCCTAGAAATTTGCAAGGCGCAATGGAAGTTTTTGGCACCCTCTTGAACTCTTCCCTGTTTGCGGAGGCACAGGGCTAGGAGGTTGTAGACCACCCCACGCTGTGCCGGACTGTCTGTTTCATTCAAAAGAGTTGAGCAATGGATACAGAGTGGACTGGGCTTGTTTGGGTTGCTCTGTTAGAACCAAGAGCCAGGCCAGCAGTACAGATGCCTCAAAGCCCTCCTCCTCATTTATTTGCCTCCCCGCCCGTACCGCCTGGTGAGCAAAGGGCACAGCTTTTTCTAGAGCTCCATGCTGCTGGTAAACACTAGCCAGGCAAAGGCAAAGATCTCTTTGAGTCTTCAGATCTTTCCCTTGGCTAGCTATGGACAAGGCCTGCTGAAGGTAAACCACAACCTGCGCAGGAGGCACTGAGGTACTTTCCTTCCAGTGGGGATTGAGTCTGGCTGAGTTTTTAATAAAGAGTTCAATTTTTTGGAATGCATCGTCCAATGAATGTTCTCGTTCTGAGTCCAGGCTTATAGAGGCTAATGTGAGATAGGGCAAATACTTTTTATGATACAGCCTGCACAGCATCCAGTTAAGATCAACTGGTGCAATAGGTCTATCTTCATCAGCAGACAAAGTGATGGTAAGAAACTGAAGTCTCTCAACGAACGGCAAAGCATCCTCTGCTTTCCTCAGGCGAAGAAAGAGCGACACACAGAGGTAGCATGTCCGAGCTTCAAGGTACTTGTCCTTTTCGATTATGGCTTTGCGCATGATAGGTTTGAGCAGCTCAAACTCATCCGCAGAGCAGAAGTTGTGGCACGGAAGACACATGATCAGTGCACTGGCCTTCTCCAGGGTAAATTGCAACTTGTCCATCATCTTCTGCTTCAGATAAACAGCAGTGAGATTGGTGTACAGGGCAATCAAAAGTGGTTCATCATCAAAACCATTAACAGGCAGTTTCAACGCCTCCTCAAAATATACTCGCGCCTGGGAGTATTTCAGCTTCTTGGCGCACAGCCTGCCTAGGAGGAAGCAGGCTCGCCGATGGGCCCACAGCATCCCGCCTTTCTTAGCTCCTTCTCGCAAGTTTTCCAAATGCTGAAGAACCTTGTCCTCTGAAAGACCACTGAAGACAGTGTCCAGGAAAGAGTATCGGAGGTCGTAAAGAGTCTCCAATGAGTCCTGGAAATTTTCCAGGTTTAGGAAGGTCAGGATTGGGTCAGCCGTATCTGCTTCATCAGCCTCCCAGATACCCTCATCCATGAAAGTTAGAGGATCTTCCTCATATTCATCCATCTCTCTGAAGGTGTCCTCCAGGCTAAAGGAGAGCACTTCGGCATCCCGCTCGAGATGATTACGAGAGGCATAGAATGACGGCCGTGGGGACGAGTGGTAGGGAGTTGTGTCACTCTGTTCTGATATGGTGCTCTTTCTTGGATTTTCTACTGGTGTTTTCTGCTCTATAGGTTACACAGAGTAAAGATGAGAATTTTGAATGCTACAAAATTGTTTAGTAGAAATTACATAAGATAAGTTGGTAAGACAATTATAGGAGCAGATATAAGTCCATATTTACTTGATGACATATTCTCACATGAAAATTCTGTCATCATTTTCCCACCCTCTTTTCATTTCAAACCTGTATGTTTTTCTTTCAGAAAGGATGTTACACAAGTTCTTCTAATACAGGTTTGAAATGACAAGAGGGTGAGTAAATGATGACAGAATTTTCATTTTGGGTAAACAATCCTTTTTAAAATGGCTTACCTGGCTTTGGATGGTTTCTAATATAAGTGAAATCAGAGTCATCCAGTCTGTCTGCAATAAAAAATTGTAAAGTTATAAACATTATCAACAAATGACAATTACATCATTGTCTCCAAATTTAAGGGTATCTCCCAAAGAGGCAATGCGTCATCTCTACCTAATCTGTACACAGTGCTTATGTCAGAGGAGAAGAGATTCCCCATCACATCAGACTGGCAGGACTCAAAGCAGGGGTTAAGTTTAGACAGTGCTGCCCTTTCCTCCTCACTCAGAAAGACCAATTGTCCATTGCTATGAGAGGCCAACAAAAGCAACATTATCAACCACATGACTCTCATTCGAATCTCTTCATCACATCACCACATAACTTCAACAAGCCCCGCCTTCCAATTCGTGCATCGCCACCAGCTAGACAGAGGCACATTCAGCAAAGGTCAACAGAATAAAACAGTGTTTGCCAGCTGGATGCTTTCATCTATGTCAGGGTCGCTGAGAGACACGTCAGATAAGATACACGTCAAGCACACAAATCTGTAAATATGAAACATGTCCTCAACTGTTTACTTACAGAGGTTTTATATTCTCAGGTTTAACATGGGCCAAGTGAACAAATCCCCATCTCTCCACTCGTGAGGTGTTTTCCTATGAAAATATTCAGAGTATTGAAAAGAAATCCCTCGATCTTGATAATGTCGCCCTGGTGTAAAAGCAGCTCATCTTTAACCTCCGGGTTATGGTCCACTATTGCCACACACGTCCCCTCCACTAAAAGGAAGGTAAAAGAAAGCACACATTTATAGTAACACCAAAAGTTGTTTGTGATTCAAATAGAAAGGTTGTGTTTAGGAATGTGTATCAAGAACCTCACCAATACAATGATCAAAGAGGCTTTCTGTAACCGAGATCCCTCCTGCATTGCCAGGATATTTCTTAAGAAACCACCTAAAGAATAAACACACTTTTTGTATGGCCAAACCATATAATTGTTTGTTCAAACATAGTAGAATAAAAATATTTTGAGCAAAGTAGTGACTATTCAATTGACTCTTTGCGTGGAGTTTGATTGACGGACCAATCCTAACAGAGATATTATGCACCCCCTGTTGCTATTCACCTGATTTCTCCGATAATCAAACCATAGAGTTTAACCGGCTGCACATTATGCGGTTTTAAAAAGTCCTTCTCGATTGTTGCTGGCCGTCACACAGGATCCCAGCTAAAAGTCATGTTGCTGTGGAATCTTAGTTGTCATAATGTACAACAATAAAGACTTCTTTAAACAGACTCATACAAGAAGACTTGTCCGGAGTTTTCCCTTATAGACTGACGTATAATCCGCGCAGAAGGACTGCTTCTATTTTGTTAACTTAATTCCGAGTCACTTTCACATCCTGAATATATACTTCAAATGCATTTTGAGACTTTCTTATTGCTTTAGGCTGAAAGTACACATCATTTTTCCAGAAATGATTATTTCATGATAAATATTATTTAGTGCTGTGGAAGCGCTTTGGCTGATGTCGGACATAGCAGAAGGGGGGCGGCGTTGCGAAGGGTCAATTGAGTACGCATTGTACATTGTATAAGTGTGTATTAGGATGCCAGTTTGACTTACTGATAAAAAGGATAAGGCAGAGGTTGCGTATCATGCAGGAGCACTTGACCATGTTTGCCCGTGGACAGCTGTGTGCCTTCCCACATGGGCTCTTGACCAATGTCTTTCACCATGATCAGATCATTCCTCATGTAGGTCAGCTCGTCTTCATCCTCTGTACAATCACTGTTGCCTAAAGCCTTGGCAAAGAATGTACCTGCAAACAGTTATTAGACGTTCAACTGCTTTCATATTCACTTACTGTTCTTATTTCATATCTCTCTGTTGGCTTCTTCTTGCACCATCGCAATTACCATTCATTCTGTATAAAACAGACTCAAAAAAGCCCATTGTAGATTCTTACGGTTCTGAAAGTGATATACAGTTAACAAAACAAATGTATCAAAATGTCAAGGATTAGCGGAACGGTGGCTTCCATAAATTTAGGTTTTTCTTAATAGGGATTACACAATCCTGGGAGTAAGGCCAGATAACTTTTTCATTACTGTTTTGAATAAATACCACAATCATGAACAGCCAGATCTGATGTGAATGAAGTTGTTGACAATGTGGATAGTAATGATTCTCAGAAGAAAGATATTTCATATGCAAACAAAATTCAAGGAAATTGTGTCTACAAACAGAAAAAGATCTTTGAAAACAATGAGTCGGCAGTGACATTTTTATCCTATATTGTTTCCTAATGTGACCTCTAAATCGGCTAATAAGCATGTCTTTCAATAGTGGACTTTAGAGCAGAAGAGCTACAGAATGTAAATCTGTCCATATAGTTGCTGTCTGGTTAGAGGGATGGTTCACCCAAAAATGAAAATTCTGTCATCATTTACTCACCCTTAAAGTGATACTTCACCCAAAAATGAAAATTATTTCATCATTTACTCACCTTTCGAGTTGTTCCAAATCTGTATACATTTCTTTGTTCTGATGAACACAGAGAAAGATATTTGGAAGAATGCTTATAACCAGACAAATTTTGCCCCCCATTGACTACCATAGTAGGAAAAAATACAATGGAAGTCAAAAGTGCCCCAGAACTGTTTGCTGTCCTACATTCTTCAAGATGTCTTCTTTTGTGTTCAACAGAACAAAACGATTGATAAAGTAATTGTTCCTACTATGGGAGTCAATGGGGGACTAAATCTGTCTGGTTATAAGCATTATTCCAAATATCTTTCTCTGTGTTCTTCAGAACAAAGACATTTATACAGATTTGGAACAACTCGGAGGTGAGTAAATGATGACGCAATTTTCATTTTGGAGTGAACTATCCCTTAAAAGGCGATGTTATTGATTCTTGACCGCCTGCGAGATGTGGTGAGTCCTTACCTTCCTGTACCAGGAGTCCGAGGTAAAGAGTGGCTAAGTGATCCTCATCCACTGTCACACAGATCTCCACATCACAGAGCAACACAGGGTCCAGCCACAACGACTGGTCACACAGAAAGTTCTCAAGACATCTTGCCACGTATCCTGAATTACAATAGTGCAACCATTAAATTCCATCAGATTCACAAAAACATGTTTCATCACATTTATTGATACTAACCTAGTGCCAGATAAGTAGAGAACTTCCAGATCTCTTCAACGGTCTTGAAAGTGATGACAAAGCTGTCCTTCTCAGCATGAACAGACACCAGTCGTGCAGAAAGATCCTGTGTGCGGCATCAACAATCACCGTGATTGAATAAAGACTGAAATAATCAATAGTAACAAGTTCATCAATGGTGCCAGTGGATGTTTCGCGAGGATACTTCAGTGTCTGACCTTGAACAGCTGTGCGACGTCCTGGCTGTTGCTTTCTACAACCCTGAGTCTGGTGCGTAACGCCTCCTGAAGCTTAACATCACGCTGGACACTAGATCGTCGCCTCCCGCTGAATAATAAAACGACATCTCCAAGACACAAATAGGAGCTGAGTTAAGTATCCATCAGAAATCCAGATCCATCAATCGCATTACAACTAACATTTACTGTATGCTCTTGTGGCGAAGGGTGTGATTATTCTCATAATATGCCAACACGATTTTTTTGCAGTAACAGCAATGACCGCATCGCTAAAAACACACCATTAAAGAATAGATTAGACTGAGTGTACACATTAAGGAAGTCTGGCATTAGTCATCATTAGGGTGTGCTTAATAAGTGTAGCCATTAAAGGCCATTATGGAGAAGGCGGCCATTGTTTCCACCCAGGTCTGCGAATACCTGGAGAAAAACGCTCTCCTGAAGATATGGTGCTGCTTCCGCTCAATGCCTCCTTCCTCCTCCAGTTGCTCTCTCTGCCTTCTGGCTCCACCTCCACCTCTGCCTCCGCTTCCTCGTCTCCAATGGCTAAACAAAGGAAACTGGGGTCAAACACAATTTTTTGGAGCGCAAGTCGGTTTGTAGTTCAGTTATTATTATTTGAATAGAACCTCAGAACCACCTGCTTTTTTTCCTGTCACACTTACATAAATCATAAACATACCAGCGGCTTAACACTTCTGAATAATTAAAGCCAATGGAAAATTAGAGTGTTGCTTTTGCTGGGAGATATACTTGATCCGCGTTCCTTCTATGTTAATATAGTTCTACTGTTCAAAACATAATATTGATACAATTAGCATGTTTGTTAATAATGTAATCAGAGATGTTTTTACAATCTCTTAAACCTCTGCTCATAAACAGGAAGTGCAGACCATATCATAATGGGTCTATAAATATCAGCCATGCAGATGGCTTAAATAATAGCCCCTTTCTCATTTCCGCATGGTTATGACTTTCCCAGCTTTGTCCATTGAAAGGAAAGGATGTTCCAAACTGTTTGTTAGTACAAACTTTCTGTAACTCAACACTTTATAAGTAAATAAAAACATTTATCATATTAGAAGGTACTCTATAGTCTGATATACAAAAACAGTAGCACTTTACAATAAGGTTCAGCGTTAGAGACATTACTGCATGTTAATAAACGAAACCTTACTGTAAAGCGCTATCACTAAAATTTTGTGATTGTCTCATGGTTTACTCAAGAAGTCCTCTTACCAGCTGTCATGATGTCATTGGGTGGAAAGAGCTCACCGACGGCTGCTAAAGTGTATGGAGGGTCATTCCATAAGGCATCAAGCTCAGCAGGTGATATCGCTATTGAAAGGGAGTGGGATGTTAAGGGATTGTTGTTAAATTAACTACATGAGAAATAAGCAGAAGCTTTTGGGGTAAATGTGGAATCGGTCTGACAAACCAACAGGAGGAACATGTCATTAACTGAACGGACAGCAAGACATAATAACAGCCCTCATGCCGGCATAACACAGACTGAAATGTGAGAGAACAATGTGCGCATGCAAACAATGACAAACACGTTGGCCCTCATACGAATCGTCCCGAAACCTTGCTTGACATCATCGACATGTAGTTTATGTAATGCAAATACTCAGGAACCATCAAATTAAAACAATCTATCCATTTGCTATTTATTAGTTAACAGCTTGGTGGTAGTATATTATCTAAAATCATACAACCAAAAATACAATATATCATAACTCACACAACGACAACAACAACAGTACACAATTAGTCACAACAGGCGATCAGAGCAGAGACAAAAACACACAAACCACCACTCAAGGGAGTTTCACATTCAGCATTACCTTCATGGGTAAATCTATTACCCATGACTGACAGAAACACTGTGATGTCTCCCTGTGAAAGTTACTCTTTCTTCTCATGGCACAAATCTATGAAAGCCAGGATGAGACCAACCTGAAAACGAGAAGCAGTTTCTGAGGCACGGAACAGGACCACAGCAGCATGCCATGATGTGTACAGCCAGCTTCAACAGTGCCCGCTAGAAGACAGATCCACTTTAACTCCATGGAGCGTTATTGATGGAGTCGCTCATCTCCCTCTCTCTCCCTCTCTGTCTTCCTATCCATCTTCCCCTTGTACATAAACCGCACGCTCTCTAAACTTCCATCAATATCATTCTCTCTCTTCCTGTCTGCGTCCGCTCCGCGGATGAGTGGAGCACTCTGTGCTGCTGGCATGTTTGTGTGGGTTTGTCAGTGCCTCTCTGTGCCAGGGCTTTTCTGGAAAGTGAGAGCTTCAGCATTCTCACATCGCTGACATACGGACACAACAGGCCCAGTGAGAAACTCACTCACAATAACAAATAACCGTGTTGGAATTGATTAAACCGGTGCTTAATTTTACCCTGACTTGATGTTTCTTCTCTTTTGTTGTACTAGCATAAGTATCATGGCGTCATCACTTCTTTTCTACATTATTTTCCATCAGTCAAGTGTTCCATCGTTACAGTAAATACTTAAAATGCAGTCTTTCATCTCTTTAAAAAAGGTGCCACAAAAGGTTCTTCATAGCGATGCAATAAAATTACCATTTTTGGTTCCCCAAGGGTTCTTAAAAGAACCATTTCCTTCTTACTTTTTATAAACTATAAAACCTTATAGAATGTTCAGAAAAGTGAAACAGAAAGGTTCTTCGGATGGCAAAGGTTTCCATTCTGGAACCATCCAGGCAAGAATGGTTATTCTGTGCCATATGCATCTATGGCATCGTAGAGTATCTTTTAAATAAGATCATAAGTCATTTCACCTTAAAATAGTGTTGGCCAGCAGTGAGTTGATACAACTTTAAATTTAGTGATATAATGAGTGTAAATGTGTAAAAAATAAGCTGAAATTGCTAATTTGGCTTATTTTATTTAAATGTGTTGAAATAATGTAAGCAAGCTGAAATTACTTGTGAAGCCAAGTTCAATGTAAAGTAATAGTTCACCTAAATATTTAATTCTGTCTTCATTTACTCACCCTCATGTCATTTCAAACTTGTATGACTTTCTTTATGTAGAACATAAAAGAAGATATTTTTAAGAAAGTTTGTAACCAAACAGCACTGGCGACCATTCACTTCTATTGTATGGACACAAAACCAATGCGCAAAGTGGGTGCCAGTTAACAACATTTTTCTAAATATCTTCTTTTGTGTTCTGCAGAAAAAAGAAAGCCATTTGATTTTTGAAATGACAAGACGGTGAGTATTTAATGACAGAATTTTCATTTTTGGGTGAACTATCTTTAAAGCAGCTAAGAATGTGTTCTTTGCTATAGACCATGGCTTCAATACATGAACTGAATAAAATGAACATGTATATGCAACACAAGAAGTTTTAGGTAGAATGTCCGAATGAGTATACTGTAAAATATTCTGCACATTCAAATCATATTCATAAATCCTAACAGTGTGTTTAATAGTCTATCCTTGCTTAAAACTGCACTGAATTTGTTTTCCTGTCTTAAGTGCACAAAGAGGATCTTTATCTCTACAGAATAATGCTGATCATCTCAGAGTTTTGAACAGAGAGGACTCAGTCAGATTCTAATTTAATTTGTGATGATCCCATGAGTCTGAACAGCTGTAAAGAGCCAGGAGGCATTTCTCAGCACAGCTCCTTAACACTCTCAGCATCGCTCTTCGTATTCAACTAAAATTTAAACGCATTTTCTTCATTATCTCAAATCAGATAATATTTTACAGTGGGAACGCCAGATCATACAGTACCACTGCAAAGACTACCACAGCACATCTGCAGAGAGCAGATAATAACTTCATTCAATATAGTGAGATTTTAAGAATAGACATAAGGACAACACAGCCTAATGAAATGTCCTCATGGCTCATAAACTTAACAGAGAACTAGAGCGGTTTCTTTGTAGGTTACTGGCTCAGTGTGTGTGGCTGTCAGTGAAAAGAACAGGGAAACGTGTAACATGAGTAAGGGCTATAGACTCTAAGTTTAGAACGACTCCCTCCAGAGCCCAAGCTGTGCCCGCTGTTGCTATTAATTAGATGAATAACAAGTTCTCAAACCCAGTCAGTGAAAAAGCTTTTGGCAGTAAGAGGAAGTAAATATTCAACAGTTTAAGAGACAGACTGACAGAAAGAGATAGAAAAGAAGACAACCATCTAAAGTTCAAAAAGTGAACGTACTGTTTGTCAAACAACTTGACCTTCTTTTACAGACAATGCAAAATATATTTATGGAACAATTTCGACTGAGTGTACAGTTACCCACACACAAGCAGTATATTCTAACCAAAACACATTTGCCTTTGAGAGAGTGAGGGCATACCTCTGTCCTGTTGACTCCCGGCTGTGGGTTCGCGCCTCTGTCACTCTGTGTTCTGAGGAGTTGGTGACACTGACTGGTCACACCGACTGAAACTAACTGTCATTATCCCGTGTAAAACTCCTGTAGGACGGAGAATACAGCAGGAGGTGTGTGTATGAACGTGTGTGTGTTTGCCCTTGTGGCATGAGTTTGGAGCTTTCGCTTAGGGAAGTATGTTAACTCCTCCCCAAATGCTATGGTTCTTTCTCTCCCTCTCTCCCTCACTCTGAGTGTAGCCCTCACACCCCGGTGCTGTTAATCTCTGGGTCAGGTCAGCAGGGTGTTGGATAACCTTCAAAGCAGTGTAGAAACAACCAGTCACATTAATGGCTCAGCCAATCTTACTTCGTCATAAGGAGTCATGAATGCAAGTCGTTTCTTTGAACATGTGCAAAAATGGAAGGAATGTTTTCCTTTGACAGAACACACAGTAATCCATCTGGTCAGACTTGTTTTTCATACATCATAAGAAAATGCAACTAGATTCCCTATCAAACTCAATACAGGGCGTCAGATACGCCCTCTTGCTCACATTCCAAAGGTGCCTTCGACAGAATATCAAGACTCATGTTTGTGCATTCCCATCATTCACTGGGTACAGATAGCAATAAGGATTTTAAATGTTCTTTAAATGATTATTTATTTTTCCAAGAACTTTCAGTGCTTCATCATCAAAAGTGCAGATAACAGACTGAGTAGCCTTGGGTCAGCTCATTTCTTGAGTTTTCCTTCTAGTTAAATATAAACCACGGTACAGACTATTGTTGTGTTACTAAAGTCACCTTGAGAGCAAATGTTACTACATTGTGGCGAATTCCTGACACACAGGGCTCAGATGATCTGGGTTAATAGATTTCAAACCACATAACAAGAGAAAATCACAATGTATGCTGTTGGAGCCAGCTGGTTATGTGTCTTTAAGGTCCAGTGTCTAGTGAATAGCAGCTAGCGGTGAGATTCCGACTTGCAACCAACTGATTACTCCACTGGACCTTTAATGGTTACAGTTTTAACCTAGAGTACAAGCACAGATGATTCACTAATAAATTTAATATTATGTGTATCAAGCTATGTTGGCTATATGTCAGCGTTAACATTACAATCTGTATCTTCATTTGTACTATTATTATTAAAAAAGTCTTTAAAACAATTTGTTTTTATGTAGCAAAACCTAATAAACTGCTTATAAAGCTTGGCTTGTAAGTTACTGTGTCCTGGGGCAGTGCACAGGGGAGGCAGTACAAGAGAACATTCCGGTACCCCTTTGCACCGATGCCCTTAGGAAGAGCAACTTCCTGTTGTTGTGGAGTCTGTCATATTTCAACACAATGGTATATCCAATGCCCTGACTAGCTGCTCGGCCCTCGGCATCCGTTGAAAACACTCATTCATGGTACAGAGTGCACTCCAGTAAAGATATACAAACGTTGTAAAAATCAAAGCTAAGGTTGTAAAATTCTGTGACCAACTATACCACAGATGAATAGTCTTTCGAAAGTCACTGTTCATAAGTGAAATCACAACTATTTATTATAGCAACTATGTGCTGGATATAGCGTGGTGATAAAGATTATATCCAATCATTTAGTAGGATGGCCCTGGTTTAAAATTAAACTGTGATTAAAAATATTATAATGTGTTCCACATATTCTGTGTAAAAACAGGGCCCCCACTAAAATTCAAGTGCCCTGGGACAAATGTAGCCCATGTTGCCATACACCAGCAGTGTAAAGATATATCTACTTTAGGCATCTAGTCTAATCACAGGGCCAGGTCCCCCCCCCCCCCCCCGGAGTTGGCCCTGGTTACACGAGGAGTACTCATATCACACAGATAGTGAGTAGGGGCTTTTGCAGCTGACGGGAGAGACTGTCTATTCCCAACAAAATGCTGATGCTATGACAGGCAGAATAATGCTGACTTTCTGCGCTGTCTATCTCAGACACTAACCTTATGGCCCTGTCAAAATATCCAACTGTGTTAGGCTGAAAGCACTGCATGCTCAGGCAAAGAGAAAAGGCAGAAAAAAGACATAGAGAGACAGAAAGAGGAAGAAATGTAGAACGCAAGTGGCGTCTGTCACATCCCTCCATTGTGCTGTTTCCTCTTGGCTTTTGTTTCTGTATACACATGACAGTAATGGAAAAGTAAAACACATAGCCTTTGGTATAGAGCACAGAAAACAGTACTAGTCTTCCTGTTGAATCCAAAATGTCTGTCTCTCTCTCTTCAAAAGCACAGAACCCTGTTTTTCTTTCGGATTATGGAGCACATATGGGTCTATTAAGTTTTTCGTACTTATGTTTTACTGGGGAAAATAACATCTGTTGTTTTTTCAGAAAGAAGTACATATGTGAAGGTTGAGATTCAATCTTATGTGGTGTGGTGTGTAATGAAATAGCGCCTACTAGTGTACGTTTAAAGTAAAACACATGAACATTTAAAGAAAGGTTCACCCCTCAGAGACTGTCATTGAAACGAATACAGTACCACATCATTGATGAAAAACTGGGATGTTATAGTAATTTGGGAATAAGTGTGTTAGATAATAAGGACAGTAAACACATACTTCATGTCTTTGTAGGGAGAACGTCTAGATCAAAAGCAACCCAGTCCCCAGATAGCCAAAACTAACAGAAAATCAAAGCAGAATCGACTTTAGTTTTTATCTGAAGTCTGTGGCTTGTTATGTAAACAATACAATACGATTATTAAATTAATCTATGACAGGCTGGCAATAATAACTAAGTCTAATATTTAGTCTATACAGTGCATACAATGACCAATATAAAATGTATAAATAAAAGAATAGAGTGGAGACCTCCAACTAACAATGTCTCACCCCGACAAAAATCCTAAATGTTGTCCTTCAGTTTCGAGATACTTTAATAATTTTTATATTTTGGTTGATGCCCATCTTCACCTCTTACCAAGCATGCTGTGATGACGCAATAAAATCATAATGACTCTTAAAGATCATTGGCTGGGTATGGAAACCTATAATAATGGTAGAGAATAACACAACTTAAATAACCATTTAAAAGTATTTTACGCTCAATTTCATGCACGCAAGTATCTTAATTTAATATTTGAATCAACAAATCATATTAGTTTACCTCATTTTATTACGGCAAAATATTTTATTAAGACATACGTATAACTAAATAAATATGGGATGTGTTCCTGTAATAGTTTAATATAAATACTTTGAATATATAAATTGAATCTTGCTGTCGAACACGTCCCTAAACAAATCTAATTAGCTTTATTACACTGTGTTTAATATTGACTCCACGTAAGAGGGCGCTATATATCCACGTATGTCACAGCACATGCAATCTGCGAAAACCCAACCCATCCATCAACTTTCGCCCTCCGTGACCCAGTATCCCACCTGCTCTGCGACCGAGCAACGCGACAAGAATAGATCATGTGCACTCAAAGAAGGTTTCTGCGATGTAAGCTTGACAGCACGGATTGTAAAGGAATCGCACCGGTTCCACGCGACGCGAGCGGTGTGGATGGGGTGTGAGGAAACACGCCGCACGGCTCTGTCTGACGTCACCCCAGCCGCGAGCGCGTCCATAGATGTGAGAGTACAGTGACAGCGCCTCGTCCACTACACACTCACTGTCTCAGGCATATACACGAGATACAGCAGCAGAAGAGCAGGAATGTGACTAGGCAACATTCCGCGTTATTTGCAATTCGCCGTCCGCCCTATACTGATCCAACATTATACGGGGTGCAGGACTTTAAACGCTGCATCCACGGGAAAAAAACACCGTTCATATTATTAACCAGGTGTTCAATGCCCTCCTGAGGTCCGAGAATCGTATCGGGATATTTTAATTTTTTGTTATTCATTTCTTCAGTTATTTTCTCCACTCGACTGTGACTTCAAACTGGGGTTCAATAACTGGGGATTTTACTGGTGGAACAATAGACGGTCGCCGATATCTGGATATTAAATTTTACTGTTGGATTATTGTGTCACCAACATGAACACGAGTGGTGAGTAAATTCTTTCCTTGGTCGACGTTCAACGACTAATGACATTTCAGTGCAAAATAAAAAATAAATAAATAAAACCCATTTTGACCTTGTGAAATAATAACCATCTTATGGGGTTGACTGACCTGCCCTAAAGACATTCTCATAGAATCGGGTATTTATATTAATAATAGTAACAAAACTTACATTTACAAACGGGTCTCGTTTAATGGTAAAGATACACAGGACTTTTATTTCTTTGATCTGTATTTTGGTCGACTTTTGGTCATTTTTGAAGTTGCAAATATGTGTCAGGGGGATACTTGACCGTTTTGCTCAGGTTTAACTGAGGGAAATGACGCTGACAAAATTTTGAGCATATTTTGTGTGACTGTTCAGTCCAGTTTTTAGTTCCAGTTAAGTCAGACATTGGATGCATACATTAACTTTTACATGTAATGTTAATACAGTCATTTTGACTGATGGATGAAGTTGCATCATGTTGTTGTCCAGATTTTCTTAGGCTTGTGCGCTTCTGTCAGCTGATGTTGCAAAGGCATGACCACTTACAATGATCCTTTCATTGGGAAAGTTCAGAAGGAGCTATAAACCATAGATCAGAAATAAAGCACAGATCGTTCATTAATTACGTCATTCCTTTTGGACAAACAAAACATTTCCTTTGTTTCTTGTACCATTTTGCCAAATGCCTTCTTGGTCTGTGGCATCTTGAAATTAAAAATAGTTTACATTTTTGCAGTAAGCTGTTAAATTGCATTTTCAGTTGGTGAGCAGGTCTCAGATCCACAGCTCTCCTCGGAGTTCAGGGCTCACAGCTTCAGGCACTGCTCACAGCACTGGGCGCTCTGATAGAACAGTATCGCATTGGCTGATTGAGCTTGCCACACTCTTTCAAAGCCATTTGCTTGTCAGTTGGTGACAGGGTTGCTACCAGCTTACTGCCGTATGGAGGGCGAGCGTTTTCAGATGCACACAGATGGCAAGGGAATGAGCGGTCAGCCACGAAAGCCAAGAAAAGCACTAATTGGAACGTTTTCAATACATGAACAGACATGCCTTGTCCACGAGAGACCTGGGACCTTTTATTCCCTGCTTTACAGAGCATGCACAGATAGTTAACAACATCATCAAACATTTTGTGCACTTTTGTCATTTGCAGGAATGGTGCATGAAAAGTGCAAAATTGCTTTTTCACATTTGATTTAGTTCTGTGATCTCCTCCTTGCAGTTTTTCACATTGGTATTTCTCAGTCTTCAGTGAACAGCCATTAACCAATTACATGATCGACATGAACTCTCCAACTCACCTTCAACTCAACCAAGCAGACACATGGCATTTGGTTGGAGCTGCAGCCATGCACGGTGCAGTGTTGTGCGCTACATTGGGCATGATGTAGCCTTGAGCCAATGAAAACACAGAGCAATTACACAGAGGTCACTCAGTCTCTCTTTATTTGCTCTTTCCTACATTTCTTATGGTCTGCTGGCTTTATCGGCCCTCTACTTTTTGTACCTCTGAGAGAACAGACAGAGAGTAGCAGAACCCCCCTGTAATTTGGAAGATTATTCTTGCTGCTCTTTTCCATAAAACACATAATTATTTTTTGTATAATGACAAAAGGCTTTAAAAGTAGTATTGGGGAAAATAAAATATTTTTGTACTTTTCAAGTCTTCACAAAATGACTGATGATATGACTGATTGACTAATGATGAGTTATTAGCATTCTGTTAAGCAAAGAACTTAGTTTGATCTGCAACATTTGTAGACTTACAAACAAAGTGTAAAACTGAGTGAGAAATAGACAAATGATTAAATATGATGGCAGAACCAACAAAACTCATTGAAAGATCTTGATGAAATTGTTAAGATTGTAACTTTCTGAATGAATGTGACGTTCTGTCCATTTTTCATTTTAAACATCCATACTGCACTGACCTAATGTACCTTCCTCAAGTCATCCAACCCTCTTAAGAGTCAGGATATAGTCAGGATTGCTGAGTCGTGCATTTACAACTCAGCAGTCCTTCACATCAATCACATCCTTCCAAGCGCACACACACACTTACATGTGTCTCTGTCGCCAGTGCTCTGTCATGCCAACCTTGTGAAGAGCAGTGGGGTGGAACCGGCAATGTTCTGAGAACTTCAATATTCTCAGGCCTCTTTGTCATGGCCTCTTATAGATATCTGCAAGCGCAGCATCCTTTTAAATATTCAAGTTATTCTAAATCTGTGGAACACAATATATTTCAGAATTCCAAGCAGCTATTTTCTATACAAAGAAAGTGGATGGGGACCAGGGATGGCAGCAGTCACCAATTACTCTGTATGGAGAAAGAGCAGCTTTACTTTCCTGCTTGATCCATTGCCTTCTATCAATTATAAAAGGCTTACTAAATGTTGACACAACATTTATTTTGGAACAAACTTTTGCAATAACTTTTCCGGTATTAACACAAAAAAATTATTATTCATTTGACAAATGTACATACAAATTGAATTATTCATTGTTGAAATGATAACTTAGTAAACACTGGATATGATGTTACTATACATAGGCAAAACATGTTACTAGTAATATTATTCACAAAATGTGATTTTTATGTTATGCGTTTGGAATTTGCATCGATGTCACCATGTGGCATGTATCGGCATAATGCAAAACCTCTACCTGCGAGTTAATTTTGAAATGAGCGATTGTGACATAGACATCGCTCACACTGTGGCACCATAGAAACACTCTCATCGCATCTGGAGTGCAGTCCAGTCCAGTGTCAGTATCCATTTGTCTTCCCTGTAGTCCGCACATTATGATTTAGTAGCACGGGGAACAAAAGAGAAACCGGCACACTAAAACTTGTCAGCAGTGAATTTCTAGCAGATTCATTCTAAAGATTCAATGCTTTTCCCGGGGTAATGTGCATGCAGTACAACGTCTTTTATGGAGCTAATGTACAGTATGTCTATCTATAGGGTCATGTAGATGCGATATGGAGGCAGGATGTCTTTTGGCTGTCATCCAAATCGGCAAAAAATTTACAAGATTAAGTATTATCGGGACTGAGTTAGTTAATTAGATTGCTATAATGTAACAAAAAATGAATTAAAAGAAACAAACTCAAATAGAAACAGATATGTGCACGCAGAGATATCATTTGAAATAATATTTTGATAGTAATAGTAATAGATTCACCATAAAACATCTGCTGTCTAGTCTTAACTCAGCATTTTTTCATGCCATTTCTTGTAAGAGTCAATTTTGTTGTTAATCTTCTCTGTTGTCTCAAGTGCTTTTCCTATCCATGACTTTAGCATGCTTTGTTAGTGGGCCTGGCAAGGTCATATCTTTTCTTGTACTACTGAATGTTTAAGCTTGGTGAGCAATGCCAACACCTAGTGAATGTCCATGCATATGGTGCTCCTTATGAAGGAATCATGTATAGTAACAGTAGTGTTGAAAACACCAGGTGCTTCATTCTCAATAATTGCAGCTGTAATGTGTCAGAGGAGAACTGGCACTCCCGGCTGAGATTGGTTTCTCCCAAGGTTTTTTCTCCATTTATTCATCAATGGAGTTATTGTTCCTTGCCACAGTGCCGTGTTGACTTGCTCATCGCGTGACTGCTGATATTAGATTAACTTCTGCTAATGCCTTTAAAATTGCTTTTATTACAGTTGTATGGTCCTCTCTGGTTTTACTCTTTACACCAATTTTCTTCTTCTGGGCTTTCTTTTTTTCATGTAAAGCTGCAAAAATGACCAACTTCTGGGCATATATATGGCTAAACATACTGAAGCTGAATTACACAAAGGGAGCACATCAGATGATCAAGCCATCAAACACATGTCTTGAAGTTTAGCTGAAATCCCAAATCATTAACCCTGAGAGCACACCAGAGGCCAGCGCAGGTCCTTGAGGCCCTCAGACCTCATTCTAAGGGACCTTGGGTTTGGCTTGTTTGAGTGATCATCATCCTGACTGGGTCAGTTCAGCTCCTGTTGCCTCTAATGTAACAATAGACATATATCATTTTTGGATAGGTTCTCCAGAGGTTCATGTATATAGACGTTTTCAGATAGTTTAAACTAAATAGATCACTCACTCTTGAATGTTTCTTATTAGTCTGCTAACCTTGACCACAGAAATATTGATCAACGTCAATCATGTTATGTTCAGTACAATATTTCAAACACGTTGGATTCTGCAGCACTATATTTTAGATGATATATCAATGAAGTGAGCAGATACAATCACCAAGAATCTCTTAACTTTTTCTAACATCTATCACAACATATTTCTGACACAGATTTTAGTTCTACCTCTACATAAAGCCATGGATCTCTGACTTCTGATAATTGGATATGCTGCATTCTCAAGAAGTTACTAGAGCTCACCCCAATTATTTTGACTTTATTTTGAGATAGCTGAAAAACTGTTTCCTAGTTTTTCTGAGTACTGTGGTGTTTAAGGTAAAGATGTGGGGGTGTTACTTAGAATTAATTGTAGCACTGGCTTTAAACATCTTCAACCAGTGCTCATTATTGTGTAGGAGACGTGGACTCTGTCTGGCCACAATGTATTTACACCTCACTTCTGCTCAGCTGTAGAGGAATTGAGAACAGCCCTGTCACCTCCACTCTCCCACAATCCTCTGTGACTGTAATCCCCAAGAGGCTCCACCGCTGAGGGCAGAAATAGCCCTCAGCAACTCAACTTAACCCTTAGCTCCTGTGGTTATCACCTTACACCTTGGGCCGGATGTTACAGGACATTTGCTGAATTTTGCTAAATAACTAGAAATATTTTGTCTTTGTACATGCAACATTCCATTTTATTATATATATTTTTAAAATATGTAATATAGGTTTATATACAGTATCATTCAAAAGTTTGGGAACACTTACTTTATTTAGATTTTTCCACCTTTTGGAATAATAGTAAACACATCAAAACTGTGGAGTAGGTCTTGTGACTGGGGGAATTATGTTGTGATTAAAAGCTTCTTAAAAAATCGAAACTATTTTAGATTGTCGCATCTTCAAAGTAGCCACCCTTTGACTAAAATGTGCAGAATCATTCCTCTGGCATTCTATTGTAGCTATAGCCAACAATACATTGTATGGGTCAAAATTATCGATTTTTCTTTCATGCCAAAAATCATTAGGATATTAAGTGAAGATCATGTTCCATGAAAATATTTTGTAAAATTCCTACTGTAAATATAGCAAAACTTTATTTTTGTGAGTGGATGCAGCACAATCGCTAACCTGGCTGGAAAGATGTCTACAAACTTTGCTCGCTGCTGCCTGCTCTTTGGGAATTACCCACTCGAGTTTGGTGTCTATGTAAGGCTTAGAATTTCCGCTTTCGGGTTCATCTACTCTCTACAACGTCATTATAGCCGTAAGCCTATTTTCTCAATATTTCGAGAATTTTCAAATAGTATTTCGGCCAAATATTGTCCTAGCCTAACAAACGTATTTATTCAGCTTTCATGTGATGTATAATTTCAAACAATTGACCCTTATGACTGATTTTGTGGTCCAGGGTCACAAATGTCTTTTTTTCTTACTGTAATCTGATAGAGTGTCAACATATTGTGTACCTAAACCATTGCCAATTAAAAAAATAAAGACTTAATAGAAAGTTTCCTTTTTAAAAGTTGAATTGATTTGAATCTAGATGTTACTGTTTATTAAGGTAACGCATTCTAACAAAGCATAAGATGTATCTATCTGATTTAGATGCTGTTTAAAACTTTAATCCTAAGAGGGTTTTGTGTGTGTGTGTGTGTGTGTGTGTTTGTGTGTGTATGTGTGTTTTCTCCCTTGATCTCTGTACATATGTTCTGTGTTCTAGCAGGAATTACACAGTCTCTGTTTACACCTCGCCCGAGGCCCCACTCTTTACTGAGCTTCTAACATAGACGCGTGAAAATGACAGATGAATGTACCCTGAAAGACGTATTGTCTTTTAATAACATGTTGTTTATTCTCTTTTCAGCTGTCACTTCTGTTTATTTGTGCATCATTCATATACTGAAGCTTATAGAGCCCTGACAATCCTTCAGGCACAAAGAAAAGTCAAGCTTTATATAAAACCGCTTTAAATATGTTACCATACATTCTCCTGGTTGTGATATACCGAAACGAACGGCTTTGTACAAATTTTCTATTTTGTTGCTGTTATCTGCTTTTAACAGCATCATGACTATGCAACACTCGAGTCTGTGCTGACAAAAGCCTGTGGACCCAGAATGTCTCTCAGAGCCGAGGGCCACACACAGGATTCAGAAACCAGCGCTGGCAGTCGGCCAGGCAGCGTGTAGCTCTGCCAAAGGAATAAGTGCTTACAATATTACCAGTGTGAGATTGAGCTACTAGAGGAGGCATAACAGCATTAATGGATCATTGGGTCTCATTCACTAAGCATGCGTACGCACAAATTTGTGCGTGAAACCTACTTACGAATGTTTTCACAAACAAATCATTATTCACCAAAACTTTCGTACTTAAATTTATTCTAAATATAAGAAAAAAGATAGGAACAGCTGAAAGCACACGTCCATCCATCCATCCATCCATCTTCTTCCGCTTATCCGGGGCCGGGTCGCGGGGGCAGCAGTCTAAGCAGGGACGCCCAGACTTCCCTCTCCCTAGACACTTCCTCCAGCTCTTCCGGGGGGACACCGAGGCGTTCCCAGGCCAGCCGGGAGACATAGTCCCTCCAGCGTGTCCTAGGTCTTCCCCGGGGTCTCCTCCCGGTGGGACATGCCCGGAACACCTTCCCGGGAAGGCGTCCAGGGGGCATCCGGAAAAGATGCCCGAGCCACCTCAGCTGGCCCCTCTCGATGTGGAGGAGCAGCGGATCTACTCTGAGCTCCTCCCGAGTGACCGAGCTTCTCACCCTATCTCTAAGGGATCGCCCAGCCACCCTGCGGAGTAAGCTCATTTCGGCCGCCTGTATCCGGGATCTTGTCCTTTCGGTCATGACCCACAGCTCATGACCATAGGTGAGAGTAGGAACGTAGATTGACCGGTAAATCGAGAGCTTCGCCTTGCGGCTCAGCTCCTTCTTCACCACGACAGACCGGTACAGCGACCGCATTACTGCAGAAGCTGCACCGATCCGTCTGTCAATCTCCCGTTCCATCCTTCCCTCACTCGTGAACAAGACCCCCAGATACTTGAACTCCTCCACTTGAGGAAGGAACTCTCCACCTACCTGAAGTGAGCAAGCCACCCTTTTCCGACTGAGAACCATGGCCTCAGATTTGGAGAGGTGCTGATTCTTATCCCAGCCGCTTCACACTCGGCTGCAAACCGTCCCAGTGCATGCTGAAGGTCCTGGTCTGATGGGGCCAGCACGACGACATCATCCGCAAAGAGCAGAGATGGTCCCCATCCCCTCTCCGGTCCCCCTTCTTAAAAAGAGGCCAGTACCCCGGTCTGCCAGTCCAAGGGAACTGTCCCCGACCGCCACGCGATGCTGCGAAAAGCACACGTATGTATCTTAAAACAGCGTCACATGGGGTTGCCTGGAGTATCTTAAAGGAAAAGTTCACCTCAAAATAAAAATTGAGTAATGTTTAACGCACCCTCATGACGTTCAACATGTTTTAAGACCTTCACAACACAAATAAAGATATTTTTAGTGACATCTGAGAGATTTCCAGGCCTCCTCATAGACATCATGGTTATAGTTGTTGTCAAGGTCATGTGCATTCGGTTTGAGAATATATTGATTAAAGTTATTAATTTGGTTTGTTTTCGCAAGTAAAGTATTCTCGGCGCTAAAAAAAATTCAGTTGAGCGACTATTAGCAGATGCACCAATTTAACGATGTCTTTAGTACTTTCTGGACCTTGACAACAATTATAACCATATTATACAAGATGAAGTTGGACTTATTTGCGGACCTGAAGTTGGACTGAAGTTGTGGAGATGGTAGTCTAGTGGGTTAAACCACTGAACTGGTAAATCAAAAGGTTGCTGGTTCGATCCCAGCAGCCACCACCAGTGTATCCTTGAGCAAGACACTTTACTCCACGTTGCTCCAGGGGGATTGTCCCTGTAATAAGTGCACTGTAAGTCGCTTTGGATAAAAGCGTCTGCCAAATGCCTAAATGTAAATGTAATATATATATAACCATGATGTCTATGAGGAGGCCTGGAAATCTCTCGGATGTCACCTAAAATATCTATATTCGTTGTCCGAAGACGTCAGGAGATCTAAAAACATGTTGAACGTAGGTGAGTAAAAAATAACTCAATTTTGATTTTGAGTTGAACTTTTCCTTTAAGTGACGACAGGTGGTAATGGAAAGGTTAGGCGGAAAAAAAAACTTAATTTAGAGATAGACTGGGTGTGTTTTATGCAAATGACTAAACTCGTGCATGTGGACGCACATTAAGACGAGGTTAAGAACAAATATATGTACGAAACGCACGTGTTGTGGATTATTATTCGTGAGAAGTTCAAATGTGCCTATACATACAAAAAAATCTACGCAATTATTAGTGAATGAGACCCATTGTTTTTCAGCAGTGGATGAAAAAAAGTCAATGAAATGCTCTATTCTAGTCGGCTGACAATATGTGAAATGATTTCGACGTACAAGACACTGTTTGTGTCACATTGAATGGTCTGAGGGAGGCTCTTGCTTAACTTCTGTTTAAAGTATGGATATCTGGATTGTTCAGGTGGGGGCGTTTTGACATTGCTGATTTATTGGTCTATTAAGTCAACAGGTTTCCTGGAAATTTCCTGCTAATTCCTGCACACAAAAGTGATCCGTTTCGCTTCCTGACTCGACAAATTCTGTTTACTGATTACGTTTGTCTTTTCCAACACCCACATTAAAACTCATTAGAACTCATTATGCTTTTTATTGTTTTTCCTGGTATTTCCTGGCTCCCGTCTTACTTTCTTTCCCAGGTACTGTAGATGTGAGAAAATGCTGATTATCTTGATTTCAGGCCTGGCAATTCTAACGTGCTGCCAGCATTGTAGCTAAAACAATGGAGATCAGGGCAGGAGCATGGTGCCCTTGCTGTTTTAGACATTATCCCCCAGTTTAATTCGTTTAGACGAAAGCGAGCACAACAGTTGCTATAGTGATCGCACAGTAATTGATTCATTCACAGAGTGTTTGAATGCTTGTTATGCATCTTTAATAGGAGGGCAATCTGCACTGAACTTCTAGCCATCGAGACAAAGAAGGAAAGATGATGTGCCTTGCTGTCTACATAGCCAGCACATATGGCCATATACTGTAGCAACAGTATATCTTTTAGCCCTTCATGAAATATGATTATTTATGTTAGACATTTCTCTTACCTGTCATTGGATTTTTTACAGTTTCACAATGCACAGAACTGTTACGATCCTCTGCAAGTTTAATGCATGTGGCCCAGTTTGTAAAATCCAGGCCAAAGTCTCAAAACGTAATTAAAATTTGATTTTAAACTTTTATTCGATACATAAATGTAATTAAACATTTATTTCAACCATTAATTTCACTATCCGCTTGTTAAGTCATGAATTAAGGAATACTGTTTTGGGTTCCAGGAATCCACTTGTTTCAAGTGAGGCGACTATTTAAATAGTCGTTTATGAGCACTTTTTAATCATATCACACATTTACACAAAACATTTAAAAACTCACTGTGTACACTACAGTCTCAAGAGTCTCTGAAATTATGTTTAATAGATTGTGAAAAATGGATGATTTCAATTGTTGACATGTCATTACTCAGTCAATAAAGATATCAAGGTTAGATTTTCACAGAATGTTCTTTACATCGTGTATAAAACATGTATTTAGAAAACAGTAAATCACATCTAATTTTGACTAGTAAAATGACTACATAACAGTACAGTATATATAACCTGCTAATGGGGCGTTTTTGCCTTTACAGTTCCTTACCAGCAAAGCTCGTGCAGCAGTGAACGGAGCTCTGGACCAATCCGCTGCTATCGCTGCCGGGAAGTGTGCAAAGGGGAGGTGGTACGAGTGCAGAATATCCACTTCCACATCAAATGCTTCACCTGCCAAGGTAAGAGCTCATTCCTCGAGTGCTGATTATTGGTTAAATGGTTGAACCAGTTTAGACCAGCATGAATTTCCACTGAAACATAACATGCCGATGTGAGCTCCTAGACTGCGAGACATCATTTTGGGATAAGCTTGGAATTGTTTCAGATAAAGCACTTCATTATGAAACAAAGAAGTGCTCTCTGACCTAAAAGCAGTTTGGCATCAGTGCTCTAAAGCAGTGCAGTTATGCTTTAATGATCTTGGATGTACTCCTGGGAATATCTAAGGTCGGGACCTGTTGCGTAATGAGATCCTCTGCCCTGGCATCATCAAAACGTTATCTCAGCGTTGTGTCACGACAGTGCCCTCGATTATCGTTGACATTTGTGGCATTGAGAAATGAAAATGTCAAATGAATGTGAATATGATTACATCACCTGCAGATTAGGGTTGATTTTATATTTATTTGCCGTTGTTATCCTTTAGATGTTTTTTCTGGAGGTGACCTCATTGTCTTTAAAAGTTCAAAAAGATTTTATTTGTGCTTTTACTTCCTTGCTTACAACTGGTGTTTTCACATGGCTCTTGCGTTGCTTTTAAAGGGTTGCTGTGGTAACTATGGAGGGGCACCCGGCCCCTGGTTGGTGGTTATTCTCAGCCACACTATCAGCCAATCAGAGTTTTTCAAAGTAAACCCTAGGGCATAGTTGGCGGGGAGGAGGGATAAAGAGGGCTCATAGACAGAAAGGTTGAGATCGAAAGGAAATGGCATCCTCCCACCTCCATGATGACATCACGAGTTGCCTCCGAGCACATGAAGTTACTCGGAACAATAACGATCCTTCTCACCTTCACTTCCTCCCACTAAAACGCGCACGCTAACCCTCCGCTGCCCTTATCACCCCTGAAAATTGCCTTGAGCAATAATGTATTACAACTCAAACTTAACATCACCTCTTATCCAACACTGTATATTATTGCGTCCAAGCGTGTTTCCCGTGCGCTATGTGTGTAGGATGTCCAGCAACAATCAATCTGCACCCACAGCTCATTTTTTCAGCATGAAACAACGCTGTTGCATTGTGACGCTTTGTTTATAGTCCCCCTCTTTGAAACTCTGGTGACTGACAGCTCGGCTCCTGTGCATGCTGCGCTTTGTTTGGATGAGAGAACGGAGCGTTCGGATGAGAGGAGGCCGTGGGGCTTTGAGGCCCAGTTAATTGGATAAAGGGGCTGTATTTGTGGGGTTTTTCACAGGAATCCCCTGCTCCCTCAGTATGTATTACCAAAGGTCAGTGCATGTGATAGTAAACACACTGTGTTTACACTTTATTCACTTTATTTATTAAATCTGTATGTAGCAGAGTTATATTAAGCAATTGATCCCTGTGCCCATTATGTTTTTGTTGGTTTGTTTCTTTTTTGGGTTTGTTTCCACTTACTTGTTTTGATCCGAGTTGCACTTTAAATGCAAAAGGCAATAAACTTGTAATGGAATATTTGACTCCATCGGTTGACACTTGACAACATGCCTTTAAAACGCGAAGGAGACGCCATTGTCATTATACTGTATAGTTAATTGAAACAGCAAGCACTCCAGCTCACAGGATAAAGCGTGTCGCCCAAGGTCACGTAGATACGCTGAAGCTGAAGCAGTTACAATAATGCAGTTTCTTCATGGAGTGTTTAACATGCTCTGGCCATAAGAAGAGGCTGATGTTGTACATACAGTACAGGTATAATGAGAGAACCAGCTGTTTCCAAGGACACACCAGTTGTGAGTTTGTGTAAAGAGGAGGCAGCATGGCATTGTATCTCATCACTGGTGCATCCGTCTTGTGTACACAGACATATTTGTTCTATTGTTATCATCCCGTTGTGTACAGTCTGAATGCAAACACACATACATGCGGTTTTGTGTATGCACACACAGCATATTCACAACAGGCACAAGGGCCAATTTTATTTGCATCTGCACTGCCATTATGGGCATCTTATTAGATGTGCAGGCACATAAATTCATTAAATCTCCATTTGGTTTTGCGTTTTTCCTAACCCAAAGTGTGTTGAAAAACTTAAGACACACATGCTTTGTCATATAGATGTATTTTTTGAATACGTTTTTTGAATAAGAAAGCTCTATCATTATTTGTTTGAGGTTGACACTTGCTTTAATGTTTTATTGTGCAAGTTTTTACCTCTTTCAAATTACATATATTGCATTGCTAAAATTCATTAACTTCATAAAGCTTTTTAGTTATTATTGGTAGATGTTTATATTCCGAAGACTTGTTAAATAAATTTAAGGTTTAAATATAATATTATTTTAACGTTTAGTTAGTTTTTATAAAACAGCTAAGGACAAGGCAAAAAGACATTTCAAAGACATGTGTATGAATTATCCCGTCATTTATTGAAAGAAAAAGTACAACATGTGACCATTTGCTATAGTCCTAAAGCTGCATTTTAACCAAAAGTGTGGGGTATTTGAGTTGTCTGAATGTTTGTCATTATGTCTGAGTTTTTTGTCATAGAGCAATGCAACCTTCACCTTCACTTGTCCATCTGTTGACTGACACACAGGTGCTGCACCATCTATGGACTTTAAGACGGGATAGGATAGTTCACCCAAAATGAATTACTGAATTACTTCCCCTCAAGTTGTTCCAAACCGGTATACATTTCATTGTTTGGTTAAACACAGAGAAAGATACTTGGAAGAATGTTAGCAACTGACATTTCTGGGGCACCATTGACTACCATAGTAGAAATAATTATTCTAAAACTTTTTGTTCTGTTGAACACAGAAGAAAATATTTTGAAGAATTTAGGAAAACGAACAGTTCTGATGCACCTATGACAACCATTGTAGTGTAGTGAATGTGGCCAAGAACTGTTTGGTTGCAAGCATTCTTTCAAATATCTTTCTATGAGTTCATCAGAACAAAGAAATTTGTGAACGGTCCCTTTTGCTTAAACTTAACTATGTATATGAACAAAACTGAAACAGGAAGTGCATCTGGACCAATGTTGTTTACGTCCTGTAAAATGGTCTGTATATACAGAGACTATACAGTATCTCGACAATAAATTATGAATTCAGATTCCAGCTGCAAATTACCCATCATTTAAATGTCTGGGTGCTTGTATTTAACCAATACATTTCGGCTGCTAAGGATTTGTAACAGTCAGCAAATTCCACTCAGAGCTGTCATGAAGTCATGAACGATTAGTTTACTTTACAAATCAAATAATGCAACTCAGCACCGCTTCTTATAAACAGAAGTGGCAGCTCATTAGGATCTGTGTCACAATACTACCATTTTTAAAGAGATAGGCCTTAATTGGGTGTGTGAAATGTTTTTTTTCTCCAGGCATATGCAGATTTTATTTCTACTGTATATGGACAAGTCAGTATTAAACTGAAAACAAAAACACCTGATCCAAATTAAAGTGTCCTGTTTATTTTGGTTTTATTGCAGTCTTTACATTTGTTCTGGTTGAATCAATATCAATTCAGCCACGTTCTCTGACTGTTGATCCAAAAACGGCTTATATGGTAGAAAAGCGTTTTTCGGTTAATAGAGAGGCAGTGCTCTGAACCCTTAACGGCTTTAGGTCTATACAATAAAGCAACCGTGATAAAGATAATAACAGGGGTCAGTAGATGTACTGTATGTGCAGAGTGGAGTCCCTTCTATTCCTGAGGTGTCAGCCGGTGGAGGAGGAAGACTGAACAGGATGAGAGCTTCTCGTAGCTATGGCAACATATGCCCGTCCAATCAGTAAGCCCATGCTATAGTTGCTGGGGAGACATTCTCCCACAGACAGAATGTGTCTGCCCGAAGATCTGGATGAGATCATGGCTTAATCTACTGCATTTCAACCCATTGGAACCCCACTGGAAAATATCTGTCACCTGCAATGATCTTAAACACATGATTTGCAGTTATTCATTAAGTCGAGTCTTATAATTGCAGAATTGGCTTTTGTTCGAGCAAAACCCAGCTTGTACAATGAAAAAGCATTGTATGTTTAAAGAATTTATTTCAGAGAGGTCAAAATCTTGGATTGGAGGAATTAAATCATGTACCATAAGCATTATTAGACATTTTTCAGACAAACTACTATGTACTTAGACACAAAACAGGCTAAAACATTATAGACGGATATCTGACATGCGCACCTGGCCCGAAGTTAACTTCCGGTCTGTGTTTGGTCATCAGTCTGGCTACATAACAATTTATTTCTATGAATATTCTTTTATTTTAATATCGTATTGGATATTAATTGTGCAGTTACTTCATTAAATTAAAACTACTCAACAGTTACTGATTCTTTGCAGACGTCTACCGGAAGTAATGTTTGGGCCACATAACGTTTGTTTATGTTGTTGCCGCTGAAACCGTCTATATCTTTCTGTTGAAATCAGTATGAAGAGGTTAAAGAGGAAGAAAAACTGTATAACAGAGTTTGTCAAATGCTAAAGACATTTTTAACAAAGCATGTTTGCATTACAGGTGCACCCGTGGCCCTCTTGAAGTGTGTTTGAGAATGTTAAACCGTAGCAGTGGTTATAGTAATCTGGTTGATGCATTGTTAAAACATAATTTCCAATCAAAATTGTCTTTATATATTTCTACCCATTTTTAACCATGTTAAACTATGCCGCAGATAGCAAAAAAAGGATCATTACTGCACCTTCAGCTGAACTCTTAATGAATCTTAAACCTCCGCTTTATTTAATTGTTCAAACACATGCAACTTGTCATTGTTGTCATTCTCCTGATTTCTTGCTATTACTCTCCGACGATCCGACAGACTCCACAAAAGACCATCTGGTTGCTCAGTGGAGGGCTGTTCAGGGCCCTGAGGGGACTAATCACTTCCTCTTCTCTCACTGCACACTTATTCCATCTTTCACTCAGTCAAAACAGCACATTAATTACAGTTGATGAGTTTTCCATTAACACCAGTGAAGAGAAAGAGTAGCGTCACGGTAGGTAGAGAGGGGCACAGACAGGTGTGGAGAGAAAGATGAGGGGACCACTGTTGTGTGTGTGTGGAGCCAAAGCCTCCGCTCAATCCATTCAGATGAACTGAAGAATAGATCACGATACTGGTTACCTTGTGATTTTCTGGGCAAGATGATAAATGGATGAATTTTCTATTTTGTTTTAAAGTGATACGCTGCGTCAGAAATCGCATACTATAACAGTACATACGGATTTAAACTAAGTACTTATCGACCGTTAAAACAGTATGTTGTATATAGTTTGTGTGGGGGTAGTATAAATAGATTTCAGACGTACTTCATCCACCATGTTTGATGTGACCCATATGCTCTTTGACCTATGACGTATTAAAATGTATGTACCTCCTGTATGAAGGTTTGAAGAATGTTGGTAACTGGCACTCATATACCTGCATTGGTTTTGTGTGTCTATACAAAAGATGTGAATGGGTGCCAGTGCTGTTCGGTTACCAACTTTCTTCAAAATATCTTCTTTTGTGTTCTGCGAAAGAAAGATAGACAGAACGTCATACAGGTTTGAAAAAACACGAGGGCGAGTAAATGATGACAGGTAGACAATCACTTTGAGACTAAATAAAAAATTTAAACCCACAAAAATCCCATTTAAACATAATAATAAACAGGAAGTTGACAAATGAAGAACAAAGAAAGTTATGATGGAAAATTAAGTAGATATATTTAACTTTTTGTTCTTTAGCATTCTTTTCTTTTTATGTTACAGAAATACTGTACATGGTCATAGACTGCAGTATATGTTTCATTTTTAATATATCTGTGTACTTATACTATAATATTTCAGCTTTGGGATGTGCTATAATAATAGCGCAGACTGACTTTTGGCTCGGAGACCTGGCCGAGTCACAGTGTCAAAGAAAGAGGCAGAAAGTTAAAGATGGAGATGTTTTACCATCTCTATTTGCTCTACCTCAGCTTGCTCAAGCAGAATTGAGGAGAAAAGACGATACATGTAATTGTACCCCTTGCTGAGACGGAAAGAGAATCTTTAAAGAAAGGGGCTGAGGACAAAGTAAAGGAATACTAAAGATGGGGAAGTGAGTACTATATTGAGGGGTGTTAAGGTTTTGGGAAGTCCTGAAAAAGAGAATTTTAATTGCATCTGTTGGCTTCTGATAAAACATAATCAGCCAACCTCCCGCTGGTCCCTAATCACTTCTGTTTTAATGACCTCAGTAGTGAGCAGAAAATGCCTCCACACACAAAGAAAGAGAGAGAGAGGCTCATATACAGGTTCTGTGCAACTCTCTGAACCAGCTTCAAACGGGTAGGACTAGGAGTGGCAGGTTTGCTGGAGGAGTTGGACATTATTGGAGGGCAGTGGTGGAGTAGGTGGGTGAAAGTGAGGTAGCTGCCAGCTGCAAGTGAAAATCGATGGAAAATGGCCTGAAATGTTTCATGGCATATTTACTGAATTCAAGTTTTTTTTCAATGCTTTGCTTGCTTAATTGGCTGTGTGTGGGGAGCCTTTGGCAAACTACAGCTTGGGGGGTAGGGGGGTGTTGTTCATGTTTTATTATTCATTTTGTGATTTCAAGTAGGCTTGCTTGTTTAGGTCATAATATAAAAGTTTTATGTTTATTGACTGCTGTTGTTTTGGAATCTTTAGCCTTTAATTTTGATCTAATGTCTAATGTGGCCCGACACGTCTCTCTGGTGATAGCTTCTTGACATTTATTTCTATTTGTAAACAGTAAAAACTGGATAGTGAACTGTTAAAGTATTGCACAATTTTGTTGAAGCAGCCATATTGTAGGGATAAATGTGCTCCCCATGTGGACCCAATGTTAGAAAGCGTACAGTGGTTATGGCAAGCCATCAAATGAATTTTCACCAGCCCGAACCGACACACCCTACCTCAGAACAGGCTTGCGGCGAACTTGAAGAAATGCTACAGCAAGTTTCTTGACTATAGACATAGCTGATAACTGTTATTCGTTATATTGAGAAGGTATGTTTTCATGGCATGAAGATGTTCTTTACATGTTACCGTAAAGTGACGGCAACACAAATAAGCAGTCTCTCACCTCAGGCAGTTTGTATGGGACCCTGCTGTCTCTAGGGCAACCACGGAAGGTTTAGGTTTCCTATGGCAACTGTGTTGGGAGGGACGTCCCCTTTCAATCTCTCAGCCAATGAACGGTCGTTTTGAGAACCTTTTATCAGGACAAACATTTTTTTTATATTAATTACGCGACCAGTCCATTTAAAACCAATTCTTAAAACCAATCCATTACAGTCAATCATAAAACCATTAACTTAATTAGATTTTTGCTGTAATTTTTGTTATGCTCCTATAGAGAGGGGAGTTGTGCTTCAAGAAATATTTTAGACAACAAGGCATCTGCATTTTTTTTTTTTAAAGGTGCTGTGTGTCATTTTTTAGAGGATCTATTGACAGAAATGCAACGTAATATACATAACTATGTCTTCGTAAGGTCACCTTAGATACACAAGATGAAGACTTTACCTAATGAAGCGTTATGTATTTATAACCTTAGAATGAGCTATTTCTATCTACATACGCCGCTGGTCCCCTTACATGGAATTCACCATGTTGTTTCTACAGTAGTCCTAAACAGACAAACTGCTCTACAGATCGTGTTTCATAAATACGTTATCTCCTTTAGTAAAGAAGCGAAAAAACGACGACATCTACGTGCTGTGTCAGCCACCGTAGTGCTTCGAAAGGGAGGGGTGAAGTGAGCCGTTGGTTGCAATTTGCAACCTCACCGCTAGATGCCACTAAATTTCATACACTGGATCTTTAATGTTGTTAATCTAGCTTTAAATATTTTTTTAATTCTAAGTGAATATTAATTCACTTTTTGAATTGCTACATTTAGTCCCTTCGCATGATTGTACGCGTATCAAGAAGGACTCATGTGTCTGAAAATGCGGTGTCATAGCACAATCCAAAAAATTCACGAGAACTTAATTGTGTGGCCTTTCATCGACTTTTCAGGGACCAGCAGTGTCCCGTTCATCTTTCTCAAGAGCCTCTCATAAACTGATCATACTGAGTATTGAAGCGCTTCATCTTCTTCATAATTTCAGTGGAGCTCAGGATTATTACTCTGTGGTCAGGGACACAGAAAGCAGCCACAGCTACAGAACAAAGCCCTCTGGGTCTCCGTTCATGCGGTCTGTCCCTTTTAGCCTCTTCTGTCTGTCTGAACGTCCCGCAGGTACCACACAGTTCAGCACTTGTGTTGTTTCACTGCAGAGCTGTCAGTCTAAAAAACTCTACCAACTTCAGCACAGTCAGGATAATGAGTTCTAGTTTCACCAAACAGAAACTATTCACTGGCATTCAGAACAGTTTGTGCTCGAAATGGGGATAATTGGCAGTGTTGGGAAATACAAATATCAGCTTTTTTAATAGCAACTTTATTTTTCAGTTGCATGATAATAGCTGTTCATTTGAAAGTTTCTTTGTTTTGATTATTTAGCAGTGTAGATTATATAACAATATAGTTATTATATTTGTTAATTTACTGTTTAAATGTCCAGTGCATAACATTTAGCGGCATCTAGCAGTGTGGTTGTGAACTCCACCCCTCCCTTTCGAAGCACTACGGTAGCTGATAGACAGAGATGTTGTCGCATTTTCACTTCTTTGCTGAAGGAGATTGATGTATTTATGAAACGCGCTCTGTAGAGAAGTTTGTCCGTTTAGGGCTACTGTAGAATTCCATGTAAAGGGACCCGTGGTGTATGTAGATAGAAATAGCTAGGTAATAAAAACCTATTGCTTCATTATGAAAGGTCTTTATACACCTCTGAAGACATAATTATGTTTATTATATTGCATTTTTTGTCAAAGGTGCCTTCAAAAAATGACACATTGGACCTTTAAAGTAGCTTCACTTCGAACTTGTATTTATTTGATAGCATTTTTGTCACAGTACTGCAGTTTTGCAGTACTACTACCGTATTGGTTTTCAGTATTAGGAGTTTAGTCTTGAGGTAAAACATTAATGCTCTCTGTCTCTGTTGGTTATTTGAACTTAAAAGATATTTTCCCATTAAGCTTCAAATGTCAGTGCTCTCCCTTTTATTGCAGGGTTTCAATCCAGTTGGACCATTTGAAGCAACATGCCATTGTGTTGTGGTTGTCTGTAATGTAGCTGCACACACATGCACAGCAGGGCTATAATTTCTCTGCACATGTGGTTACACTGCCAAAGACTTCAGAACTCTGTAAAAATCCCAGTTCTGTTGGAGCCGCTGCCACAAGATCTCTTACCAGTTCTAATGTCTGCAGAGACTATTCTGCTTAATTTTTTGGTCTATTTTATGATGTTTAAGGGTTCTCTCTTCACAGATTCCTTCTGAGATTCAGTTATTTTTGCTATTTTTGTATTGTAGGTCATCGGGTTATAGAATCCAGAAAAATAAAGAGAGAAACAGAGGAAACCTGCTATACTTTAGCTCGTGGAAAATATTCTTATCAATTTGGTGCTCTTGCTGTTTTAAGATTTTAGTTGTAATAGAATTAGCATCAGTACCACTGGAACACATTTCCATCTTCCAATAAAGTGGGTCACCAAGTAACTCTGTATCTAATGGTTTGAGTTTAAACTCTCAGTAAATTAACTGTATTTTTCCTGGACAATGGGAGTTTTCAATGGCTTTAAAGACGCTTTTGTTTAAAATCCTTGTGGCCTACATTACAAGACAACTTAAATGACTCTCACATGACCTATGAGGGTACAGTACGTGACTTTAAAATAATAATAATTTAGAGTGACACATTTTGCAAAAGGCAATCATTGCCAAATCTACCAGCCAATAACAGCTGTCAGTACAAGGATGATGGATGCCGTGGGCTGTGAGACAGTGTGTGTGCGTGCGTGCATGTGTGTTAGATGCAGTAAAAGTAAGCCATGTTGGTCCTGCTGAGATAAGGAAGATTCTTCAGCAAGCATGTGATCTTCAGCACTGATGTGGTAACACGGTCATATCTGCATAGAGCTGTCTCACATCACACTCAGGGTTCAGATTGTTAGAGAGTTAGTACTAGCACCTGTCTTCATGAGAGGTTTTAAACCTTTGTTTTTTAAAGTTGTTATGGACATGTGTCAAACTGTACCTATGGCTTTATTATAAAATCAGTCTATATTTAATTGGTCAAATTTATTATGGTGTATACCTTTCCTGTTTGCAACAACTAGCATTTTTTTTATTTTACATTTTTCAGTTGGGTGACATCTTTAGTGTAACCTGTTTTTTATTGTCTTGACGCATTTGTTTTTAAGTCCGTGCTACCCCATGCAAGGCATAAAATTTATTTGGCTTGTAATTATATCGGAGAAACTGTAATGCTGTTGTCATATTCTTAGTTACTTTCAATGCAGTAATGTTGATAATTTTAACAAATACAGTCACTTCCTGTAAATGAGCACATCAGCAAGGAGCCAATCAGAAAGCCTATACTTCAGACTTATCTCTCCAAGGTGAGGTCCAAGAGTCCGTACTGTTGAATTACTTTCGTAATTCAAAATTTAAAACTCTAAACTTTTTTATTATTCTTATAATGTTTTATTATTATTACTTTATTATTATTTATTTTATAATCTCACACATAATCTCTGAAAACTACAGAACTACAGAATCTCTGTAGAAAACTACAAATATTGCTAAATGCTAAATATTGTAAAATATTGTATGTATGTTGCTTTTATTTATTAAATCATTTAACAGTGTTTTTCATTTTTCAAGGTCATTCGATGTGTGCTTGATTTATGTTGCCGTTATACAGTTTTTTGGCTTCCATCCTGTGTGTGTTTTAACAGAATTAGCCTCACATTACTTTGGCTGTAGGTACCGCAACAACTGTGCTGAATCTTTAGATTAGTATATTGGTATAGTCGCTCTTAAAGGGGCCGCAGCATGATAAAGATCTATATAATGATTTATAATGTTCACACAACGGGTCCAAAAACACTCACTGATATTAAAGGAATTGTGTACTCCTCATATGAGTTATTCCCCAATGAAGGAAAAAAGTAGCATACAATAATTTAGTTGTTAAAGATTTGCTTTAAATATGGTAAAGTCTTGTTTATGTGTGTGAGTTTATGTACAGTATAAACAATAATGATTTGTATTAATTTGTGATTAATTTATTAATGCATTAAACACGTTTGAATGTAGTTTTATTGTTTCTTTTTTCTTGCCTCTGGTGCTACCAAATTAGGGCCTGGTGCCACCAACTGTATGACTTTGTAGCACCAGTGTCACCTCTCTTTAATGTTAGTCTAGAGCCCTGTGTTAGTAAGACTAAATCTTTCAAACAGTCCATGATGGTAAATCTGATTGCTTCCGCAGCTGTTGTTTATCTCACAACACATCATACATAGCACTTCTACAGTATTCTCTGCACATTTATCTTGGAGAAAAGTGTTCAATCATCATACAAATACTTGTGTCTCTTGTACTTCCAGTCTGTGGTTGTGACTTGGCACATTCCGGATTCTTCCAGAAGGGCGGCGAGTACATCTGTACAGCAGACTACCAGCGGCTATATGGCACGAAGTGTGACAGCTGTGGGGACTTTATCTCAGGAGAGGTGGTCTCCGCTCTGGGCCGCACATATCATCCGCAGTGTTTCGTCTGCAGAGTGTGCAGGTGAGTCCTGTAGACAAACTACGTAAGAATCATTATGTATTAAAAGTAAAGGACCACTGTGTTCTTTCATTGTTGTGTGAATATCCACACATGACATTTAGTCAGAAATCTTTATTTGTGTCCATTTTGATTTGCGTAATTTATATTATATGCGATTCCTACAAAAACAACTGGCATCCAATTCCAAAGCCAAATTTACTTGCATTCAGCGCTTGGCTCAAGTTGACCTCCTATCTTCTTTCTCAGCCCTCCTCTTCTATTCCTTTCCCTCCTTCTGTTCTTCTCTCTCTCCTCTCAAGTGTAGAGCTAGAGATCAATACAGGGAAAATAAAGCAGATCTGAGCAGGAATGTAACATGAGTCAAGGCGGAAGAAAGCTGTGGTTCAAGGCTCAAAATATGCAATAATGGCCAGAAAGGAAGCAGAGAAAGGAAGAAGACGTGTAAATTGAGAAGCCGTCGATGCAAGCGCTGAATATTTCCTCACAGGGAGAAATGGGGAGTTGAAGTTAAGAGGCAGAAGGGAAAAGCACATTCTCTGTATACTGCATGCCTGGCCTGTTCTCACACTGACAGGCAAGCAAATGAGATGAACTCTCAACATCCCTGCAGGGAGACATTATCTGTCTGCCCGACACTAAAACACCATTATACTGTATGAATCCCATTGCCTTTGGTAGCAAAACGTGGAAAATGTGATATTTTGGTACATTTACTGCTTTATTATAGCTGGCTGCTTGCGTTACTTAACCTTTACTCTCTCTTACTATGCTTAGCGTGCTTTTTTTTGTCTGGCCTGAGCCTGTGAAGAACGTTTCGCAGGGTTGTTGTGAATTTGCCGGAGTGCTGTGAGTATAGGTGCTAATAAGTAATGCTTTCTGCCGTTTTGGCGGTGTTCAGATCTACGGGAAATTAGTTCCCCTCCTCTTGTACCCTATTAGCCAGAGAGAGAAGTGCCTCCTGAAGAATGGATGTAGGAAGGAGAACATTTTTTTTAGCAGGACTGGGATGGCTTTGGGCTGAATTGCCAGTTGGGCAACCGAAGGGCCCAGTGGAAGGATCTTGGCAGGAGTTGAAATGTATCTGTCTGACCAAGAAGTAAACCGTCAACATGATACTAGATTGTTACATTTAATATTTAGGCCATCTGTGTGTAAAACAAGCTCTAGTGGGCTATTATCCCAGTAGTGCTGCCAGTGATCATTCACTGTTCTTGAATTACATTCACCCCCTCTGACTGAATAGTTTCTTATTACTCATATTTGTAATGCGTAGACTATTTTGGGCATCTTTAATGGGCCAAAACATAATAAGGCGAGGCAGACCACCCATCTGTATACGAATAGCAAAGTATGTCAGATTTTTTACCACCTTACAAGTGAAGCGAAACACTTTTAAGATCTCTTATGGCTTTTACTATGAAGACTGTAATGGAAATGGATGTTTACCTTATAGGTAAAATAGCCAAGTCACATGTTTTTCACCTCAGAATATGTATGCAGATGAGATGGACCACATTTTGTGATTGATGTCATTCACCATTAATGTCAAATTTTGTTCTTTATTTAAAATATGTTGTCGAAAAATAACCGTAACCGACTGCTTTGATGATTTTTATTTTCTGAACTTTGCCTACTTACCGCTCAAGTATTTGTAATATTGTAATATTTGTAAATTTTCTATATTTATATACTTTTTATCTATTTTTCACTACAACTTAATGTCGTAAAAATTGAATTAATATATTTGTTTATAATATATTTTATAGCTTTTATATATTTCTCACTACATTTCCAAGTGCCTTGGTTTGATGTTTTTATGAGTTTTTTATTAATTTTGGCAACATTTTGAGAAATAAAGAGAACAAGGGAAATTTTGTGAAAAAGCAGCATCCATTTAAATCAAAAACTGTAAATTTTTAAAGAGCAGGAAAAGCTGACAATGCCATGCGTGTCTTGGGGGAGTGTGCTGTAGCGGTAATGCCAAGGTCACATAGAGAATGCATGGAAAGACACGCACACTCACTACATCATGAGCCCACGCGGTTTTCACATATAAATATAGAATGAAGTAGGTTGTGTAAAAGTGGAATCAAATGAATAGAAGATGGTACAAGCTGATTAGAAGATCCCTCTCTCATCTGAAACGCTGGAGAACTAAAGGAATTATTTCACTTGTGTGTCTCACACTGGGCTGTATAAGTGCCTCTGTTGTCTGCCCACCTACCCTGTCATCTTTCACTCTCAATTCAAAAGAAATCTTTGTGTGTGGTCTTAATAGTGGAGGAGGCTGTCGTGCCATTCTCAACATAGTTCAGTGAATAGTTGAATGTGTTGGTGTGTGTTTTTGTACAAATCGGTGACATACAGTAGCACCGTTTTAGGGTAACCGCAAAGGCACTGTGTGATAATAAACAGTAGAAGACAGTATTTTAACATAAAAATGACACTTCACCTTTTCGTTTTAAAATTAGCACTTTCATTTTCATTTCCCTTACAATTTAAGATTAAAACTGCACAAAAGTTAATACTGTCGGTGCAACAGAGGTCTCTGTTTTATCTCTTTTTAAAATAGCAGGCTAGTAATCTTGTAAAGCGGCAGAGCTGATGTTCGTCTAAGGTCATGGTTCACTGTAAATGGATTGTTTTATAATTGCTGCATTAGTAGAGGAACAGTCTACTGTAATAGGATTTGTCTTATTGTGTAGACGCTTCCAGTCAGTCTGATTACTGTGTAGATAAAGCAGCAGCGTGAACACATAGGATTTTGCTAGCTGCCGTCAGACATGTGGGCAGACACATGCATTTCTCTACAGAAGATAAATGAGAAACTTTTATAAAGAATCTTGTCTTTTTTCCATGCACAACATGGGGTTAAAGTTGCACAGGTCTGGTTAGGGGGTAGTTTTGGTTAGGGGCAGAAATAGTGACTGCTGACCGTGCGGAAAACACCAGCCTAAATTAGACTGGGTTTATGTTAAGATAGTCTTTCTGGCTGACCATGAATGTATTGCTAGTTTAGCTAGTTAAAAGCCCTGTTGTCCTTTCTCAACCCACATGGTTTAATAGCTCCACTCTGCTTTTAGTAATCCTTATTTAGAGTAGTTGGTTATCTCTATGCTTATCAATGATCAATGAGGTTTTATTAGAAATATTGATAAATATGAGTGTAATATAAATCAAATAGATTTGATTGCTGTCTGTCTATCTGTTTGTCTTTCTCTAGGAAACCTTTTCCAATTGGGGACAGAGTGACGTTCAGTGGCAAAGACTGTGTCTGCCAGCATTGCTCTCTTAAGCTGGTTAATAGCAATGAGCCAGTCAAAATCCACGGGCCCAGCCGTAAGTCCCACCCCTTCATCAAAACCTTTGATTTGTTTTTATGTGAACATGACTTGTCTTTCACATTTCCCTAAATAGAGACAACATATTACAACTTCTACCGTGTGTCTGTGCGTGCGTGCGCATAATGTATAATAAAAGATAAAATAAGAAATGATATGTATATTGGTTCACTCTCTGTATCCTTGACTTGGCTTTTTTCACAAAACATTTTACTGCTAAGAACTCAGATCATTTTTCGGTGTCTTCCACTGAATCAGTCATTCCTATTTTGTGTGTACAGTATGCATATTGTGTTTATAATTACTTTTGTAGTGCTTGAATGTGTCCACGTGGCTGTATTGACCTGCATGTCTCTGAGGGGAGAGAGCAGACACGGTTCAGCTGAAGAGACTGTGTTTAGTGTCTGGGTAAACAGACGATCCTGCTGTGGTGTTTATATTAAGGCCAGAGGTGAAAGCTGTGTTTGCTTTTTGGTAACAGGTCAAGTGTGTGTGCGTGTAATACATCACATGATTTTATTATCTTCGATAGTAGATATTTTGAAGACAAACAGATTAGAGGCACTTGATTTCCTTAAGTATTTTTGACAACAGCATGTTGCATGTACAAGAGTACTGTACTGTATATTCTTATATATACATTGTAATCTCTATTCTCTTCGTTTCATAACTATGTTATCATGACAACAATTAAACAATTTTAAATAAACATACTATTGACAGAAGACCTACACTGCAAGATAATAACAATGCAAACTATTTTTGGAAGAACAAAAATATAAATCATTTATTTAAATCATACAAGGCAGTATATGAAAATAATACATACAAACACAAAATGTTGGATAGAGGAAGCACAATAATTTGACTATTACTTCTGATGTACACACTATAGATGATTTCAGCACCAACAACATAAACAAACGCTAAGTGGCCCAAACTTAACTTCAGGTATACCTCCGAAAGGAATCGATAACTGTTAATTGAATTTCATACAATAAATATACAATAATTTTTTTAATAAATGAATATAAATGAAATATAAAATAATTTGTTATTTTACGTACCACTAGCCAGACCGATAAATAACAAAACACAAACTGGAAGTTAACTTTGGGCCAGTCGTCTGTGTCTGATGAAACTGTCTATCACCTACAACATGCCTCCTGTTCTGTCACAGCCACGATAAGAAAAGAGAGACCCCAGACTTTCTGAAAATAAGAATAGACAAGCTTACACCTCCATTCCGTCTCTGTCTAAGGATTGACTGGATTTATCTTGAAGGTGAACTGAATAGTTCATGTCAGGGCGCAAGTACTAAACATGAGCATCTCCCAAGTAAAGAAAAATGATGCACGGATCTTTCAGTGCTCAAAAACTTTTGTGTGTGTGTATGTTCATTTCGGTATTTCTGAGGAAGACTCACAGCGGAACCTCACCTTCACATCGGAGTTATTATTACTATTGATTTTCCATTCATGTGTTTAATAAACCTTTCAAATCCAACTAGGACGTAGAGGAGACTTTTAAATCTTAAGTTCATTATGTTACCTCTCATCTTTGCTTTATTGCTCTTTCTAGACTGTGCGGGTTGTAAGGAGGAAATCAAACAGGGGCAGTCTCTCCTGGCGTTAGAGAAACAGTGGCATGTCAGTTGCTTCCGGTGTCAGACATGCGGCATGGTGCTGACGGGCGAGTACATCAGCAAGTGAGTGACACTACCTTCTACACTTACACCACATATATTGTCACACAAAGCACCTTGTTTCTCAAGTTCAAAACCACAATGATATTACCAGTAACTTTGGCATCTTCTAATCAAGGTGTGGTTTGATCATTTGAAGATGTGTTTTAATTACTTGCATGCATTTGTATTGTCAGCACATTCTCAGTGTGATATTTTTAGATGTTCCCAGGAGTTTTACACCCAATATACTGAGTTTTATTTTTAGCATCACCATAGAAGCTTATTCATGCGTGTTTTATTTGCAAACAGAGATGGCATTCCTTACTGTGAGTCAGACTACCACGCCCAGTTCGGGATTAAGTGTGAAACGTGTGACAGATACATTAGCGGGCGAGTGTTGGAGGTGAGTATACTGCTCTGCATCTCAATGCGATACTCTAGATGTCAGCGAGGCAGGAGCCGATGTGTGATGGGAGGGTCATAACATAGGGGCACAAAACTCAATGATTGGTCTTTTTGCATTAACTTTGGATTTTTGTGCCCCCTAGCTGTAATAGCAATTGTTGCCAAATGTGTTTTAAACATTACCTTCATCTGCCATTGTTCAGACAAACAGGCGGTCCTGTCCCAAACTAACAGCATTGGTTGAACCAATGTTAACTCCTGCCAAGTAATGCTGTTCGAATAAACAAACTTCAGTTTTGTGAAAAAAAAACGTTTAGTTTATTACATTCTTAAATGTATTAACTAAAAGTGAGCAATATTGTTTTTCAGCATGTATTAATCCTGTTAGTAAATGTCAGTTCAATTGTTCATGTTAGTTCATTGTGCATTATCTAATGTTAACAGTTACAACTTTTGATTTAAAAAATGTGTAAGTAAATGCTGAAATTAACATGAACTAAGATTAACAAATGGTATAGAAGTATTTTTCATTGTTAGTTCATGTTAACATCGTTTTGAAGGGGACATTTTTTCAACCAAATGTTAAAGGTCCAGTGTATGAAATTTAGTGGCGTCTAGTGGTGAGGTTGCGTATTGCAACCAACGCCTCGCTCCATCCCTCACTCATCCTTTTCGAAGCACTACGGTGGGCTGACACAGGACAAAGATGTCGTCACTTTTACGCTTCTTAGCCGAAAGAGATAACATGTTAGAGCAGTTTTATTTGTTTAGCGTTATGGTAGAAACAATATGGCCCCTTAACATATAACAAGTAAAGTATACTGTAGTTGTTCTTTTTTGGTAATCGACTTGTCTTTCATTGTCATGAGTACACATTACTGCACACAGAAATCGACTGAATAGACAGCGTTTGAGTTTAGTAACACTTGAAACAAACATGAATTTGTATCCATCAGCCGGCCCAGGCAGCAAGCTTTGCTATAAAAAGATCAAGGGCTAACTATGAGGAGAAGCCCAGAGAGACGGCGAATAAAATCACCGCTTGAAGCATCTGCTCTCAGAAATACATGATCACTCTGTCTTGAAACACTTTTACCATTTATGGCTAACAGACGGCAAAAAATACACATTTGAGAAACGAGTTAAGGAAAGTGCACAGAATGAATACACAAGTGGACTAGGACCCTGTTGAAAAAAACAGCATGTGCTGTGTTAGGTATGTTTTGATGCTGGTTTGACCAGTTTAAACCAGCTAAGGACCAGCACATGATCATCTTAAATCAGCACATGACCAGTTTAAACCAGCACATGACCATCTTAAACCAGCATCAGAACATACCAAACCAGCATATGCAGTTTTTTTTAACAGGGGGAAGTGGAATGTAGCGAAAGGGGTATCGTTATGCTATTGCATACTGGTATTGTTAGAGCAAGAACCATAAATATAATTATAAAGTTGGAGTTTTTTAAATCCAAGTAAATAGTGCCGTACACGACATAACTTTGATACGATATCATGTGATATCATTTTTATCCAAAATACGTTATCCAAAGGACTCCCACATCCATAGAGTAAAACTGCCGCATGTTAGCCCAGAATAAACAACATTATCATTCATTCATGTGAAGATGAATATAGTTATCATTATAGTTATCTTTATGCAGTAGTTACAGTTGCCCTTCAGTAGACTTTAGTCAGATAAAGTTCAGACTCAAAAGTCTGGCAGTGAGGGTGTATGTTGGTGTTTAAAGGAATAGTTCACCCCCCAAAAAAATATTTTGTATTATTTACTTAAGTTCTTCAATCCTAACCTGTATAATTGTGTTTGTTATGTATAACACAAAATAGCATATTTTAAAGAATGTTGAAAACTAAACAGTACTGGGCCACCATTGACTACTATTGATGTTTTTCTTACTATAGTATCCAAGTTCTGAAGAGTCTATTCAGCACATCTAAAGTTTCTGGTTGACCTGTTTGACAGTAAAAGCCCCAAACCTTTGTGTGAGCTGTTCAAATCCTTCACCACTAGATGTTAAAGCCCTTTACCGAGAGAAAGAAAGATTATACTAATGAAGGATCAGTGGGTTGTTCTGCCTAGCTTTTAGTTTGCCTCCATAATCTCTCGTCCTTCAGAGGAACGGCCTAATATCCTTCGCTCTGACACTTCATAAGCAAAAATGGTTCTTTTGGCAGTGTACCCCTGGCACCCTTCCTTTTGTTGACTTGCTGTTTTCTTTCACATCGCTGAACTGGACATTGGAGTCATGGAGCTAAAGAGAGAGAATCTGTGCTATGTGACGGTCGCAGGGGAAGAGAAACATGATGAGGTAGTTTACATACAAATAAGAAGGGAGATAATTTGCCAGCAGAGAGTTCCAAAGCTGATAAAGCTTAATGCTAATGCAAGCGTAGCAAAGACGCTCACTTATTCCTGTCTGTGGGTTTGCTCTTTTCCCAGTCTGAATGGCTAGCGTGAAGTGCTCCGTGTACCAGCGAGAGCTCAAATTGGGTTATTTATAGCTAGTGGGACACCGGCTGATTTATCTTTATCCTGCCTGTTTGATTTGCACTCATTCCTCATGAGAGACACCTAGTGATACAGCAAGCCTCCGAGCACTAGAAACGGACAGCTCTCTGATTCTTGGACCAGTGACAGCATGCACTGTTTTCCTAGCTCACATATCGGCCTTCTCTTGCCATCGCTCATCTCCAGTTTAGCCATCGAGGGCAAATAAGCTTTCTATCAAAATCTATTCAGCTGGCTACCCATCTGTCTTTTACTCCGGAAACCAGAATAAGTTGAAAAATACTCAGTTTGAGTAAACTTATTCCCTCAATTTTATTAAGTAATGGGATATTCCAAAACTTTTACTGTAAGTTCAAGTGATGCTCATGTAGGTTGTTCTTTAATTTTTAAGTTGACTTATAGGAAGAGTTCACCAAAAATGAAAGTTCTGTTTTCATGTACTCGCCCTCGAGTTGTTTCAAATCTTTATAAATGTTTTTTTTTTAAATAATTCTTGTAACCAAACAGTCCTTGGCCACCATTGACTACCATAGTAGGAAAAATTGCTTTATAAATTTCTTTGTTCTGTTGAACACAAAAGAAGACATTTTGAAGAATGCAGGAAAGCAAGTGGGGCACTTATGACTACCATTGTAATTTTTACTATGATTGTCAATGGTGGCCAAGAACGGTTTTGTTCTTGGCCACAAGCATTCTTCCAAAAATCTTTCTCTGTGTTCATCAGAACAAAAAAATTATACAGATTTGGAACAACTCGAGGGTGAGTAAATGAAGACAGAACTTTATCCCTCTTTGTATTATGAAATTATAATTTGAATTCGTGTTGTACACATTTTGTAGGTGAACAAGTAAAATTAACAAAGATTTTTAATTTATTAATTTTAGTACAAGTAAAATCAGGGCATTGACAGCTTAGGGGAAAGTACCTACGTGTTGTAACTCCTACAATTCTGTAAAAAGCATCCAAGTTGGTTGAGATATTGCACAGATTCATGCATAAACTAGGCATTAACTTTTTTCACACTGCTTTATTCCCACGCTGTTATTTTGTAGTTGTCAGGACTTTTATTGTATTATTACGCTGTCACTACAATTTTTTGAGCATTTCTAAGTCACTTATAATCTGATATATACCCTTCTCTTTCTTAGACTTCTACATAAACAGTAGAGTTGTGAAATGTTACTCGTGTTTTCTTCAGCTCCTTCAACAAGCTGTTATTATTTAAACTGACCCGGTGGAATAGCTCCCTCAATTACTGATTCCTGGCAGTAAAGGATCTCTGTAAGCTTTAAATGTGCGTTCAGCGGCCGAAAGAGTCATTAAATGAGTCTGTGGAGCTCAAATGAGTCCTGAGCGGCCTTAAAAAAAGCAGTAAAGTGAATGCGTTTTGTTGGTTAATATGGAGTACGTTGTTGAGAGGAGCTATATGTTTGCCGCTTTTAATGCACTTGTGATAATGGGTTTAACAGCTGGAACACTTTTGTGCTTGTTCGGGTTGTTTTGAAATCTCAAGAGGATCATTTGACACTTTCTTATCATCTCAATGTCAATTCCCTGTTCTCTCTTTTATTGCCCAGGCTGGAGGGAAGCACTACCACCCCACCTGTGCCCGTTGCGCTCGGTGTCAGATGATGTTTACAGAAGGAGAGGAGATGTACCTCACAGGTGAGAAAAGGATGCAATGCTTATGGGATCTGAACCTGTGAGAGAACTTACAACACACCGAAAATATTGACCGGCATAGGTTTTGTTATTTCACATTTCACCTTTTTTTTGGATTTCAAATATTAATGTTTCTCCTAAAGTTCCTTAAAACAATAGTTCACCCACCCAAAACTTATTTACACACCCTCTTGTCATTTCAAACCGTATGACTTTCTTCTGCAGGACACAAAAGAAGATATTTTCAAGAATGTTGTTAAAGGGGTCATATGACACGGCTAAAACGAATATTACCGTTTGTTTTAGATGTAATGCTATGTGTATACACGATTTAAGGTTCAAAAACGCTGTATTTTCCACATACCGTGCATGTTTGTATCTCCTCTTTGCCCCGCCTCTCTGAAACTTACAGAATTTTCTCTGAAAAGCGAGGTGTGCTATGATTGGCCAGTTAACCGGTGCGTAGTGATTGGTCGAATACTGCAAGCGTGTGACGGAAATGTAACGCCTCTTACCATATTTGGAACATCAGGTTCCAAAGCAATTGTCCTTACAGTACTGACTTGTGTATACATGTTAGTCAACTCATACCACGAACTGACTTAGATTTGTGGGGGTGTGGTTGCACGAGGCGTTTCAGGCAGGTCTGGGTGAGCATTCGCTTTTAGATAGAATGCATATTTTGTTCCGACACTTTAATTCTTGCAATTTTTCGTGTCTAATACATGCATGGGCCAACTTATAACACACCAAAGACACAGAAAAACACGTGTTTGTGCCATATGACCCCTTTAAATGGCACCCATTGACGTTGGTTTTGGATTTGTGTCCATACAATGGAATTGAATGGTTGCCAGCACTGTTCGGTTACTTTCTTCAAAATGTATTTTGTGTTCTGCGGAAGAACGGAAGTCTTACAGGTTTGAACTGACAAGAGGGTGAGTAAAAAATATCAGAATTTTCAACTTTGGGTGAAGTATCTCTTTAAGCTCTCTCTCATCCAAAAAGAACTAATGTATTACTGAGATCTCTTTTTGGATTTCTTTAGCCTGTGAGTTTTACTTTTGCGCAGCAGTAAATTAAGTTTGAGTTGATAAAAGACCTCTTTGAGAGTTGTCTATGACAGTCCTTCATAATAAGCTCTGTTTCCGGAATATTTCGAACAATGTGCAAGATTCATGCGTGAGATAAAGGCTTTAGTGGAAAGGCTTTAATGAAGTGATGTTGTTCTTCAAAGACTCATTCACAGAGGCTCATCTAGATTGGGCTTAATGGTCCATTCAGTGGATTCCCCGTGTGATCGCTCATATGACTCCCAGTGCCCGCGGCTGGTACACATTAGGATGCACCACAGGTCCTGCTGTGTGTTTGTCTGTTCACATTCGGTGGTGTTACGACAGTGGTGTAAAAGGTTACCGAACATGCCTTATGGTACGGTAAATGCAGTTAAGAGTCAGCATCAACTTAGCCATTATGATCATGTATAGAGAGAGCAAAACAGGGATACGGAAGAAAAGGCAGAGAGAGCGAGCGAGCGAGATGGAAAGAGAGAGACCCAGCAAGGGATTAAAAGAAATCCATCCATTTGGAATAGAAATTCCATGGTTAAATGGATGCACTCTGATCTTTTATTCTCCAAGAGTGATTACATTGAATTTGCCTTTATAGCTTTAGTTATTCATCTCATTCTAAACCTCACTTGAGAGGTCAAGAGATATTAAATAAGAAGTTAAAAACACAGAAGATTCTTTTCTTAAATAAAATAACAAATATATTATATACAGTATATTAGTACAACACACCTGCTTCCTGTCTCAGGTTCAGAAGTGTGGCATCCTTTGTGCAAACAGGCATCTCGAACAGAGAGGAAACTCAGAGTAAGTGTTTTGCTTTAACAGGGCTTGGATTGAATTTGAAATGCCTTCTGATTTAGTTTGTCCTTGTTTATTTTGTTGTACAGCTCAGGCGCACATCAGAAACCTCCATCTCTCCTCCGGGCTCCAGCATTAGTTCACCCAGCAGGGTCATCTGTGTAAGTAGCCAATCACAAGGGAGCAAGAAGTTAAATTGAATTTACCCTTGTTATATAACCTTCATCTTAATGTGGATTTGGCTGCAATTGACACAGATTTAGAAGAGATTCACACGCAGAAATGTTAATGTAAACCTCTCCTTTTGTTGGCATTATGAATTCATTTACATGTAGATAGTAGATAAATGTAATATCACACCAGTTCTTGACATTGACAATCACAATCAAAGAGTTAATCAAATCACCATAAAAACATACTACGTACTTCAACATCCCAAGATGCATCACTCACATGCAACACATGCTTTAATTTAATGGGTTATTCATAACATGCGCACTGTTTATGTGTGTGTTCTGTAGTGGTGCAGCCATTAACATCTCATGTAGATGTAAAGGTTGCCCATATGTGTAACCTTTGTGCCGTGTGCGATTGATGCATGCAGAACGCAGTGCAAGCATCTGTGCTGTCAGGTCCATACACTGCTGAAGGTCAAGCGTGAGAGTTTTGCGGCACACGTCATGCGTGTACTACAGTATGCTTGTGTGAGATGAAAATGCAAATACATTCATTTACATTTATGCAATTGATGCTTTTGTCAATAATGACTTTTAGTGCATTCACGCTATATGGTTTTTATTAGTGTGTGTGTGTGTTCCTTCAGAATCGGACCCACAGTTTTTGCACTGCTAACACAATGTTCTACCTAGTGAGTTACAGGAACAATTACCTTGCCCCTTTGTTAAGAAATCCAACAACCCGGCGAAGTCAAAATGGATAAAGTCAATGGAGGAAATGGAAGGAAAAAAGGAAGTCAAACAAAGAAAAACATTTAAAATGTGTGCTTCATGGCTTAAAGGGAAAGTTCACCCAAAAATGTATATTCTGTCTTCATTTACTCACCTTCTCAACCAAAGAATTCTTGGCCAGCATTAACTACCATAGTAGGAAGAATTACAATGTTAGTCAAAAGTGCCCTAGAACTGTTTACTTTGCTACATTCTTCAAACTATCTTCTTTTGTGTTCAACAGAACAAAGACAATTTTCCCACTATGATAGTCAAAGGTGGCCAAGAACTGTTTGGTTACAACGCATTCTTCCAAATATCTTTCTCTGTGTTCATCAGAACAAAGACATTTACAGATTTGGAACAACTCGAGTGCGAGTAAATGGTTATATAATGTTCATTTTTGGGTGAACTGTCCCTTTCAAGTTGTATTTGGAACTGAAGAATCCTTAGATTTGTGCGCCATGTCAAAGATCGCATTTATAAACTCACCAAAAAAGACCCAAGAGACCATTTGGTATATTGGAGATTTTATTTATGAGCACAGTTTCTTTTTTTGCCAGTGCACAAACTCTGCCGAGGGCTCATTCACACACTTAATAGCCCCATTGATGTTGTCGTTTGTCATCACGGCTGTTCTGCTCATTGTGTTTGACGTGCGTGAGTGTGTGTATTTGTCCCTCTCCTCAGGCCAAAATGGAGGACGAGATCCTTGATTACAAAGACTTGGCAGCGCTGCCTAAAGTCAAAGCCATTTATGAAGTGCAGAGGCCGGACCTCTGGTCCTATGAGCCCAGTCACAGATACTGCTCCGATGACAGGCTAGAGCGACTCAGCTATGGGGAGGTACTGCTCTAGCGGGCCACTTCTAGAACCACTAGCATGTCTTCCCCCATCCCTGGATCTTCTGGCCTGGTCCTAGCTGAGCTTAGCATAGCTTTGCATTATCTGTTTCGTCTGTGTGCTGGATGTATGCTTTAGTTTGCTGTAAGAAACTGAATGTGTGTTTTCCCCACAATTAATGGTGAATTTGAGCACTTTAGGTTGAGGTTTCCTGCTTTTGTCTGCTTTTAGAAATCTCTCGTGCTGGCATTAATGCAATGTTGTCTAATTCACGCTTGCTTAGAAAATGTATGATGGTCATTCGAGGCTAAACAAGAGTAGGTGGGCATTGTAGGCCTCATTCATCCTTTCATTTTTCCTCACATATCATGGAGAAAGCTGAAGATTTGTTTCTGATTTTGTGTTATTCTGACTCTCCCCATTCTTCTTTATCTCCACAGTCCCTGGGCACACTCTCTCCTTATTCTCAGGTAAACATTTTGGCTCAGAACACTATTTATTTGCTTTTAACTTACTCAGAGTTTTATTGGGTTTATGGTTAAGGTATTATAATTTAATTACAAATATCACTTCATATACTATTTTCTCTTAATAATGCCAAATTCTATCTGTATTTTATGGTATTATTGCATAATTTGCCATGTACTTTACAGCTTTTATATATTTTTATGTAAAAAATTGTTGAGATTTTCTTAATAGCAACTGTGATACAATGTTCTGATTACTGTCATACAGACCATTATTCTACAGTAGGCATCATTTATGTACACTTTCTTGATATGGTTACACTTTTTCGATAGTCCAAATTTAATATTGAAATTGAATATGCATATTTGCTTAATAGCTAAAATGACATTCCACATTTTACAGCTAGTACTGCGCTGTACTGTACATCTTGAAAAATATATATAGTTGATAGTGCTATGTAATATATCAAACCGATTGTTCACAGTCAATGTTCTTGTATTTTGAATAATACCATATATCCTATACATTTCATGCATCTTTTTATTTATTTATTTTCCTCTTCTTCTGTTCCCCGTATTTTCTGTAAATCTGCTTTGATACAATGCAATATTGTGAAATGCACTATAGAAATAAGTTTTTTAGAGTTAAAAAAAGACTTACTGTCTTCAAAAATGTATTGCTTAGTTAATGTTTGGTCTGCATGATCATATTCAGAGCAATACATTATAGAGCAAGTTCTACATAATGACATTGTCTATGTGGACAGGACATGTATGAAAGTATGGATGTGAGGTTGAGAAGATCGTCCAGTCCAGGATACATAGACTCTCCCACCTACAGCAGACAGGGCATGTCTCCCATCATGCCTCGCTCTCCACAGCACTACTACAGATACGGTGAGTTCCTGCTACCTTGCTTTTGACAGTTACATAGAACATACTCTTTGTCCAAGAATTATACTGAATAATAGTGTATACTGTATTATAAATGAGATTTTGATTTCAATTTTTTTTACCTTTAAGTATCCGAAATATTTTCCCTCTTTCTAACAACAGATAAAGGGGCAGTTCACCCAAAAATAAACATTCTGTTATGATTTATTCACCCTCATTCCATTTGAAAAAATTGTGTGTCTTCTGCTAAACACAAAATAGGATATTTCGAGAAACATGTTATTTTGTGTCCACACAATTGAAGTCAATGGGGACCGTTGTTGTTTGGTTACAAACATTCTTCTAAATATCTTCGTGTTTGTTCTGCTGAAGAAAGTCATACAGGTTTGTAATTATTTTTTTATTTTTGGATGAACTATCCCTTCAAAGAGTTGAACCTGCAATTTCAACAGTTTCTTACATCTTTACTTATTACTATAGGCACGTATTTAGCAACACAAATAACCAATCGAAGCCCATTATTGTGTGGAATACTTGCTTGTTATTAGAGGGACTTTTCCCACCCATCCCACCCACATCCTGTGCACCCGTCTGTCTGGCACAGTATGTTTTTCTCCGTTTTGAAATGCATACTGTCCCTGCCTGGCTAATCACTGTCCATTGACATGAAGATCACTGTTGTGTTGACTGAGAGTGTGTATCTAGGGCACGCAGGAAGTGTGCACTCATGTTCTGTTACTGTCATTGGCTTGGGGCTTGATGCAGGCACTGAGAGTGGCAGAAGTTCACCCTATTACAATCAGCTTGATGCCCGGTCCAGCACGCCCACCACAAACCAAGCTCCCAAGCATTTCCATGTGCCAGGTAGGCCATGCCTAGACGTTCACTTCATCAGCTGCTTTCATCTCTTCCATACTCATTCAGCAGTGTATTTAAATATAAATGAGAATCGTTTATCTCACATAAAGACTCTCTGACATCTCTATAACTGCTGAATCTGTCTATACTATACACCTATAGTATCTCTTCTTACCCTCACACTCTCCTCCACCTTGTTTTTAAGGTCCCTGGAAACCTGAACAAGAAGTACAATAAAGCATTTCCTGCCCCCTTCCCCACCCTTGACATTTGACTGTCTTCTGCCTTTCACTTACATCTTCTCCATGTTTAATTTGTAATGTCTTCCTTTCTTCTCAGCCACAGGGGAGCCCAACATCTACAGGAAGCCTCCCATCTATAAGAGACATGGTATAGTGTGCTCGGCTCGGCCCGACCCGGCCTGTTTCCGTTCGCGCTCAGTCTTGCGGCTGTGTGGGCCCATGGGAAAGATGTGTCTGATTGGTTTTGTTGTTCGCCATGGGTGTCCTCAAGCAAACCCTCTAGTCACCTTTTAGACTAAAGACACATTGACTTTCAGAGTAGCGAGCCAATGATAAAGAACAGAGGCTCAGGATTTTGTGGGCATAAACAGAATATCTCGGCTGTGTGTTTTAGTTAAAGGGATAGTCTTGTCAACCTTAATTCACCCATGTGTGGTTCAAAACCTGAATGTTACATTTTCTTCTGTGGAACACAAAAAGATGATATTTTGAGAAATGTCCATACAGTTGAAGTCAATGGGGGCCGTTGTTGTTTGGCGTTCTTCAAAATATGTTCTCTGCAGAAGAAAGAAAGTCAAACAAGTTTGCATTGACATGAGGGTGAATAAATGGTCAAATCATTTTCATTTTTGGCTGAACTATCCCTTTAAAATGATATTGTGATATAGCAGATAACAAGTACTCTCGGTTTAATCATCAGATTTGCCTCCTGCTTTTAGTTCCCTGCATGACGGAAGACTGTAGAACTGGCACGACCCTCATCCTGCCTGCCACAGGAGGGTGATGAAAAAAGGATGAGGCTTGCTGCGGCATGATTAAAGCCTGCCATGCCCCCCTCTGCTTTAGATTGACTGAGACATGGCTGCATTAGATGCCACAGAAACCCCCCCACTGAATGCTAAGTTAAGCTCTAACCCGATTGAAAAACTGCTGTTAGCAGGCAAACCGGTTTAAGCATGCAGTAGGCAGGTGTGAAAGTGTCTAAAATGCATTTTTATGCACTGTAGGGTCACAGCTTTTCCCATGTAGGGAGCGGCCAAACATGCTTGTGTTAGCGAAAACACAACAGGTGCGTTTAAACTGAAAGCGGCAAATGTTTCAGTGTAGTAAAAATTCCACAAGAGGTGAAGCTACAGTATATGGCCGAGATGCCTGAGTACGTAGTGCACAGTTTAAGTGTTTGTAATTTATGACACATCTATGTTACACTTGGTGGTTGACATTCAGACTAGGCAGTGTAACTCTATATTTTTTATGTTTATCATATGATTTGATAGTTGCCAGTTTATGTATTAACTCTGTCTATGTATTCCTAAATTTGTGATCCCAAATCTTTTTGACTTTATTAGTGTATCGCCTAAACATACCATCACTTCTGACCTAGTTATCTCAATAATAACATTAGTACATCTTTGCTTCATTACTGCATGTCTGTGTGTGTGCTTATGTGTATATTCTATATGTATGTGCATTACAGGCTTGTGTCATTTTTCAAAGGTATTAATTTGTTTTATTAGACTAGAGTAAAGCCGTGGTGCACACACTGCGCTTTTAAATCCTTTACGATTATTGCTTGTAACACTACACAAACATGATCCCAGATAAGAGCCATGTCCCGAGGTATATGTAGATAGAAAGAGCTCATTCTAAGGTAATAAAAACATAACGCTTCATTATTTAAGGTCTTTATACACCTCTGAAGACATTGTTATGTATATTATATTGCATTTCTGTCAATAGATCTTCCAAAAATTTATAATTTGGACTTTTAAAAGTGGACGTGTTCATGAAGACTCATCCTGAGTTATTATGTATAGGTTGTCTCATGAGAAGCCGCATTGCAGGACTGTGTCTTCAAATTTTTGACACTGCCAGAATTTTATCATAGGAAAAATTCGATTGCATTAGTCAAACTGTGGATTTTATCCTAGCGTCATACATTTTTTTCTCTAAATCGTGGCCAAAATCGCACAATGTGCACCCGGCTTAACATTGACAACTGAACAAATTTTCATGAAAGTATTACTCAGTTGTAGGCCTAGATTGAATACGAAAAATGAAAAAAAAAAAATCGTAAGGGTGATAAATGGAGCTGATAGGCCCACATACATTTTAATATCTGTAAGCATAATCAAATCATTTGGAAGGGATGAAATCTTTGGTAGTTTGTAAATGATGGTTTGATTCTGTAGAAAACTGCTAAGCTTATAAAGTTTTAAAGTAGTCGTGCTAATTAGTATTGATAATATAAAACCTGAGAGATTTATGTGTAAGAAAGAGATGAATTCCTTTCTGTACTGAAGTTTTGCACAGAGCAGCACTAAAGTGTAGATTTATTTACTGGACAGCGCAGATACTCATTTCATTAAGTGAGATCTCTGAGAAAGGTTAGAGTCCTCTCTGCCAACTTTTGGGCTTGGTTTATAATGTGGTCAGGATGATGTGAAAACTTGTTGTGGTAACGCGCACCACATGACCTGCTATAGATGAAGAGGAAAATACACATAAACGATAACGGCAGCAGATGTTCTTAGCTGGGGGTTTCAAAGGTGAAAAATAATCAGAGTAGTACACCCTGAACATGCAGTTTGTTAATATCACAAGCCGGTAATGAACACCTTACAGAAAATATTTTGCTACCCATATGGTTGATGTGTATGTGTGAATAAACTTATTGTGTGAACGTATAGCTGTGTTTGTGTAGTATAGAGACATACTATGAAAGCACACCAGTTGCTTTCCTGCCATGTGGGTACAAAAAGATCTCACAGAAACTCTTTGGGATGCAAATATTTTCTCCCTTATTGTTTTCTCCCTCTTTTTTCCCCCTATTCCCTTAAATACAATTATCTCTGCTGTCCTCGGTCACTATTCACTCTGTAAGTATTCTCTCTCCCTGTGCACTTGCTCATCTGTCTGTTTGGGTTTTGTGTTTGTTCATTCTGATTTCACCCACGTTTGTTTTCGTTTTTAATACCGTGAAGTTATTTCTATAAGGTGGTGTGCTGTTAATATTGTGTGAGGTCTCTGCTTCCGTATTTTTGTAGAATGTTTTGTGTGGATGGGAATTAACTTCAGTTGATGCGATAAATGCAGTAGTGATTTTGGCTAAATATATCTTCATCTGCAACGTTTCTAAGAATGCAAGACTTTCACATATGTACTATTTCATTCTTTGCATAATGCTTTATAATCAGTGTTGATTGGTTGAACCTTGTGTTGAAGTCATTTCCTGCTCCGGCCTGTTGTGTGTGGGCAATGTACTGTAGTTGTTTGTACACTTCTGTGGTCTTTCTTTCTTCTGTAATCTGCTTGTGTGCTGTTATAACTTAACCTGAAAATGTAAATTTCACTCACAGTAAACGTTCTCTTCACAGACAATTACTGCAATCCAGCAACTAAGAGCAAAACCAGTGAGGACATCCTTCAGTCCGCCAAGTTCTCAACAACATACTCGCCTGAACACTACCAGCACTCAGATTACTACCATCACACCGGCTCTCCTAAATGTAGGTGACAAATGTGTTTATAACACAACATTTAAGTGAAATCATTTTACAAGTAATTTCAACCTAATACAGTAATTCAACTGTTGATCAGTGGTGAGTTGAGTTAAAAATGAAAGTAAATGACATATGTTCGATGTAGGGAATCAACGGTAGATTTATTGTTGATAACGGATTACTTGAAATAATTTAACGATGATCGAGTTCAAGGTCATGCACGTGCACGTGCATGTGACTCATGTGCAAAACACATGCAGCAGACTCATGGTAAAACACAATGGCGTTCCACTTATTACATTATTTGGCTACCGTCATGCCTTCATTTTGCATTGATATAGAAATAAAAGAAAGTTGGGACAACGGATGCAAGAGTTTGTGAGGCGCGATGATTGACAGGTCACGAAGGCGGAGCAGAGCTTTGTTAACAAAAGTTTAATTTCTTCGTTTATTATAAGTAGTGTTGTCCTTGTTTCATTGTTGTATTTTTATTTAAAATAATAATAAACCACAAACTGTGTTTGAAGTTATCCTAGATCCCTAGTTCGATGTGTTAAAGTAATGTGATTGTATTTAAAAGTTCAAGGCATCAAAGATAAATTGCAGTGTAGAAAAATGTAATTGAATATTTATTGAATAACATCATAGAGCATTCTTGCCATTCGATTGAAATGTTTCCGTACATGAATGCCAGTAAAAGTCCTGATTGTGGAAACCGTTGGTTTGACTTCCATACATAGTTGGTATGCCATAATTATAATGTACAGTAAACTTATTCCATTTCAAAAGCATTTCACTTTCCGTTTGAGCTGTTTTGTGCCTCTAAAAACTCTTAATGTATTCACATTTGATGTTGTGACTTTTTGTTCGAGTATTTTGAAAATAAATTTAGCCCCAAGTGGTGTGCAAAAGAGGATTCATGTTAACATTTTGATGAAAGACTGCATATATATTTTATATTTTCCCCTGCTGCCAGGGCTGTTTATTGTGTAATATGCTTGTGTGTCTCTTTAGAAGCTTGATCCAATTCTGATTGATGCTCCATCAAGACATTTCTCTGTCTTTCACTTTCTCGCTTTCTCTCTCTGGCTCAGCTTTACGTGCTCCCAGGAGAAGATATTCTTCAGGTGGAGAAGAGGATGGCTGGAGTCACGGTCTTCAAAGAGTAAGACTCTGAAACTTTCTCTCTTCAGTTTCACATGTCTTTATCTGCCGTTTGGTCTGTAATTAAAGCTTACAGGAAAAACAGCGTGCCCAGATTTTATTATCAGAGATCAGCTATCAAGTTATAGCACATTAATCTGCTCAGAGACTCACAGACAATTTAACAAACAGCATCCAGGTTCTGGATTCTAATCATACATTCAGAAAAGAGGTTAATTGGAGTTATTTATAGATCCTAAGGGATGTTTATCCAACTTCAAATATTCTTGGTAGTGAAAAGTGTTTTGTATTAAAGGCAAAATATGACTGTATGACTAAACACTGTAAAACACTGCAGTTTATATGAAGTCTACTCTTTTATTTTTAAAGAATTTTCACACATTTTTTAAACAAATTACGGTAAAAAATGCACATTTACAGTTACAATTATAAAGATACATGCAAAACATGCTATTTTTATTTACAAAAATGTTTTTCTTTTACTTTACTATTTTGAAATTATATTATTGTTTTGTTATTTAATTTATTTAATTTTATTATTTAATTTATTTTTTGTTTTTAAAGGTTTTTTAGTGCATAGCAATTTTTATATTCTACTTTAGAAAAATGTTCTGGGAATAACTCAAATAACTAAAGCTATAAAAGGTTAGGATGTTAGGATATTGTGAGGTCTTCAATGGTTCTTTATATAACATTTAGTTTTTATTTAATACCTTTGAGCCGCTCCAAATATGAGGACAGGAAAATACAATTAATTTGTTCTCTGTATATTGAAAATGTTTTGATGTTCAATTCATAGTCGTTATAGGAATTAATAACACTCAGAAAGTTAAGAAGCATAAATTCAATCTTTAGTATCGATATCGGCCGATATCACTCTGAATAATCCTATCGTGGAGAAATGATTATCGGTGTATCTCTAACAAAAAGCAAGAGTCATCTTCTATGATTTATTCTTTAATGACACTTCATCCTAATTTCTCTATATTCTTACATTTGCATCTCCCATCTCAGATTCAGGGTGGTATCGGTAGGTTGATCCTGAAGGAGGAGATGAAAGCCCGCTCTGGTTCCTATGACAACGACCCCTGGGGCAGCGCGCAGAACTCCCGCAGCGGCAGCAGGGAGATGCTGCACAGCATGGGCCACAACAACACTCTTAACGGCTGTAAGTGCTCCACCAGAGAGCTGATGTACAACCACACATCACAGGGAACCGTTGGGTGCATCTGCGTGTTTGGAGGGGATCGCTGTAGTGTCATCAATCGCATCATACTTCAATGTGGCTTAATTATGGGTCATCGTTTTTAAGGCGAACCTGTCGCATGTGTAAGACCCCCGTTTTCCCTTCCCACAATCCCCTCTGGGCAAAGTGTGACGGCAACAGGTGCGGTGTGGTTTAGACTGCGGGCAGTATGGGAGTTAGTTTAGTGGGCTTTAGTATGTCATTATTCAATGCGAGGCAGTATGATCGATGAAGAGGTGGCACCGAGCCATTTCATTAAGACAGTGGAGTTCTGGAACGCTTTAAGGTGTAGACAGCCTGGACTCTACAGAGTGACACAGGACGCATATGCTGAAACAGTAGTGTTACAGGGGCGGGGATATTCTGAGGAGTGCAGACTCAGCATAATAAAACACTATTACAACTCCACAGCAGATGCAGCGCTATGCGCCTCTCTGTCTCCTGCATTCATTTTTCTTATACTCTTGCTTATTGTCAAAAAGATTACGTAATTTCTATCCCAGTCTTGGCACCACACAGAAAAGTCCTGCCCTTAATTTACACCATTGGTTAAAGTGACTTTATGTCACTCCTGAGGTTTGATTTTGTTGAAATTCAACGGACACTGGACTGGAAAGGCCAGACTAAATCTAGAAATGCTGATGAAATAGAAATTATTATAATATTTTAATTATTATTATTATAATTTTTGTCCACGGCTGTATAATGTAAATGTTAAAGGGGTCATATGGAGCGAATATGTGTTTTTCTGTGTCTTTGGTGTGTAATAAGTTGCATGTGCATGTATTAGACACGTAAAATTGCAAAAATAAAGTGTCGGACCAAAAGATGCATTCTATCTAAAAGCGAATGCTCACCCAAATCTGCTTGAAACGCCGCGTGTAACCACATCCCACAAATCTACGTCAGTGCGTGGTATGATTTGACTAAGACCGCCCAAATGTATACACGAGTAAGGTGGGCGTACTTGTCAGCACAATTGCTTTGGAACCTGATGTTCCAAATATGGTAAGAGGCGTTACATTTCAGTCACACAATTGCTGTATTTGACCAATCTACGCCTTGGTTACGCACTGGTTAACTGGCCAATCATAGCACACCTCGCTTTTCAGACCGATTAACGTTTTAGAGAGGCGGGGCAAAGAGGAGATACAAACATGCACGGTATGTGGAAAAATCATCGTTTAACCTTAAATCGTGTATACACATTGCATTACATCTAAAACAAACGATCATTTTCTTTTTAGGCGTGTCATATGACTCCTTTAAGCCAATGTTGTTATGTCTGGCCCAGTCTGAACTTTATATTGTCATTTGCTGGTCAGTTACATGGAGTCTTTTTCACTCCATGTATGATGTGTGGTCCTTTCTTCCTCCATTTTACATCTTTCCTCTCTCTCATCACGTGCATGTGAGCAGGCTGCTCTCCTTAATTCTATTTCTGTGTATCTCATGGGGAAGTTCACAAAGCATCTGGAATTTTCCCTTCAGCCTCCGCCCTTCTTCTTTTTAGTTCCCTGTTTCCATACATGGATCTGGCTCCACTATTCCTATATTTCCCTCCCTCATATTCCTCGCTAGTCGCTACAGATCTCAACGCCTGGTGCAGCCCATGCTGTCGTCCCATACCCTCTTCTGTTCACGAATAGAAATAAGTTGCTGGCTTTTTTAGCTGTTACTACACATCACATGAAATAGATGAAGGTGAGAGGGAGTGAGAACAAAAAGAGAAGATTGAAAGCGCCTTTGTAGGGTTCTTTTCTTATATAGCAGAGATAATACACTGGAACACACGGGTGACGTCATGTGGAACGAAAGGTTACACACTAGCTGATAATAAACCACTAGCGCATGAATGATGGATTGTGGGAGGGAGCAGAGATAAAAAAAAAGCATTAACCTGAAATTAGGGAATTAGTATGTTCATCATGTTCTTGCATAGCCAGGAGGAGGTGCTGAAAGAGTAATGTTATGTCCTTATGCAGACACACTAGGCTTTACCTTTTCTCTTGTTTATTAACTAAGAATTGGACCCATGACCTTAAAGTCAACTGCACCATGCTCTACCAGATGAGCAAGAAAATCAATTATAGGAATACAGTTTGTATTTTTACAAGCATGATGGGATAAAAGGGGAAGAGAGACATGCAAGCATTATCTTTTCTAACTATATTAAATAGTTGTCATCTATTGCATGGGTGACATCTCAATTAAAATACAAAAAATAAACATTAAGTAATTCTAAGCAAGATAAGACGTGAGTTGGATATGCAGTACATACTTGAGCACATCTCTGTTGAAGACAGGAAATTCTTAGGAAATTAAAGCCTTTGTCTTGTTGATTTGTGAGAGGGCTTCATTTGCATCCATAACTTGCCTCTTGTTCCCTTCGGCTTTCTCCTTTTCTTTTCTTTTTCCCTTTCGGTGCCACTCATGAGCATTCATCAGTCTTCTTCAGTGTTTTGATGTGCTGTGTGACGGTTTGCTCTCCATTCTGTTTGTTTACAGTTTTAGGACTTTTTAAATGGTTTATTCAGCAGCCCCAGAGCTCATGGGTCCTGATGACTGACAATTCAAGCAATCCACACTATGATGCACATTATACTTAGTTTAAAGGGAAATATGTTTTTTGCAAGAATGCACAGAAAGATGTCCTAGTTTACAGCTACATTTCCTTGTTTATCCCAAATGAACAACCTGTTTTTATTAACACATAATTATTATGTTTATATGTTTCTTTCTGGGTTTTTTTCAGCTCCTCTGACAAATTTTGCAGCTGATGGTGAGTGGCTTTTAAACATTGTCACCTGTGCAAAAAGAGGTGTGACTTTGGAAAAAAAGTTTTAGCATTAAATGCAGGATCTGATTTTGGATTTCACTATTCTGTCAGGAATTTAATCTTGGGGATGGAATTAAATGTTTAAAGAGTTATTGTTGGAGGTATTATAGTAGTATTAAATTATCACTTGAGTTCTAAGAAAACTGCTGAGTTGCAAGGTTCCTGTAACCCAAATGAGTAATCAATCCATATTTTTGGCAACGCTTTTAATTCCAGGGGGAGTGTGGAAGGTTTGCTGTAAGTCACTTCGGATTGAAGTGTCTGCTAAATAACAAATAACCAATAAATATTTTCAGTGTAGCCAACATGGTTATAGCCTGGTGACTGGCGCCCTCTACTGTCTACTAATGGATGATACTCTCCATTTTAGGCTGTACTTTACAGAAAAGATATGTTTGTTATAACTGTTATTGTAGCTTTCATTTCTGTTTTTATTTGAAGACTACATATCAAAGTCAGCTTCTTTACCAGGATATGGCAGGAATGGATTGCATAGGGTAATGTACTATTTATGTTACTTTACATACAATATCAAATATTTGACTCATTTATTCTGTTTATTTTATAATGTATTTCATTGGAAGGACAGAGATGGAATTCAATTGGAGATGTTTTTATACTATCCACAATTTATTTGCTGGTGTGTTTGTTTTCCAGCCACAAAGTGCCGACTACTATCAGTATGACAGTGGCAGTGAAGTCGACTGGGGAATACGAGGTAAATGAAGGTTATTACTTTTATTTGTATTCATTAAACCCTTTTTCTTACACTGATTGAGTTTTCTTTCTTTCTTTTCCAGCAGAGTACAAGGTAAGCGATCTGCTTCAACAAGAGTCTTAAAGAGAGACTGTAAATGCCTTTATACGGAAACCCCAGATTTACTGTATGTCAGTTTAATGAACCCTGATGCGTCTAAGCAACGTCCTGCTGGTCAAAGCATGTATAAACTTGAGCACGGAGAATTCACTGCTTCCAGGTCATAAGGGCACTGTGTAATTTCCCATCTGACCCTTCATGGGTCAGGAACTACAAGATAGCCTGGAGCTATGAAGGGTCAGGGGTTTGTTTGACCTCTTTGCTCATGGTTGGACGAGAAGTGTATTGTTCTTGGGTGACACTTCCTGTCTCTGTCACAGCTACTGTGCTAGTGGGTTTGAACCACAGTGAAGTAATTTCCTGTCACTTCTGTGGTTGAGAGAAAAGGGTGGTCCATCAATGCACGCCACAGAGAAGAGTGCTTAACTTTACATACTAAGATATGAAACTGTTGTTTTAGTTTACAGTTAACAGGCTTAATAAATACAATGCCTTCAAATGCTTTAACAATGTACTGTTACATACAGAAGAAAAAATGCATTTCAGTTTTCTTTTATTCGAAAAATACAAGCATGTAATTTAATGAGCACTATAAATGTGTATTTTTGTAGAACAAGTAGCATAAAATGCCAAAACCATTTCAACACAATTGTATTGATGCTGCCCACACATTTGCAATTACAACAATATAGGCCTATTCAATAAGTCAATCTATGTTAGGCAGCTAAATAACTTTACTGTGTCTTTGTGACATACTTCCACCCTGCATTTTAATATCCACAGGTCTATCCATATGAGGCGCTTCTTGTGACCACAAGGGGGCGCAACAGGTTGCCAAAAGAAGTAGATCGGACCAGATTGGAGGTAAATCAGAGGATTTAGTCTATTCCTTTCAAAACAGAGATTGTGAAGGTATATCTTTAAATTAAAATATATCGTTTTTAATTGTGATCTACTCATTAATAAACAACCTTTCATTTTAGCGCCATCTTTCACCTGAGGAGTTCTTTCAGGTGTTTGGAATGACAATTGCTGAGTTTGACCGACTGGCACTGTGGAAGAGGAATGAGATGAAGAAACAAGCCAGGCTGTTCTAGCACTTCTTTCCCACACACACATACACAGAGACCTGAATACCTGTTCCAGTCAAAATAACAAACACATCCTGAGTCTCAGACATACAGTCATGCCTGGATTGCACCAACAAATTGTGCAACTGTCACGTGTGAGGGGGAAAATAAATGATCAGACAGTCTGGAAGACCATACAAAAGAAGGATCATTTTTAAGTTTTTATTTAAGTAAACACATTTCAGATTTTCAGACATATTTTGTTTGCGTTACAAAAACAAAGAATCGGGAATTAGAAGGAATTTATATTATGCCTTGTGTTCTGCGTTCATTTATCCACCAGCAAAATGAGTGAACAGATAAAGTTATTACGATTACATCGTTTTAGAGTGGGTGGATATCCTGACATTACATCTCAACAATTAAACAATTATGTAATATTTCCTTTGAAATCTTATAAAATAATATTTTTTCAGTCCTTTTATTTCACTCGTGTAGGAACTACATAAGCTTGGACGACGTAAAATCATAATGAAGCGATGATTTGCTCGACAATGAATACCAAAGTCTGTCATTTGTAGTGTTAGCAGATGAAATTGAGCACTGTTTGGTGCTGTGCTTTGTTCAGGTCATTTCCAAGAAGTAATGAATGCTGAATGTATACTTTTATCACTAAAAGACTTACAGATTATTAGACTAAGTATGCTGAGACATACATTGGATATTGTGATGGTAGAAATACATATCTTTGACTTCAATATGTTTCATACAGAAGATGACTAAATGGATAAGAAATTAAGGTGCAATGCTTTTTTCTCCAAATGTTATGCTCTTGAAAAAAAAAAAAGATTTATTGTTAGGTTAGGGCAGTTGTCTTTCCTGTTAGAATGGATTAGGAAATGCTGTGATCCCTTAAATGGGTTTATTATATTTTTGAGTTATCATAAAGTGATTTCTAGGTTACATGATTTAATACCATTGATGCAGAGAAAGCAAATATAGGCTGTTATGGACAATGACAGGGGTTCATAATCACACATAATTTGACAGAAATACACATCGGACTATTGCAACAAGTGACCATTAACAAACTGTAAGCTTCTTTGGGACCTAACAGTAACTGTGGGTTTTTATTCCCTGGTGATATACTGACATCCTCAAGATTATTGTAGTTTTGTACCTCACTGACAAACAGGTGAACCATCATGTTATCTGCCTTTGTGTGTAGTGTTTACAACCTGTTTGCCCAATAGACTATGAAGTGTTCTATTAATTTCATAGTGAAGGAGGAGAGTTAAGAGTATAACCATATTTTTGATTCTCTCTTTTTTAATCGCTACGTTGCTAACTTTATTTATCTGTCCGTTTCAAAAGACGACGTACATCTTATATTGCAATAAAAGTTGGTTTTCTTGTGTACATCTGTGCTTTATTTCTGTCATGTGGCGTCAGAATGAAGGGCGTGGGACATTAAGCCGACCAGGGGCAGCGTTAGGACCCAGCGGCTCGTTGGAGGGGAGTTCGTGTAACTTCATTGAGTATCATTCAACGCTGTAGTGTCTGAGTGTCACTTAACTTTATACATCCATGGGTGCAATGAGGGCGAGGCCTTTTCTTCGATTCTTCTGACATGGAAATAAATAGCAAACGTAAGTCAAACAAGTGCATGCTTAATTAATAGTGAGAATTCATTTGAACAATTTTAGGAAATCAATTGTTACAAAGTGTCGCTAGTTATTTACGGTGGATGTGTAGGTAACCTTACGCGTTTTGCCGAAGCTGGTAACACTGAACAGATGACGACTAGTGTGTTTAACAAATGTTTATTTTAATAGCTACATGACATGCATTTAAATCGACATCTCATTGTTGCACACAGAGCATGTAATCGGTGTTTGGAAAGTGAGTGCAAATACCTAAACGCAACTTTTTTTGCGTTTGTTTTTGAGCTGGCACTGGACCAAACAAGTCGTTTGCATATCAGCTCCCGCTGCTGTATCTTATCTTTTACCCATAGAGATGTGCTCCACACGATGAAACCCTGACTTCAAACAGCTGTTCTGTTTCTCATCATCATGTTCCTGCGGGATTTGCTGTTTCCATGTTGATCTGCTTCACTCAGACCTTCAAAGGTCCCGCAGAAATGATACACCTAAAAAAAATAAGCCTGCTGTGGGTGGCGTGGTGATTCAGAGACTTGCAAGAAGGTTTGGTTTTGGGTTGTGGACCTCTCAGATGTGTGTGTCTCTTTGTGTATAATAGATGAAGTCTGTCTCTATAAGGAGCAGAGTTCTAACAAGACCCCTCAGTGGTACCTTTATTCTGGTAAAAGTCCTACTGTTCGCGTAGTTCCTGTTTTGGCATGGTGTCTTGTATTTTTCTCTTCCTCAGTGAGACGAGTCCGGCTGGTTTTCAGAGCATACCGGTTGCTTCTGGTCAGGCAGTGACCCAGAGAGAGAGACCGGTGTACATTCTGATACATTTCATCCCTCCAGCTCGGCTCCCACCAGAGTTAAAACCCCAGTCAACCACTAATAAAAGTCTGAGTTTACACAACAGATCAAAGATAAAAGGAAAGATTAGTGTGTCTCCGGTTTGGGGCCTAATGTAAACGCCAAGTTAATGATTCCAAAAAAGGTAAAGAGTTTCATTGCAAAGACATTAGTTACTAGGTAGAAGAGTTAAGATTGCTTGGTTGACACACTTTGGTTGTTACTGCGTCTGTATATACATTTGCGCCTCTCCTACTTTAGTTTGCTGTAAGTTATATTCTTAACATGCACACACTCGCTCATTGAGGAAATATGCATTTCATTTAACTTAATAAAACAATTCCTTAGGCATCTGGAGGCAATCATAAAACTGTATACACTTAATAACAGAGATAACTACCTGCTAAATGTAATTATAGAGCAGAGAACCTCAGTTGGCATCAAACCACATTTTGTGACTCTGATCTCTTTCACTTTTTCCTGAGATGCAACACTAAAACCAACATTGTTTAGTTTTGGCATCCCATCATTAGGTTTCCACAGGTGTGTTCCAGAACCACCTGCCTCGTGTTTGCAGAAGCCGAAGACTATGTCATCCAATTGCAGTTTACAAGATACAGCAAACCATTTTTGTTGTCTCTCATTCTTAGAATGGGATTTAGTTTTGAAAATGTCTAGCAGACATCCCCTTCAGAGCAAGGATGTTGTTTCTATCTATTTTTAACGCATCTTTGGCATTTGATGGACTTTTTGAAAACGGCATTTGCACAATGAACAGTATTAGCGATTGGTTTAGTTTACTTACTTAGATTGGGCACATTTTTGACTGGATACGTCATTTGCTCCAGGGTAAATCCTTAATAGAATGGGACTGAGTATAGATAGTTGCTTTATTCGAAAACCCAGTCAACTCTGCATACGTTCAGCACTTGAATCCATCATAAAGGCTTCTGATGCAAAATAAGCATCTTATCGATGTTTCACCCTAACTACAGCCTCGGAAAAAGTCCATTCTAAATGTATTATTTAATCGGCATTTCTAGATGTATTTTGTTTAGTCCAGTGTCCAATTTAAACAAAATCAAACCTCAGCGAGTGACAAAGTCATCAAACAGCAATGTGAACAAGACTGACAGCATTTCAAAACACATGAAAACTGTGATAGAAAAAACTGCTTATCGCATGAAAAATTATTTTGAACTTTGCCTTAATGCAAGTACAAATATTACTGTTGTATTGCTTAAAGGCAAATATGAACTTGTTTGTATTTTATTTTGACCGGTTTCTCCAGTTTTCCTTTTCTGCAAATAAATGCAAATAGAAGCAATATTTTAATTTGAAATTAGGGAGAAATATTGTAAAGTATCCAATCCAATTCAAATCCAATTTGTCGGCGACTGTATGTTTTAACCAAATTCAAAAGCGGCATCACATATATCCTTTACGGAGAAGGCATCTTAGAATGCATTGAAAAAGAAATGCAAATGGACAGCGAAGACTAAAGGTTATTTTACCAAGTTTGTGTGTGCAGTATTTTTTATGCTTATGAGACAATACCTCTCATTATGTGATATCACTCGAGTTATGTGATATCTTCATGCTGAGATGCCTCCTATAAAGTGTTTCAGATCAATCACTGCCTTACAAGTTGCTTAGTAACCTCACTAGGTTTTGGAACCCAGCTAGTGTGTGAACATAGAGAATCAAGATGTTTAAAGCCAAATAAGCAGGTAGGCGTGAAGGGGACTATACCTCTCCCCACTGACTCATTGATTCATTTATTTGAGAGACGGCACTAAATCATGAGCATTGTTCTATAATGTGAGCATGTGGAAGAGCTTAGGAGTGTCAAGAACAAAGATCATTTGTTCTGTAAATCGCATAGTAAACATGAATCAAACATGAATTTACACTACCCGTCTCAATCCCGCTTCTAGAGTTATTGAGATCAGCTGCATGAATAGCAACAGTGTTTTTTAGTTCATGCAGGGTAGACATGCCCGGTCCGGCCTTGATTGTTGTATGCCATAGTTGCATGTCAGCACGAAGTAACTTGTTCCCTCAGGCTTACGGGAATTCCTCGTTTGTGCTACTACGTGGATATGGCTAAGCTTTAATGCAATAACACAGCAGTCTGTCATCTGCCGACATAAACCTGATATCTGAAGAGGAAATGCCACTTGTGGAATGCATTGTTTTGTGATTATAGAAGTGAATTGCTTTAGAAACATCTTTGTTTGGTTTGACCATTTTATTATTCAGACTGCCTATTCGATGTCTTCGAACATCATCTGCCTTCTTGCCAACTCAATGACAACTCAACCAGCTGAAATGGACTAGACAATACACACCCACCATACTGTCATGCACGTTAATAGAAACGTTTAACAAGGTCTGTGACAGTGTTTAAGGACTTTAACAAGTCTCCTTTGAGCTATAGTCGAGGATGTGCTCACTGGTTTCTATGGTACAGTTGTGGTGGTCTGAGGTTGCCACGGTGATGGCCTTAAATACTCTAGAGAAAGTTCTGCCCAACACATGGTGATTAGCTCCATCTGGTAGTTGAGAGCTGTGACGTAAGCTTTAAAAGATCTATAAACTTCAAACACCTACAGTAACCCCAGGTTGATCCAGGTGGTGTGTTGGTGTTATGTGTGCAGTATGTTTTAGTCACATTGTTAAAGTAGGCTGTGCATTCTGGATTCTGTGCCCAGCCCACAATGTATCTGACTAAGCATGCATATCTTCATACAGGTGCGGATGGTGTTGGCGTGACAAGCTTGATTTATCTATCAGGTTCAGAGAAAACGAATGTTCCTCAAAACGAAGTTATACAGTCGAGACCCAAAAACATGTTTAGTGTGTGTATCTGACTCGGAATCGTTGGTGACTTTGTACATTTATTGCCATTATGGATTCACACAAATAGTTCACACAAATATAAAATTCTGGTATCATTTATTCACCCTCATGTGGTCGAAAATCTGTATAAAACTCTCCCGTGGAACACAAAAGAAGATATTTTGAGAAGTGTCTCCGTGATTGTGTGTCCATACAGTGGAAGTCAATGGGGGCCAAGGTGGTTTGGTTACCAACTTTCTTCAAAATATCTTAAAAGTTATACAGGTTTGGAATGAGGGTGAGTCAATTATTTTAGAATGTATTGTTTGTGTGAACTATCCCAATATTGGGGGTCCCTTTAATGGGAATTCAAATGCACTGCAAACAAAAACATTTCTTTAGCCATGTCTGACATTTCATTAAAAGTATCTAAATATTTCAAAACAAATTTTTGTTAGAAAGCAAAAAAAAACAATTAACAAGTAAAAATGGTTATGTTTTTTTGCTTTTTTTGTTCACTTTGGATAAAAGCATCTGCTAAATGCCTAAATGTAATGTATTTAACCTTATTCAAATGAAAAATTCAACCTTGAATTTGAACCTAATTCAATATATTTTTCTACGATTTTGCATCTCCCAGTCTTGTTGTAAAGGCCAATCTCATATTAATCTTGAGAACCTACAGAGTAGTATTACGATTATTTCCGAAGACAGATGACCTCCTGGGGGTGTCTTTACACAGTGCAGCCAATATAGATGCTAAGCGGCTCTTCCTATCACTCATCGGTTGATGCGTGGGTGGGCTATTGCTTTCGCCTTGTCGTGGGCGTGCTTTTCTGGGAGAATTGCCCAATAAGGGACTAAGAAAAGTCGATTCGTAACATTTTTTTACGTTGGAAAAAAACTTCCTGAAACCTATACGAACCGTGGCGGATTGTATTGAGCACAGAAATACTACGTAATACGTCCAATTCGTTTTTTGCCAGCACATTTAAGGATGTTTATATATTTTTACTGAAATCTAGACAATAATACTGATTAGGAAGATGATTTCTTAAACAATGATATTCATGCTGTCAGTGCTCCAGCACAAACTTGTGCCGGGGTCAGGGCTATGCCTTAACTCTAGTACGTCTTTTCTTTTTTCTAGCACAGGCAGATGCTCACATTCAATTAATATCCTCTCTATGAATATTCCCACACAAAGCTTCCAGTCTTTCAGCAGCCACAATAGTGCCTGCACAGCCTTAACAGTGTCAGGGAAACACTGCAGCTCTTTACTATGAAAAAAATGAGTGCTGAAGGAAGGCATAGCTGCAGAGTGAAATCATGGGGGTTTTCGGGCGATAAGCAATATGAATTAGGCTGGCAGAACTAAAGGCATTCTTTGTCTTGGAGATGGGCTGACTCACCCTCTTCGTGCCATATTGCCGGGGGTTTGGTGTCTGGGTTGAAACGCTGACCTTCATGACCTCACTGTATCAAAGTCGGTGCTGCATTCATGCACCCTGTCTCTGCTCCTGACCCCTGCAGCCCACCCCACTGTTCAGGGGACAGTGTGTTTTACTGTAATGTTGTGTGTTCCACCACCTGGCTGACCTATTTCCAAACTGCTTCTCACTGTCAGTGCCAGATCTCAGAATGGCTCAAATGACCACAGATGGGCTGTTGGGGGATTTCCCTGTCTCTTACTTTCTGGCTGATGTTAAACAGAGGCACAGAACATAATAGATGGAGATTAGTAGGGCAGTAACTATTTTGTTAACCAATTTATTTATTTGAATAATTGTATAAACTAACCATGGAAATTACAGACTATATAATGTAGGGCTGTCAAACGATTTATCGCATCCAAAAGTTTTGTGTTTACATAATATATGTCTGCATACTTTGCATATTAATTTTGTATTTATAAAAACATACACGTACATGCATATATTTAAGAAAAAAAATATATATATATTTATAAAAAAAATATATTTATATAATAAATGTACACATGTATGTTTATGTGCTTATAAATACAAAATTAATATGCACATTACACAAACTTATGTTAACACAAACTCTTATTCTTATTCTGGGTCTGATAAATCGCGATTTATCTTTTGACAGCCGTAATATGTACTTTATGTATAAAATATATAAAATTAAAGAAAAATGTGATTACATACTAATTGTATGATGTACAGTATGATATGCGATACCATAAAGTTTGCAAAAATAAATTTCAATTATATAAAAATAAGTTTAAAAACTGACAATTATAAAACTAAAATATGTTTCTCATTCTTTCTAGGAAACAAAATCATCACTCTTTTTTGTCAGTCTGGAGTTTTATATACACAACTTTTTTTTATAAGTATATCATTTTTTTATTGCAGATTGCAAAATTCATATTGCGATATGCACATGATCATTCTGATATATCTTGCGGCTCTAAAAAGTTTGAAAGTTGTTGATAAAACTCGCGCAGTTTGTTTAGTGTTTAAAATGCAAAGAGTTTAAATGAGGTGGTAGGATAGAAAGGTGTGCATAAGCACAAACTTATGTACCATATTTAATATCCCCTTCAGATTACGTGAATTTTGTCTGTTACGATCATAGACTGTAGAAAATATGGGCGGCGTGACGCCACTTCCTTCCATTGTAACGAACTGAGCGTAAAACGTCCGACGATGGGCGCTGACATGTTGCGCAAAAACGTCAGATTGGAGCCTGGGCATGCGCAGAAGGATTTGTCAGTGGAGTCTGCGCAGTAGTGAGCATGAGGTAGAGCGCTGTATCAAGGTCCCGACCATATTCCCTGATGACTCAATCGTAAACGTGGAAATCATGTTACCACACCGCCAAAATTGGGAATTTGTGTAATCTGAAGAAGGCATACCAGAAAGGCATGCAGTGGCTTTATTATTATTCACTCCTCTCTCCTATCATGACCTTGTGCTGCTCGTGTTTCTGTCCACTTTCACCAGATAGGAGATAGCGGTGAACAATCTTATATTGGTTTATAATTGAGTCACCTCTCCCACATTCAAATCTGCGGTGCTGCATCAGAGGAGAGGAAACCGTATTAAAGGGGCCATACTTGGATTTCATTTGACTTCAAATTTAGATTTTAGATTTTTTCAACGTAAAATGTCTTTATTCTAGTTTTCATGATCATTTCCACCCTCTTTTTAACCCATACAGTTTTTTTTTTGTAGCTTTTAGACATCTATATGTAAACAACCTCTGTTGACATTTGCATAATGTCATTCATCAGGGTGGGAGAAATTGCTGAATACTAAATAAGCCTTGATATGTACATGTGGCCGGTCATATGTTAATGTGTTCATGCTCTCTTTTTGCATCTTAGTTTTCAGAAATCTCATTAAATTGGGAAGACAGCGATTTACATAGTGAGAGTAGCTCAGGAACACAGTAAATTGAGTGCTTGGCTTATAAATAAGCAAGAAAAATGTCATTTTCCATTATATGTTTTGCTTTTCTAAATTGGAGGTTTTAGGCTATACAGTACAAAACATACCGTACGTCAGGGTCTGGGCAACGAGGACCCTCGGGTCACAACGAAAGGGAACCGAAGGGGAGTGTCAACATAAAAGCTTCCTGCTCCCTACCGTGCCAGAATCTTGCCTTCAAAGCCTGTTAATGCTTAAACAGGTGAGTAGGAGTTTCAGGGACCATAACTCTGCTGCTGTGTGTGGATACACAGAGCGCTGTGACCTGAGGGAGGCCTCGTCCTAATGGCCAACACCCCCCTCTTCCCTCAACCAGCAGCCAAGCCCCATCACTGAAGCAGGGGTCATTAACCACAGCGGTTCCCCCTCAAACCACTGCGGCATTAAAGATGGGCTCTTTCAGTATTTATTTTGTTTGGTCGATGAGCGCGCCTTGAAGTGTGCAAGATTGTTTTTCTAAAAGATGTTGATCCACGTTTGAACTGGTAGCTGGGGGGCAGATGTTAATATCTCTGATATATGTAATTGCATTTTGACACAGCTGGTCAATAATCCAAAACAGAAGAGTTTTATTGTTTTTGCTAGAAAAATACAATGGGGTTGAGATTGCCGAACGCTTAAAACAAGAGATGCGAGAATGAGAAAGAGGCTTGGTTTGTGTCTGCAACGGGAGAGCTGCAGCTTTATGACTGCGTGTGTGTGTGCTGCTTCATTTTATGATAACCTAAAGCATGTTCTCATCTATCATAAAACAGCGGGAGCGACATGTAATTTCCCTTTTCCACACAAATGTGCGCAAGGTTTAATACTGTATATGACTCAGATCTCAGAAAGAGAATTAAACTCTAAGCTTTTCCACATGTTCACCTGCCAACTCTCGATCTGAATATGTGTAGTTTTAGTTCAATGATTAGAAGAGGGACAAGATTGTATTATAAAGTTATAAAGTGAACGCATTAAAGGTGATGTGTGTAATCTTTGAAGAAATTTGTCATGTTGTTTCTACAGTTGACCTAAATGGACAAACTGCTCTACAGAGCGCGTTTCGTAAATACATTATCTTCTTTGGCAAAGGAGCGAAAATGTGACGACATCTTTGTTATGTTTCAGCCTCCGTAGTGCTTTGAAAGGGAGGGGTGGAGTGAGTCGTTGGTTGCAATTCGCAACCTCACCTCTAGATGCTGCTAAATCTCTCACTCTGCACCTTTAAAGAAACATAAAAAGGAACGATTTGTGTTCATGAACAAAAAATAGTTAATCCGTGCTAGCCATACTGTACGTTACATACTGCATCTAAGGCCATAAAGCCAGCTTATTGTGAGGTATATTTTCATTTGAAATTGGATAATGTCAACTTTATGTTTAGATTCAGGAAATACATTTTATGAGAAAATATTTATTAACTAAATAAGAAGTTTTTAAGCTAGTGTGATGTGCAAAATATTGTCTCACCATATGATTTAATGTCCACATATTATGTTCTATGCAGACATGCAGTCAGTCTGTGATCTAATTGAAACCATCTTTCAGTTGGGATCTTGTATCCCATAATGCTTTTCATCAGTGTGGCCCCTGCAGCACTCTGACATGGGTGTGTTGCGTTCTGGTTTCAATGATTTGTTTTCGTTTGACTGCGTATGTAGATATACTTTAGTATGTGTTGACAGATGTATATGGGACTGTACCATTTGATGAGTACGCTAACTGATGTCAACAGGCGCTGTAATTTGTGGCAAACGCCCAAATATGTGCTTCCCACCACGGCGTCCCATCAGGCCAGAGGCCTCTGATGCAAACATCAATATTGCAAGGTGTCCAAACAAATGAGCTTTTGTGTTTGTTATCTCTCAGTGTAGGAATTCTGGTGTGACATCATCACTAAATGTGTGCATGAACCCGCTCCCTTCCCCTCTGGAGTTTTGGACATTGATGATCCAAGTATGCCTGGAATTCCGAGGGAGATTTTCATGGCTGAATGTAGTTAGTGATGAACTCAGAACAATAATCCTCTACAGACTTTAGGAACCATGATCATTCCGTTCAGATCAAGATAAGATTTTTGACTCATCACCTTTATGACTTGCATGATGTTCCTGATGTTCTTCACATCTGATGTTATGCATTCTCATGTTATGAATGTAAGAACTGCGCTCTTTATCCACAAAGCATCTTTTCTGACTCACTTGTTATGTCCGTCACGCAGAGATGCACGTCAGGTGGGGCAAAGCAAACATCCTGATACGTCTCCAACATCTGTTGCTCCACAGGATGTCCACATTTGATGACAGTCGGTTGATTTATGTTGGAGGGGTCTTCCCTGCTATAGACTTTGGGAGCTTTCAGCCTCTTTTATCATCTGGCAGAAGTGATGTGAGGTAGATAAATATGCTGGGGATCCTAAGATGAAGTCTGAGCCCTGCCTATAATGCCCTCAATTCTAACTGTGTGTGTGAGTGCGTGTGTGTCCTTGTTTTTATATCCCGACGGGGACCTAAACCTGAATGCACACCAACACATGGGGACTCGTGCCACCAGGCCCGGACTGTCCATCGGGAGAACCGGGACGATTCCCGGTGGCAGTCGACTGATTTGGCCTGCTGCCAGCCAGCTGTGGCATTTCTTTTACAGACAATTGTCGATATAGCATGTTATTGTAGCTCAAACGTACGTCGCTCGCACATGGATTTAAAACTGGACGAGTGCTACTTATGCCCAGGGAATCCAGGTGCGAGGAAAGCATCTTCCGCGTGCCAGCAGAGCGGAGAGCATCTCAGGGCGTGCGTCCAGTTCTGTGCTTGAGCAAAAGAAATCCGCTTGCATGCGGAGAGGTTCGAGCACACACATCAATGCTTTTGACATTTGTCAGTAAAAGCAAGCCATAGAAAACTGACATAAAGTTTGCTTGACATTGGACATTCAATATTAGTGAATTTACGGACCGTCAACAAAGTGACCATGTTTCTAACGTCAATAGCAGTTAAAGGGAGAACAGTCAGTAAGCAGTGCAAGAGAGATTATTGACAGCACGATTCAGTTGTTTCTCTTAACACATACAATAAAGGCATATAATGTGGTTTTTGTTGTTTTATTATTAAACCTAAAAGATTGAGTGAATCATTTGTTTAAGATAGACTTGCAGTATAAATCATTTAAACGTGCTTTTGTGGTTTGGCCACATGATAAAATTAGTTTTCTTGAAACTTTCTCAAGCCAAGCTGTATTTATTTTGCTCATAAACAATGCACTGTCAGTTGAATTAAGCATTGATGGCGCATTGTGTGATGATTACAAAGCATTCTATATTTAAAAAATAGATTTGCGGTTTGTGGCCTGGATGAGCGTGGGATATCCCGGCCTGAATTTGTTTCCCAGTCCTGCCCTGCGTGTCACCCTGGGGACCAAATTGAGGTCCCCTTGGGGAAAAAGCCCATAAATCTTATGGAATATTTTTTTTTAAATAATGCAAAAGTTTGCTATGATCTTTAGGTTTAGGGGAAGGAGATAAAATATGCAGTTTGTACAGTTTTTTAGTAATTTTCACTATGACAGTCACGGCTCTGTGTATGTCCTCGTGGACGTCTCTGGAGAGGTCAAAGATCAAACTGCTCCATCACTTTATTGTTGTCTTTTGTAATTCGGCCAGACAGACATCTGTGGAGTTCAGACAGACCCAGTACCATGTCAATGATTTGATCTTGTCCAACACGAAAGATTTATGTTTACAAGTGAAAAATTACTTGACTTTTATTTTTGGCCTGGAAAAAATACAGGAAACAAGTCTTATTGCTCATTTTCCTTCCCAACTCCTTCCCGGTGGAACATTCTTCCTAACTCAGTCTAGTCAACCACTCTCATAACATTCAAAAACTACTTAAAACCAATCTCTTCTGTGAATACTTGACAGACAAATGAGTAAGAAAAAAACTAACCCTCTCTCTTTCTATTAGCACCTATTATATTATTGCTCCTGTATGACATATTGCTTATTGCTCCCTGAACTCTCTGTAAGTGGCTTTGGATTAAAGTGTCTGCTTAATGACTTAAGGCTACGTTTACACAATGAAAAATGGAAAAGTTTTTCCTTTGCGTATTTGAAAAGTTTCACGTACACGTGACAGCGGTATAAAAACTGTAATATGCGCGTAATACGCATGCGCGTGATGTCATCGTTTTCAGAAAGTTCCTTCAGGCTGACGACGGGGTTTTCATAATGTTGCACTTTAAGACCCGTCTTCAAAAGTTTGCGTTTTCAGTCCCCCTAAACACCATTTCTGTCTAAACAATCGGCCAAGACGCATACATTTTTTGTTTTCAGTTGAAAACAGTCTCATGTCAACGGACCCTAGATGTAAATGTAAAGATCATATTACTTATGCACTTAAAGAGTAATAGTAACATTGATGCTTAGCAATGTCTCATTTAATTCTTTTTAGTTATACCAATTCAATACCATGTAGGACTATTGGTTAGAATAGTTGAATTATAAAAAAGAGAAAAAAGAAAATAAATAACCCAATATTACCAATTAAAGGGAAGGTTTACCCAAAATTAAAAATTCTGTCATTATTTTCTCACTGTCAAGTTGTAGCACATCTGAATAAATTTCTTCGTTCTGTTGAACCCAAAGAAAAATATTTAGAAGAATGTTTGCTATTTTCAGTTCTGGGACATCATTGACCTCCATAGTAGGAAAAATTTAAATGGTTGTCAAAGGTGCCCCTAAACAATTTGCTTTATAAAATTCTTTAAAATACCACATTTTGTGTTCAACAGAACAAAATAAAATATATACAATTATTTTTCTACTATAATTTGTGGATGATGTCCCAGAACTGAAATTACTTACATTCTTCCAAATATCTTTATTTATGTTCAACAGAACAAAGAAATGTATACAGGATTGATACAACTTGAGGGTGAGCAAATGATGACAGAATTTTTATTTTCGGGTTGATTATCCCTTTAAATAAGTAGGATCATTAGTTGAGTTGAGTAATAAAAAAGAGAAAAGGGCAATTCCAGCGTTATGGATGTGACATTTTGCGTTATGGACGTGACATAAAAATGCTCAAAGAATGAATTTGTTACGAATAAATTGAACCATCTGTTTATATTTTACTAAACCCTTGTTGATAGAGTCTAAACATAAAAAAATGTCAGTCTATGAACAAATTTTAAATTTTAAAAAAGGGAAATAAACATGCCATGTGACAAAATGTATTTGTATGTGACAAAAAAAAAGTGTGTTTTTTGGGAGACGACAAACTTTGTAGGATTTCTGTGAAATAAAATGCACAATCCTGAAGCAATAATACCCAATAAATGGAGAGGGGATGCCTCTTTATAGATCATAAAATAGTTACTTTATTTTAATTTCCATGTGTCCATTTATGAGGAATATGTAGCGTTATGAATGTGACAATCCTGAAAATGGCACTTATCTGACTATGAAAAATCATGCACTAAAAATAAAACAAATGCTTTACAAATTCGAAGTAAAAATCTCACATGGGTATTTGAACCACCAAATGTTAAAATCTGTGCTGTTACCATAGTAAAACCGTTGGTAAAAATGTATTTTTTGAAGGCAAGGTTGACATTTTCATGGAATTGCCCAAAAGATATTAAGAAATAAGCATTATTTGCACAAACTATCAATGTGTGGATAATCTTGTCTTGTACATCTCATATCTCCAGTGCCAGGCTGTCTAGCAACATGATTGCAGAGTTTAACTAAACAAACCTTCAGAGTCTCATCTGTCTCTCAAGCGTGAAAGAACATGCCTTCAGAAGCAGTCAATAGTGACAGAAAAGGACAGAAATGGACAGAAAAGTGTCCGCTTACAGCTGCGAGAAGAAGATCGAGCTGCTGATATCACCTGAAAACCAAATTTCTGCCTACCTGCACAAAAGTGTGTGTTTGTTAAAATAGGCGTGAACCTGAGTGAGTGAGTGGGTTTTGAGATTCAGCGTGTCGGATCATGCAGAGTGGTCTTAGGTTTAGCCTGTGGCTTTGAGAATTTTCAGTGGAAGCGTGTGCTGATATGCGTCTGTGCTTGCCAGCACCCGACTCCTCTCTGCATGGATGAACACAATGAAGAGAACAAGACTCCCTCGTCTGTTCACTTGAGTACAACAGCAGAATTGCTCTTTTGTATTTAAATACAATCTCTAGGGGCACTGTACCATCATGTAGGGGCAGATACACCCAGTTCCTACAGCTTTAAGAGATGTGTGGCTTTAGACAGTACAGATAGATGGAGGTCAGCGAGTGTCTCATGAGGATCATACGTCACAAACTGTGCTCAGATTTTTCAAGATGATAAAGCCTTAGGGTTGGAGTTTTCAATATGATCTCACACGTTTGTTATTAAATGTGCTAGGCTTTGTTTTTAAAGCTTTGTTTTCTCTGTTACTGTATGTGTGTAACTTTCATGTAGTTCTCGGAATCTGAGAATATACAAAGTTGACATTAATCAAAAAACTTTGTTAGACATGTTTATACCTACAGTATATAAACTCTATTTAAAGGGATAGTTCAATTAGAAATGAAATGTTTTTTTCATCATTTCTAAACTTGTATGACTTTCTTCTGCAGAACACAAAAGAAAATATTTTGAGAATGTTGTTGACCAAACAAGATTGTCTCTCATTTACTTACATTGTATGGACACAAAACCGTGGAGACATTTCTCAAAATATCTTCTTTTGTGTTCCACAGAAGAAAGATTCATATACAGTTTTTAAATAATGAGGGTGGATAAATGATGTCCAGATTTCTCCTATTAGAAAGCAATGTCTAAGTTATAAAGAAGAATCTTAAAGCCTTGTGTGTCAGAAATGTTCAATTGAAGCCCACTGAAAGCCTGTGAGAACTGTTGATCTCCAAGCCCTTTCCTCTGTAGGAGGAGGGATGTGTGTATTGACTCAGCGTCTGTCCCAGGTGTTATTGAATCCCCTCGGATTAGATCAGGACTAGGTGCCTCCCCTCACTGCACACACACACACACAGCCATCACTGAGCACCCCACCCCTACAGATATTCCAACAAACCAGAAAGGGAGGATAAATTCCCCTGTTATGCCCCAGTCACCTCCAGCCTGGGGAAAGAGAGTTAGAAATGTGAAGGAAATGCACCTTCACTGAGTCAGTTTATCAGCTGATTCTGTCACTGTGTAGTGAGGCTTTGTTTCTGGGTGTTCAGATCGTCTGTAAGGAACAATTGTATGATTTTACACATTCAGTCGTCTCTGGAGTGGAGATGGTGGGCTTGACTGCCTCCTCAGCAGCTGTTTCTGGTAGGTGTTTCTCACTCTGTAAATTTTTCTCTTCATGGAAACGAAATTCTTGTCTATCTGAATGATTTCCATACTGGCTAATGTGAAAAATATTGGTTAGATTTAGTCTGTTGCAAATGTTGTCAGCTGCAGTTTGTAACTTTTGCCTTTTTATCGCCTTCTCTGCATAAAACAGAATTGCTAGTTACTTTGTGACCTTTACGCTTGTTGAAGTCAAATGAGGTCAAACTGATATTTTCTACGAAATTGTATCCGACAACTCAACTTATAAATCAGTCAAGTTCATGGTAAAAAATATACACCAAATCTAAAAAAAATTGACTTAAGACTAGCGTGATGTTTCGATCTTGCAGGCTCTTCATCAGACATCCGGTGTGCCGACTTTACATATATTTTCCTGATATGTTTTTCTTTTTGGTCTAGCGCCCGCTTTAAGTAGATGGGGGTGCTTTTGGTTTTGTTTTGTTATGAGCTAGTGCTACAAATCATTTGTAATGCTTGCTTAATAACTACATTGTGTTTGTTTTTAACAAAAGAAAAAGGAAAGTTTTAAATGAAGGGTAGTAAATCCAGCTACAGTGTTATTTCTTGAGTATTTCCTACTGTTGATGTATATCGCTTTAGGAGCAAATAAATTTAGTAGCACTGCACTTATAAAGTTAAGACCTAACAAGTTTTTACAGGTGTTTTGTTTGGCTGCGCTAACAGAATGCACTTGTAAAAACAAAGGATTTCACTGAAGTGTTTGGTGATTTCTGTTGCTGGGAGCGTTGTGAATTGACTATACGTTACTATCTCTGCTAGGCAGCTTAAAGCTTTCTGGCTGCACTTTTAATGAGGTGAGGAATGTTTCCTCGCCTAGCAGCTATGTGTGAGGTGCTGAGTGCTAAAGCGCTGGTGCAGTTCTGGGAAACCCGCCCCATTGTCCTTTTAAAACACAGCTTTCAACGCCAACCTTACATTCCTCAACATGGCTTTAGATTGCGTTGGAACAATACGAGCATCGGTGAAGGTCTTTCAAGTGAGCAAGAAAGAAAAATAGATCATCTCTGATTTGCTGGTGAGATCTCGCAGACCTCTTACGCAAGGTCTGTCCACAAAAAAGCAGCTTACATTAAAAGAACCTGCAGGTGAACTGGATTGGGCTTTGAGCGCCGGTGTGGATTTCTCTGCTGTTTTGATGTGGTATTATCAGAGAAGACCACATGTGTAGCTCTCTCGAGGGGAGTGGGCATGTAGCCTCGTGTTGTGCTTGGCTTTGGAAGTGACCCTCCACAGGTGCAGCTCAAGATAAAGAGAAGCTCAAATATGTTTGATCTCGTATCTCGGTAGGAATCATATAGGCTCCGCTGTGCTGGTGTTGTTTTAAGCTGGTCCTAACTGCCCCCAGAAGACTTTCTGTTCATTAAGTTCTCCAAACGTTATTTGTAACTTCACCTGACTCTTGTGATCTTTAGGGGAAAGCAACCTAAAAAAGAGCTAGTTGTATGAAAGATGTTATAGTTTGAGCTTATTTAAGTCATTTGTATGGACTTACTGTATGTCTGTGAAGGTTTTTTGTTTTTCCATTTGATTTGATGGATTGTTTAATAAAAAAGAGTGTACTTGTTTTTTAACTTTTGTTTTCCAGAGCTGGCTACATTGATCAGTTAACCACAAAGATGTTAACTGGCAAACATCTAACATCTATGCTACAGTATGTTGGTTTACCAAACAAACCAATACCAAACCAGTATTCGCCATAATAAACCAGCCTGAACAATAAAACCATAAAATGTTACCAAACACTGGAATGTGAGCAATAGAGGTGCGAGATACACTCAAGCTTGAAATCCCATACTGTGAATTACCTACCTATGGACTGTTAAAACAGTATGTTCTAGTATGTGTGGGGGTAGTATGAAGACATTTCAGAAATACTGCATCCGCCATGTTTTATTGTCATGTGACCCGTATGCTCTTTGACCTATGACATATTAACAACAACCTGTACATAGGCGTTGGTAAAATCGCGAGTAAGTCCATCCAATGCATACTCACAAATCTCAGCGGACGCAGTAGACCATCCGGGGATTTCTCGCCTACTGTTTTTTTTTGCATACTGAGGTTTCGGACATACTATTCATGACTCATTTTAGGCGTAGGCGATTCTGGACGCAGGGTCAGTTTCCAATATGATAGACGATACTGGCTCAACAGTTACGACTGTTTCATGATACTTAACAAAAATGTAACTGAAATTTAAATAACATTTGTTTTAAAAACATTAACGATTTTCAGTACCATTTTGATGTAGAATTAATCAAATCAAAGGTTGTATACAGAACGTTCTGTATGTAAATGAATAGAAATTTAAGAGGTCTGTCACTGAAAAATTAAACACAAACACAAAATTTTAATGAAGAAATTTACGAACGATCAACTCTAAGAGAGAACTTCTTAAAGCAGTAAAAACCGAGTTCAACATAAAGAAAACATTATCTATGACACAGGTCACATTTTGGCAACCAATTATGGATTAAACAGATGCCATATCATAAAGTAATCGATATAGCTCTCTAAGATACATATTCACACTTTTTTGTATCACAACGTGTAATGCAATACATTGTTTACTCACTTGGGGCCTAATAAACTCTGATGTGTAATTCTTGACGTTTCTTCATTGTTAAGACAATTCAACTTTAAACACTATCCCAGTTTCACTTCTGGCTTCTCAGCTGGGTCTAGTAAGTAAAGTCTTAACAAAAGAACTGTGCATAGCCTTCACATAGCCCTGGTCCTCAAACAGAGTCGCTGGTGATTCTCCACAGGACCCGCTATTTAAATACATTCACATACGTTCCCAAATGGGCACTCACAAAAAAAACATTGTGCCACTTTGGTTTTCTACCCAGATGAGTCTCCTGGAGGGGGTCATGTTAAGGGCAACACTCAGACGTTTGGTGATGACAGGGGCCTTGTGTCAACAAGTTTGAATGGAGTGGCTGAAACATTCAAACATACTCACTGGTGGGAGTGCCTGTAAGGCAGCCGGGGGCACGATGAGAGGAAGTGGGATGTTTTGCAATATATAGCCAAGTGTGACAGATTGAAGAAAAACAATGTGTATTTTTTTGTCAGAGCAGCAGTACGCTGACCCAAATTTGAGATGAGTATTTCGTGTGCATGTGGGTGTGAATGTCTTGTGTTTGTGTGTGCTTGAGTGTTTGCGTTTCTGTGTGGCTTCTAAACTTCTCACCTTCCCCATGGATAGATGAAGAGCGTGAAGCTGACTCATTTTGACATGTCCTGGATCAGAGCACATTCTGACTGAAGGCACATCCATCATTACATTTTCTCAGGGGGATGTGAATAGGGCGGTGGCCATTTATGTATACAGTAACAGAGTGAAGAACGGAAAAATAGGGAGAGACGTGCATAAGGAATCACTCTTGAACTATACTCTCACATATTGCTACAGTATGTTTTGCCTCAACACATATTTGCTCTGAATAGGGATTTTGCCTTTTTTAATTTTTAACCTGTATGACTTTCTTTCTTCTGCAAAATACAAAAGAAGATATTTTGAGGAATGTTAACAACAGTGTTACCCAGTCACTTCTATTGTATGGACATAAAACCAATGCAAGTCAATGGGTACCACTGTTGTTCGGTTACCAGCATTCTTCCAAATATCTTCTTTTGAAAATATCTTTTTTTTGCAGAAGAAAGAAAGCCATACGGGTTTGAAAGGACAAGACGGCAAGTCAATTATAACAGAATTTTCACTTTTGGGTGAACTATCCCCGTAATGAGTCATTAGCATTATATATCTATAGCATTATATAGCTATATTCACCAGTAGGAGTTGTTCTTGTTCTTCTGTTCTTCTTGTTGTTCTTGTCGCTCTGAAGGATCGAATACATTAAACACAAAAATGTAATACATCTCATCAAGAAGCTGATCAATTAAGTTAATGGGAGTCTTGACCTACCACACCTTTAAAATCAGTAAACCCACAGGCCCTGAGGTGGATACTCTGGCTCAGCTCAACCTCCGTCCAAGCCAGATTGTCCAGCTGTGTGATGTTCGGCCGTTCAGCTTCATTCGCACTCATTTTGTCTCTCTGTTTTTCCATTAATCCTTCTTTTCATGATCGCTGTGGTCGTAGTGTCAGTTGGGAGGTGTTTACATGCCTGTGTCCTTCGATATCAGCATGACTCCTGCCCGGGTGCCCACCGGCCTTCGGGTTACGATACTCGCAGCATGGATCTTTTGTTACATATTTTTACTCTTTTGCTTACAGCGCATTACCCCAAACACATAGACTCAGCATTAGAAGTGCTGGGTCATTAGTAGTGGGTTGTGGGAGAAAATATGGCATAGCTGGCGTGGATAAAACTGTGCAGTTTGTGTGCAATTTCACAAACCTCTTTTATCTGCATAATCTACACAAAAGAGCCTGCATCCGAAAGTTAACTAAATGAGAGAGAGGGTTTTCAGATGTCAGACTGTGAATGTATTTTTTGGGCTTGGACCTTCTTCTGGTCTCTGGGAGCTTGCTAGGTGGGGTTGGAGGCTCGCTATAGATCAAAGATTACGCCTTTGTCTCTACATGGGGGTTTTCGGTTTCCCTAGCAGGACAGTGTTCGTTCGACAGAGGCCTGGAATGGACCTCGAGAGTCTCAGCAGCGTGAAGGTCTGAGTCCCAAACCTGTTCCAATTTATAATCCCAGTGACCCGTTGTCATCCCCCTGTTCATAAATCATATTGTGTGCTGACATGTGTGTCCATTCTGACGACACCCTGTGGAATATAAAGTTACAAAGCACCGTGCATCAAGATCTTTTTGATTCAGTCATTCCAAGTTTTGGCAAGCTTTTGAGAATCTGAAAGGATAATTGATGATGTCATGGCATGTAGGCCTCTCCGCTAAATTTCTTTACCGACGCTGTTTTTGTTTGCTCGACGCTGAGATGGTTGTTCTAATTGATATGTTGTTATGACACGCTGTGTAGTCTGGTCTCTATCGACCTCTAACCCTAAACTTTGACTTTCAGAAATGGAGCTCTTGGTGACAGAGTTAAATGTGCTGTTGAGGCTGTTGGACCATGAGACCTTGAGCTCTGCTACAGAAGAAAAGAAAACGGCCGTGAAGAACCTGCTAAAGCGACTACAGCCATCAGGTAAATATCAAAATTACATGAGGAAAATACTTTGTTATCTTGTATCACTTGATATGTTTTCTGACTCCCCTTGCAGTCACCGGAAAAGACTACATGTACATGAACACATCGGTGTACAGAAATGGAACCAGCTTTGTTGAGTCTCTTTTTGAAAAGTTTGGTAAGAGGATTTATTAGATGCACAATACTTACCTCACTCCTCATCATTCTCTATTATTTCAAAACATACGTCTCATAAATGTTTTCACATTTCTACAGATTGTGACCTCGGGGACTTAAAAGTCGAAATGGAGGATCAGAAGAAAGATCCAGAGATAAAACACACCGACCACAGTCGCTGTAAGCCGGTAAGAAATCTTCTCTCAGAGGATTACCCATAATGCTCTGTTCCAAAGCGTTCTCTCTTAGTCTAATATATGGTCCATTATTAACCTTGATGTCAATGTGCAATAAGGGCCGTGCTCTGTGACAGTGAGGTATGGCGGTAAGATTTATCGTCCTGTAGTGAAACATCGTCTTTTCTCCAGCTGCATTGCAAATTCAGCACCAGGCAGTTCTGCTAAAGTCACATTACCATCAGTCCTTTACCGGGGTCCCCACAGAGTCATGATGCATTATTAAGAGCGAGTGCTCGCCCAGCAGTCAGGATGTTTTATCGTGCGCTTGTGTTTGTGTGTGCCGTTGTTGCCACAATACTGCTGAATGGGCAATATCTGATGCATTGTTAAGCCATCAGCCGTGTGGCTTATTGGTTTTGATTGGACGCAGTGGACGCTATCATTTGTTATTAGGGGAAATGAGCCACATAACTTTATGATTCTGCTGAAACGCTGATGTAAGTAGGAAATGATGTGATAAAGCAGGCAGATGGAGAAAGTCATGGTGTGTGCCTTTTTTTGGACCAGGGCTTGGCAGACTCTCCTCCCCCTCTGCCCAACACACCCCCTCCGGAGGAATATTACGAAGAAGCCGTGCCACTCAGCCCTGGCAAGATGCCAGAGTATATCACCAGCCGCAGTGAGTCTTATTGCTGTATGTTCCTTGCTTGGAAATAGATCATAGATTATATACACTAAATAAATAATAATAACTATAATACATAAATAACTTTGTTGAATGCTGTGGAAGATGTTTCAGACAATTATTAACAAACGTAAAGAATTAGCAACATACTTTGTTTGCGAAAACTGCTATAAGATTGTGTGTTTACATGTTTTGTTTTTCTTGTCAAAATGGAAGTAACGGCAAGTACAAGAAACATGTTGGAAGAGGGGATAATATTTATTAATATAATATTAATATAATTTATAATAATACAGTTGTAATGATTGTGAACAGTAATGAATGATAATGTATATATTACATAATTACTATAATAACAAATTATTATAATTTAATTAATATAATAAAATTCATTATTATTATTATTTATAATTAATCAAATTATATTTTAGTGCACTTCAGGTATCCAGGCTTCTGTCTGGTATAACACTTCTAATTTTTCATGAATAGCTACTTTATTATTAATATTTGTACAACATAATTATTTCCAAAATATTGTTGGTAGACCCTGATTTTTGAGTCATGTGACAATGTACATCTCTCCTATTTATACAGGCAGCTCCAGCCCTCCAAACTCGATTGAAGATGGGTATTACGAGGAAGCAGAAAACAATTACCCAACCACCCACGTGAACGGGCGACGCAAAAGCTCCTGTAAGCGAGGATCTCTGACCCCCTAAAGCAAGTAATTTCCTCTTAGTCCTACTAGTTACGTAATTCCTTATTAAGCCTATTTGTATGACATCACGTTTCACACAGATAATGACTCGGATGCCTTAAGCAGTTCCTATGAGTCATATGATGAGGAGGAGGAGGAGAAGAGACAACGTTTGACACACCAGTGGCCATCAGAAGAAAACTCAATGGCCCAGGTGAGGGACTGCCATATTTGTGCCTTCCTTCTGAGGAAGAAACGTTTCGGCCAGTGGGCCAAACAACTCACTGTCATCCGTGAGAACAGACTGCAGGTGAGCTGCCAAACGCCCGAAGGTATTATACCGAGCTTTGTTTTAGTTTCATATAGATTCAGGATTCATACGTAGAAACCTCTGCTTCACTGTTTTTGCATCTGGTTTTACTTGCAGTGCTACAAAAGCTCAAAAGACCAGTCGCCCTACACTGACATACCGCTCAGCTTGTGCACTGTCATCTACGTACCCAAAGACGGGCGGAGAAAGAAGCACGAGCTGCGTTTCTCTCTGCCCGGAGGAGAGGTGTTGGTGCTGGCTGTTCAGAGCAAGGAACAGGCTGAGAAATGGCTCCAAGTAAACACAGTTCTTTCTTCATTCGGCTCATGCTTGATTATTTGTTATATCTCCACATAATGGTGCCAGAAATAATATTGCACAAGGTTTTTGTAAGGACCCCCTGTGTGATGAAAAATGTTTACATGTGTGGTGAAGCACTGATGTGTGGATGTCTTTGTGTCATTGCAGGTGGTGCGTGACGTTACATGTCAGGGAAATGGTTTGGACATCCCCTCATCTCCCATGATTCTTAGGAAGATTGAACTGGATAAGGTGGGATCCCAGAACACATTTACCAATACTTTTTGTCATCATTACTGACACACAAAGTGTGCACATGATGGATTGGAGGAACATTTTGGGGATACAATTATTTATCACAAGGTCTCACTGCAACTTGAGTTTGTTTGAGAAAATAATCCCAGCATTACATCATTAGATGAACATACTTTCCCTTAGAATACTGTGAACTAAAACTACTTTGAACTGTGGTGCCGTTTTTTGACTTTGGTACTAAATGATATAGGCCTACTGTATTTTTATATCATGATATTTTATAGTACTCATTTTTATATATAGTTATTCTATAGTAAAGTACTTATACTATTCGTATAGTATAAGTTATATACCACGTGTCTTTTATTAAAAAAATAAAACATTTTACAGTAGTATGCCTATAATAAATCATCTTAAATCGATTTTAAGACAGGGAGGGTTATAGTTGCAACTACTTTGGTTGGGGGCAAATGAAAAATAAAATATATGAATCCAGTGTATGTGTGTATCAAATATTTCATGTGTCTATCAGGAAAACACATCATTAAATGAATAAAAGCATCAGTTGCTGGGTTAATAAAAAAGGGTAAGATAAAAATGATATTAACATGGCACCGTGTCAGAGACTTGTTGTGAGAAGTATAGTTATGTTGTGTTGTTGTGTTGTGTAATTATGTATTTGTATGTTTAAACATGTGACATATAATGTTTTCCCTGTAGTGGCCGTCTGTAGAGAAGCAAACCTCAGATTCTGACAGCATGCCAAGTGGAGAAAGTGCACGTGACATTCGGGAAAATGGTGAGATATCAAGTTTTTCCCCACTGTTCTTCTCTCATTACACCTTTGCTTGTGGTGTTTGCAAGCATTACTTTCACTGTTCCTCATACTAGCAGATTCGATCAGACAAGGTGTTGGGCTCTGTTGACAAGGGACCGTATCGATTTCACATTACATTATCAAATGCGAGTGTGTCTTTCTATTCTTTTTTGTGACTCATTCTCTCTCTATTAAAGCTTTATGACATGTAGCTTTTAAACAAGCAGAAAGTATTTGAGCAGGATGTGGATTGTTTGTGTTTGTCGTTGTTTTGGCCACTGAAAGTATAATATCTTTGGCTTCATTTCTGCAGTTTCCTCACGGATGTGCACAACATAACATAACATAACATGTGTATTTCATTAACCTAACAGACTTGTGTGTGTGTTTACAGGCAAACCCAAGCGAGGTGCCCTTTCAGAGCTCACAGGCACCGTGAGCCGAGCAGCAGGAAGAAAAATAACAAGAATTATTAGTTTCTCCAAAAGAAAACCTCCTTTACCAGGAGACGTCCGCGGCTCACTCGATCAGGACCCTCGATGCGGTAGGAATCCAGTTACTTTTCTCACATTACAATACCCGAGAATCTCTCCACCTGTTATTTCCAACTTGTCTTTCTTTGCCTTTGATCTCAGACAGCAAGATGGAATAAATCTTTACACCATGAAATAGAGGTCGGTGTCGTGTAATAATTGCTGTAATGCTTTGTATGCGTGTGTGTGTGTCAGGTTATGTGGGTGTGCTATTAAATCAGTGCTGGAAAGAGCACTGGTGTCGTGTACGGGCCGGATCTCTTTACCTTTATCATGAGAAAGGAGAACAGCGAGTCCCTCACACCACTGTGGCACTGAAGGGCTGTGAAGTTGTTCCAGGCCTGGGGCCCAAACACCCCTTTGCCCTGAGAATACTGAGAGGAGGTGCAGAGGTGGCTGCCTTGGAGGTAACGAAGGCTTCATGTTGAGCTTTTACACAAATACTTGGCTGATATTTTCTTGAAATGTCCAATTGGATTGCCAAACTCAAACTTAAAAGTTTTCTTCTACTGTAGCTTTAAATAATTGTCAAAAGAAATCACTTACTCATCGATTATTTTGTCATTTATTTACCTCATGTCATTTAAAACCTTTGTATGACTCTTCCGACTTTGAAACACAAAAGAAGATATTTTGAGAAATGTCTCAATGGTTTTGTGTCCATACAATATACGTCAATGTGTTACAAGCAATGCAAAATAAGATTATCTTCTTTTGTGTAAATATGGATCATCTTCATTTCTTACTTCATATTCTTCTACAATTTAATAAAGTATTTAAAAAAATATATTAAAATGGTCTTAGTACACTTTAGTATAGCTGAATCGCCTGTGATATGTTATTTTGTTTGTGTGTGTTGTTCTATTATCTCATGTTTGTTCTTGTGTTTGTGTGTCAGGCGAGTTGCTCGGAAGAGATGGGTCGCTGGCTGGGGGTTCTGTTAGCAGAGACCGGTTCCTCAGCTGACCCCGAGTCCCTACATTATGACTATGTAGACGTGGAAACTATTGCCAACATCCGCACGGCTGCCCGTCACTCTTTCCTGTGAGTGAGGAGTGAAATGTTAAATGAGATCATCTTGGCGATGTCGTTTATTTTGTACTGACTGGTATTTCATGTTTCCTGTTTATTTAGATGGGTAACCTCAACAGATTCAAGAACCTATGATGAGGTCCCTTTTGAAACCACTGAGGTTCGTGGTTACTGTATGAACATCCATTTGGTTGGGCATCTACACACCCTTGCACATTATTTTTCTAAACCGGTTTTGAATCAACACAATGTTTTGTTTTTAATAGTTTTTGAGCATGTGTGAACTTAAGGCAAAAGCCTAACAGTTCTAATACACACTAATGGAGAGCATGGCCATATTTCTTAGGTTCAATGTATCAACACCTCAGTTGACAACCTCTGTCCTAATATAGCGCTAATGTTTTGCACAATTCCTTCAGAGAGTTTTAAGCTTGGAAAAGGTTGTCTATATGAGTTTCCTCACATGCAGACACAGCACCTTTTATTAAAGGGGGAGAGTAATATGTTTGTGCTTCTGTGTGTGTGCCCCGACTGCTGTGTGAATGAAAGATGAGAAGTGTGTGATGTGTCTCAGGGGTTACAGCAGCTTTAGTCCTCGTGGCCTCTGGCCTCTGAGGTGCTTGTTAAACCCGTACTGAACCCTCAGATACCCACAGAGAATAAGGCAATGCTGATGAGGGCACACAATATACTATGGATTTTTTACATCCCACCAGGCCTCTATAAGAAACAAATATATGAAGTGTGAATTCAGGTACATTGGGATATTTTTGACAGTCAGTTCAACGTCAAAAAGGGTTAATTTCCCCTATATACTGTATGGGATCGTGCAAAAAAGTATTAGATTTATATTGGGATAGACACTGTGTTCTAATAGAGTTTATATGTATATTTAAACTGATAAAATATCACATTAAATTCTGTTTCTGATTGTTTGCTTTTATTTCTTCAACAGGAAAATGAGCGGCTAAGTGGAGTAACTAAAACAAAATGTCACTCTTTCACCAGCAGTGACACAGGAAAGCCCAGTCCACAAATCACCCTTAAACGCCACGGCTCCAGTGAGTCCTGTCACACTCGCAGTGCTGGGTGTACATACAAGAAACACAGATGTGTTGTTACTATCATTGTTTTCACACATTGCTACAGACATTCCTTCAGTTTTCTTGAAATAATTTTGTGGTTTAGTCAGTAATATACTAAATCTTAGGATCACGTGTGTTAATGGGACAGTTCACCCAAAAATAAAATTCTGTCACCATTTACTCACCCTTGAGTTGTTTCGAATCTTTATAAATGTCTTTGTTCTGATGAACACGGAGAAAGATATTTGGAAGAATGCTTGTAACCAAACAGTTTTTGGCCACTATTGACAACCATAGTAGGAACATTTTCTTTATACATTTATTTGTTCTATTCACAAAAGAAGATATTTTGAAGAATGTAGGAAAGCAAACAGTTCTGGGGCACTTTTGACTATCCATTGTTTTTTTTCCTACTATGGAAGTCGATGGTGGCCAAGAACTACAAGCATTCTTCCAAATATCATTCTCCGTGTTCATCAGAGCAAATAATTGTATACAAATTTGGTACAACTCGGGGGTGACTAAATAAAAAATTGCTTTAATAATGCACTCATAATTTTGGCTTGAAAAACTTGCTTGACAGATATGCACTGCACTAGTTTGCATTAGAAAGGAACAACCTTATAACCTTAATATTGATGCAATAAATATTGTTACTCATGTTGTAAATCATTCCTTTTGTATTCCTTTTAAGAAAGATCACATTGTTTTTTTAAACACATTACGACGAATACATGAATTTTCAGTTTTGGGTGAACCTTTAATAGAAGCATCTGGTTCATAGTATTTCACATCAAAAACATTAGTCAGTGAGAATATTGTTACCTGATCTTAACAATGCTTTTGTTGTGATTTTCGGCTCTCTCCATTTTTACTTTTCTCTCACTCGTATACTGCAGAAAAGTGCTAAACACTTTGCCACCTTCCCACAGTCTTCTAGAGTCTGACTTTTGACCTCTGCCTGACATTTCAGATGCAAATCAGTACGGGAGGTATGGGAAAACCCGGGCGCAGGAGGACGCACGCGGCTACTTGAAAGAGAAAGAAGACCTGGAGAAAGACATAGATGCCATCAGAAATGCACTGATCTCACTGCGGAAGAAGAAACGAGAGGTCAAAGCAAAGATAAAGAGTGTAACAGGTGAGGAAAAAAGGGATAACGGAGTATCGTGTCTGGTAAATTGTTCACTTATAAAACTCTACATACATTTGTTTACTGTTGTTTGCAGAGGTTATTCAATAAATTTCGATAAACTGCAGTCATTACATTTTGTTTGTATTACCTAATTTTATCACGGTTGCTTTGGTTTAAAAGCATATCATGTGATCAAAATGTTGCTTTATAATGTTGCTTCTCATTTTTACAACATTTTAATGGGGGATATTGGATAAACTCGCCATGTAAAATGTAAGTGAATTTAAGTTAGGATGATGCATGGGGTCAATAAAACAAAACTAGCCTCTCTTGAAAGCCCTTATAAGATATTCAAACACAGTTATGTATTCTTATGATAGCAATATGCTAAGAGAAGCTGTACATTTACAAGTCAATCACACATTTATTGGAAATAATAAACATAAATAATTCTCCCAAATAAAATAGTTCATTAGGTTAACCGTAGGCCATTTACTGTTACTAAGCAACACATATTTATCTGCATTTCAAAACAGATTGGAAATGGCTCATTAAATGAGAAATGAAAGTTATGCAGTAAACACATTTGTGAATGTAATTGTGTAACTGTTGTAGATAAGCAGAAATTGGCCTTAGAGGAGCATGTAGCAGAGTTAGAGGAGACCTGTCGAGTGAAAGAGGGGGAACGTGTGGATCTAGAGCTCAAGCTCACACGGGTGAAGGAGAACCTGAAGAAATCTCTTGCTGGTGGAGCGCTGGGGGAACCTTTAGAATCTAAACCTTCAAACAAGGTACTGTGTGGGGCTGTTCTGTAAACTTTTTATTGTTGAAAAAATCATTTAAAACAGTAGGCCTTGAATCCTTGAACAGGATTCATGGATCATTAGATCAAAATATTGTTCTGAAAGTGCTACTTTCTTCCTTACCAGGCTCAAAAGACAGAGTATTTCGAGTCATTTCTGCCTGTCAACTGTTCCTCTGAAATGCGGAAGCGGCCCCCATCCATTTATGCATCCACCAAAGGAAACGTTATGCAGAAAGCCAAGGTAAAACATAAGTATTCACATATCAAATAACGCTTTGATATATAAATAAATGTATATGACAGCTGCAAACAAATGTAAAATAAACCAAAATATTTGTGTTTTTAAACAGGAATGGGAGTCTAAGAAGAGTAGTTAAGGAGATTGAGCTGAAAGACTGTGAGCCATATCAAGCCTAACAAAAACCCACTTAGTCCATTGACTGAGGTTACCATCATTGTATGACCTTATAATGGAGTTCCAGTGGCAAAGCAGCAGCTTCACTATAATCCAGTCAAATGATATGCGATTTTCGAATGGTCTTGTGAAAGTCTTTAATGCCAAAACGATGTAGTTGGACAATGGATAAAGTATGGAGAAATAACAGTTTGTCAGGAAATGCTGGTTGGGTTGCAAGGATAATCTACTCTATAATGCAATTCTTGTTGTAAAAGTCACAATAACTGCTTTGTGTTTGTGCAAAATTTTTACAGTCTTTATATTCTTTTAGGATAATTCCAGCTCCTAACTTAATGGTGCTAACACTAGTGTACATGTGACAAGTTGTAAAAATGTTTTCTAATCACTACAATATTCAGCCTTAAGGTATCTAATAGATACTTATTCTTAACCAATCTTTTTTCACCTTTCAATGTGAGGTAACATTTGCACTTTAATGTCTTTAGACATGGAGATGGGTAAGGGAATATTCTTTTAATAAAGATTTAAAAAAAAACTTTTTAAAATTTTTGTTAAACAAGAACAATCACGCAAGCAGTAAAACACATCATGTGTAGAAAATGCACAAACAAAAACTGATAATACACTGACTAAACTAAACCTCAAGCAACAAAAACAATCCCAAAAGCTTTAAGTCCACAGCAAAATTTGAACAAATCAAAACTTTAATAACATCTTAAAACAATTAAAATAAGTACAGATAAAACATTCAGAATTCAGACTCCGGAGGAAAGTCAACGGTCAGCTCATCGATCGTCTGTAGAAAGGCTTCCATTTCATTTACAAATTCTGCTTCTGCACAACAGAGGATTTGGTTATTTTTTAACTCAGAATTGGCAAACCTATACATTTTAAACAGAAGTTACCTTTGGGCATCTTTAGAGGTGAAAGTGGCAAGCATGGGTCCACCAAAAGCATCTCATCCACAGGTGAGGCAGTCGGCCACGGCTGTTTTCTCAGACCAGCCAGAGAAAAACGACTGAGGTAGACTTCATCTGGAACCCCATACGTCTCAAACGCTACAAAGTGACCACAGCCAATTAATGTGGCGGTTCAGTTAAAGTCCAAAGGAGAAGAGCAGACAATAAAACTGCAAACAGACTCACCACTTGGATCATATGGGAAACACTTCTCGATCTCTGGATACTCTTCAGCAGCAGGCTGAGAAGATGCCTTACACTGAAAAAAAAAACATTTAAAATTGACCCACAGATGACAAATACTTGCAACTAATTGCTTACAAAGCTGTGATCCATAATGTTAAAGTGATAGCTCACACCAAAAAGAAAGTTTCTGTCATTTCGTCACCCTCATGTCATTTCATACCCTGTATAAATAACTTTGTTCTTATGAACACAGAGAAAGATATTTGGAAGAATGTTAGCAATTATCAATATGTGAATTCTGGTAATCATTGACTGCCATAGTAGGAAATATTAAAATGGTAGTCAAAGGTGCCCCAGAACGGTTTGTGTTCCTAAATAAAAAAACTGTGTCAAGCAATATCATTTTTCCTACTATTGGTAGTTGATGATGTCACAGAACTGAAAATTGCTAACATTCTCACAAATATCATTATATTGTGTTTAACAGAACTAAATACATGTATACATGTTTGAAAAAACCTGAGGGTGAGTAAATGCCAGAATTTTCATTTTTTTGTGAACTATCCCTTTAAGAAATAAAGCAAGAACCAACCTTTGCTTCTGCAGGTTTAGCTTTCTCCTCTGGTTTAACAGAAGCTGCCGAGGTGGCAACAATCTTATTAACAACTCCCAAAGCTTTTCGGCTGGATAGCACAGGAGCACCAAGACGAACTTTGCCTGTCAAAGGTGTTTTCAAGCACGGATCTAAAAAAAAGGTTAAAAAAAGAGACCGAAACCACAAATTGCGTGATTGTATATTGAATGTTAATGGCAGTGGGGGTCCCCAAAACAGCGAACCAGACACCTGGACACTAGTTTAGGCTACTTGCACATTGACTGACCTGGAGCGGAGTGCAGTCTGTTCTGACGAGATTTCACGGCTGGAGTGGTCAGTCTGCCGTTCTCCTGATCCAGGTAAATCATCGTGTCCATGTTTATAGCTGTGAACAGACAAAATGTCAAATCTAGACGTAACAACGTTACGCACCATCGTGTCTAAACACGCACGGACGTTTTGGACGTTAGTCTTGTCAAGTACGAGAATTTGGGGCAAACGAAACGTTAAATAAAATGAGATCAAAAATTGAAAGAATGACAATGGTCCACAAAAGTGATTCCGTCTTCCATTTTATTGCGCAAAGTAAACAATCAACTGACAAGTGATGAACTTTACGGACTAAAGAGTCAGTTTGTAAAATGTACGTTAGTTATTTACCACGTCGTGTTGAAAAACACACGTCTCCGAGTCCGTTGCTCGTATTTTAAATAATCAGTAAATTAGTTCACATTAAACACGACCGTGTAGCGCTTACCGTTTGCAGGTTTATTCTGTTCCTCAAGCTTTTCTTTTACCACTAAAGTGAAACAGCAAAAATGACGTTTGTTTTGATTCCACGGTTTCCCGGCTGTGTTTTAAAAAGCAACCAGCTTCCTGATTGGCTGAGGATTTCTTCTCTTTCGCTGCGCGAGTCTCTTAGCGTAGCAGCGTCACCTTACGGTTTGAATGTGTACAACAGTAGCACAGAAATACACAAGCGATAAATAGATTGTAACTTGACATCGTTTCTTTTAACTAATGACATTTAATGTGGTCTGTTTACAACATCACTATAATGCATTACATTTTAAATCGTTCAATAAATAACTTAACAAAGAAAAACCTTACAAAGCCCCTCAATAAACAAGCAATGGCAAGGCAATTGTCCATGTGTCCTGTAGCAGTGTCCATATTTGTGTTCATGTCATTTTCTTAAGAAAATGCAACAATGTACAAGCTAGAAAGTCCAACTCAGCATTATGCGGCACTGAAATTGATTCTGTTATCAGCAGTCCTTTTACTTTTCAGTTATTGTGCAATATACATATTTGTGGAGATGCGAAAGGTTGTGTTCCTCCTTTAGAATAGAAGGTAGTATAGCCAGTAGAAGACATTCACGAGCAAAAATGCCATTGGGAACAGTATGCGTGCGTGGCTGTCAATGTTGTGAGGATTCTCAACAGTCATCACGGATGCTGCCTTGCGAGACATTTGCTTCACGGAGGACAAGCCACATCCGCTCTCCTTCTTCTCTGCTTCGGGCTCATCTCCCTCACACATCACAGTCTGGTCCGTAGTTTCTTGCTCTGTGGTGTCTTTTGGCTGCGTCTGTGGCTGCATCTTTTTGGGGTGTTGAGGTGACAAGATGAGATGTACCGTTTGACTCCTCAAATTCTTTCAGAAGTTCCTGTGAAAATGAATTCTATTAATTATAGAAAGCAACAGGTGCTTATTTTACATTTTTAACGACACGCTACTAACCCTTTGGACATCTATGATGGTTAGGTGCTGCATGGTGCAAAAATGAGCGCAGGCATATTCCAGCAGAGCTCCAAAGATGAAGGTGAAGCAGATGCCGAGATAGACATCAATGGCTTTAATGAAACAGTTGGCATTGGGCAGCGAGGTCCTGGCACCCATCATTAGTGTGGTCATTGTAAGAACGGTGGTCACCCCTGTTAAATGAATGGGTTATTTTGTTTATATTTGATTAATTTTATCTTGTAATATTTTATAGAATAAGGACATTTTAGAAAGTCACTGACCGATGCAGGTGCGAGCTGGTACCGAGGATTGACTGATCCAGAAAGACACCCATGACAAAACCACCAGCAGCGTTGATGGCACATATGTCTCCAGAATGAAAAAGAGAACATTTCTGCGCAAAGCAAAGTGCAGCACCAGCTTTGGGTATAGACCTGCAACATATCCAGATGTTTACGAGTTATTCAAAGACGCTGTAACAGTAGGCTATTTCACTGCAGTTGCTGTAGCTCAACTGGTATATCATGGCACCTAGCGGCATCAAGGTCATGGATTTAATTTCCCCAGAGAGCACATTCGCTAATAAAATGTACATTTTGAATGCATTGTAAGTCACTTTGGATACAGGGTCTATCAAATGTTCAAACAGGGTGGGAAAGATATGCATAATGCAAATATATATTCTTACCAGTTTCATACACAGCCTGAGATACAGTTGTATGGTAGCTCTCGACACTATACTGGGCCAGACGCAGTGTACCTAGCCCCTTCACTGAGTCATTCCCTCGGGTCCAATAAAATTGCACATCCTGTATATTATAGCCCCCTGAATACACACACATACATTCAAGTGTTATAGTAAAGATTTTTAATATTTATATTAGAAGTAAAATAACACAAAAATAAATTTGATTTTTCAATAACTGTTTCACAGCAAAAAGCCTTACAGCTTTCTAATTGCAAGGTGCATTCTTGTCTATCCATTGGATACTTGGTGAGGTCCATGTTGCAGGCAATGGTTGCTGTTATACTGTGGAGAGAAGGAAGAATATCGATTATAGCGTTTCATTGAAAAGGTTCCCCAGACACACATAGATTGCCTGTTCAGTCTCTGGTAAAGAAGCTGTAAATTTTCAGACACTATACCGCAGAGCGTAGAGCACGGTCCCGTTGCTAAAGATCCGGATGAGTCTGTTTTCCACAGTGACATCGTGGAGGAAAGAACGCTTAGAATCAGGGATAAACGTATCCGGGACCCACAGCAAGGAAACCAGCCTTCCGTCCAGACTTACACTTTCATTTCCAGGGAATATCAGCCGGGAATCTCGCCATCGTTGCCTTAGAAAAATGGTGGCTGTGTAGTCCTGTCAGTACGTGGACAGAATCCTATATTACACTCTTAAAACACGTGCTGGTGCTACAACAGGCTTCTCACACGGATGCCAGAAAAAACGTTTCTTCCTTATGTTTATAATGTAAAGCACCTTTTTCCACAACACCTTTTTGTACAAAGCATTTGTTATGAGTTTGTTAAAGGGATAGTTCACCCAAACATGAAAATTCTTTGATCATTTACTCACAGTCTTGTCCTTTCAGACCTGTATGACGTTCTTCGTCAAAACACAAAAGAAGATATTTTGAAGAATGCTGCTAAGCGAACAATGGCGGTAACCATTTACTTCTATTGTATGGACACAAAGCCAGTGCAAGTCAATAGTTACCGCTGTTGTTCAGTTACCAACAGTCTTCAAAATATAAAATTTTCATACACGTTTGAAATGACAAGAGAGTGAATAAATGATGAGACCTTGATGAGAAGTTTCATTTTCGGGCGAACTATCCCTTCAATGGTTCTTTATGGACAGCCAAAAAAGCTTATTCTATGGTATCATGAAGCACCTTTTTAAAGAGTGTTTGAAATTAATAGCATTCAATGACTAATCTTAAGAAAGCAAGTTTTTAAGCAATCCGTATAAAAGAAAAAGACACTGTAAAAGAGAACATTACCATGTTGATCTCAGAAATGGCATCAATACTGGCAATATCCAAACTCATTCCAATTTCAACAGGACCCACTGTTGAAACAGAGAAATTCATTCTTAAAAATGTTTTTACTCTATCTAATATATATTTAAACAGGCATGCATAGTGTCTGAGTGTCAAGTTAGGCTTTACCATTAAAGTTTGGCCTCAAGTAGCGGTTATAGCCTTTCATCAGCTTCTGTATGGTGGGCTGAAGTTGAGAATCATTCCATTCTCCATAATGAAACCCTCTTTCTCTATGAGACACAGATATCATTGTGTTTCGTTGTGAATGGCCTGTGATAGATTATTGGCGATAAAGCTTCAGATTTTCACTCTTACCCATTTGTTAACAACAGAAGGAAACTTGTCCAGAACAGATGATAGAACAGCATCATGTAATAGGTCAGCGGTAGCTGTGGAGAATTTTTGAGAAGCATTATTAAAATCTCTGGTTTGTTGGCCTGGGCACTAATCCATATTTCATCCCCATCAACCATTCAAGTTTTTTTCAGTTCTATACCACAAGATGGCAGCAGGCCTCCCTCACAAAACTGCACCACCGATATGTGCTTTTATTTAATGCACAACTTCCCAATCACTTTTTAACTAAGCTTAAGCTTATGAAGGTTTTCGCCTTGCCGCAAGACACCAGCAATAAGCACTTCGGTTATCATCACGGGACCTGCGCATGGAGCAGTCCATAATGAATGGCGCTGGACCATTTTGCCACACATCAGCCCCCACCTTACTCAATCCTTTCTCTCCTTTTCTCCCGCGCTCTCTTTTTCTCAATGGCTAATTTTAGATTAGAGTGATCTTTCAAAATGTCACTGCCCTTCTATTCTTAAGTGAGTCACATAAAATAGACCTCTTGAGCCCTGCAGTGACAAATACATACAGTTGTGCAAATCTGAGATGATCACATTTTACCACTAATGCGTCTGTTCTATCCTGCATTGATTTAAAGTGCGACACAACAAACTGCCAAAACACTGCAAATGCATTGCGCTGACATCATGTAGGTAAACAACAAATTAACATGTTGACCAATATCTATTGTGAACAGCGCTATGCAAATAAACATGAATTTAAAATGACATGCATTTCATTTAAAAATACATCTTTTCCAGAACGTAGTCTTCTTTAAGCTTTACCCCTTATTATTATTCTCACTACCTTTCCTTCTACTCCCACTATTCAATTCTTTTGTTCTTCCTTTCCTCCTCAGCGCTCCATCCATCCCGCCAGCAGTTCTCCTGAACTAGTCCCTGTCACGCTGCATGACCATCACAATGATAGAAGTTACCTGTGGAGGTCTGAGATGGGTCCTTCCTCTCGCTCTCTTTGACTCCTGTCCCAGTAAATGAATCCAAGTTAGGTTTGTTCTCAATCCTCGATAAATGTTTTAATGTTGTCTTTTTCTCTCCGGTTTTCTATTTTCTTTCATCTGAAGCTCTTATTGTCTAGCAAACAGCATCTCTTCACCATCCAAGCATGGCTTCCTCGCCCTCATCTCTTTTCTCTCATCTCCCGCTCTTCCTCCCCTATTCCCCCTCCCATACCCCAGAGACTCTTGCTCTATTTAATGCACACACTCTCTCTCTTCCCCTCTCTCACACACACAGACACACAAACGTGTAAAACATCTCTGATAGTCTGTAGTTTTATAGATTAATCTACTTTATTGCTCGGCTCGCTAAATCAATATCATTATTGAGGTTTATGACATGCCACATTCGTCCAACCTCTCTCACTCAATCGCTTTGTACGAACTACCCCCTTCCCTAACATTTCAATCACAATGCTAATTTTCTTGGTGTTCCTTGGTCCAAATTGACATTGCACCTGCTGCTTGCTCCGTTTCTTCTTCTATCTCACCGTCTTTCATCATTGTTATTGCCTTTTGCTCGTCATTTCTGAGGCATGTGCTTCTTTTGAAGTCGCGGTTAGAAGTGTGTCATTTAATTTCCACGTTATTCTCCATGTCTAGTCAGAAACTATCTCTTTATCTCTCTCTCTGCATCTTGCTTATCCACACGTGTTTTTGACACTACTGTTCACTACTGTTGCTGTCATTATTATTTTCTTTCACGAAGCCAGATGTCTGCTTTTAGTGATCACCCGCAGTCATTATTCAGTTAAACTGTGAGAAACATAATACAGAACGTCATGATACGTACAATGAATTTGTTTACATTTCCCTTGAAACTATAAGAAAGAGCATTTATCATTTCACCACATGACTATTTTTGCTAATTTGAATCGTTTCTCAGGTTTGCACATACACAGAACTGGCCTCATTATTTAGTCCACCCCTGACCAAGCCTTATATCCTGAGCAACATCCTTTTTTTTCTGATGTCCATCCTGTCTTTTTCCCTTTTATATGGAAGGCAGGGGTAGATGTATGTACGATGTGGTTGTGAGAGGTCCTGTTTTAATCATCCCCCGCAGCTTGACCAGTTCTCCATAATCAAAGCAGACTCCTCTCAGCATCCTCAGGCTTTAAACCCACAACACTGCAAACCCACAATGATTCTGTATTCACACCGGTGGCGAATGTTTAACAACATAGATGCTCACAGGTGATGTCTCAACAAGCTGATTTATATAACCTCTGCTCTTCGGCTCGGGGGAAGCCTTGTTGTTTCCTTGGAGTTTTGATTATCTACTGGTGCAAATGAGATCCAGTTTTACATAAGAAAAGCATTTTCACATTTAGCCTTCACAGAGGAACCAACACCAGTAATGACTTTGCAGGAGCTTCTTACAAATGCCTCATTGTTTGTAAGAATAACAGCCCTGCGGTTGACAGAGACGTAGCTTATGTCATGATCAGCACCGTGGCCTATTCACACCACATGTGAAATCACAAACGAATAGTGCACTCATACCAAAACTTCAAAAATGTGGCTGAATAAAAACCAAATTCATTCCTTAATAATATTTGGCACACAGCTTAGTCTTACAAGTTAGTCTTTATTGGCTCCACTTCTTTTTTTATAAATGATTTAAACAAGGTAATAGCTTCGGCAAAGTTGCATTGCTACGCTGATGATGACACAATGATCAATTCTGCAGCTTCTTCGTTAGCTCAAACTATTGAAATCCTTCAGGTTTCTTTTAATATTTTACAGCTTGATCAAAATTGAAATTAGTTTACTAAACAAAACGAAGTTTATAATTTTTACTCTTAGTCGTTCAACGTCATGTGCGCCTTCTATTTTCTACCTCTGATGGTTTGCATATCGTAAGGGTACCAGCCTATACATATCTAGAATAATGGCTTGATAAGAAGCTGATTTTTGAAGCTCATATAGATTACAAGCAAATCAAACCAAGAATGGGTTTTCTCTTCGGACAAAAAATGTCTCTCCTTTGGAGTTAAAAGCAAATTATACAGAGTGTACAACAGTGTAGGATGGCCGTCTTTATATCGAAGAAGAAAAAATCACATGTTGTTCTATACGGAAAAAGCGTTAACTGTCACACTCCCAAATTATATTACTAATCTTTTATTTTTGCATAGAAGTAACTATTCAACCAGATCATCTGTTGGAATACAATTAGAAATACCAGGCAGCAATACATTCACATCATGGAAAATCAACTTTCTCTTATTATGCTCCTTGGTTGTGGAGCTAATTTCAAACAGCTGTTAAATGAGATACCATTCCTTCTTTGAATATTTTTGAAAATATGCTGCAGTGTACTATGAGTGAACCTTGCTGTTGTTTTAATTAATCTAATTTTTTACGGACATCTTGGCCAGGACTCCCTGGAAGCAGAGACTTCTATTGATCTCAATGGGACTTTCCCCAACTAAATCTCTCTTTTTTTCTTCAAGACTGGACATAACTTCTTTAAGGCAAATATAAAGGTAGATTGGTTTAATTGAAATCTGAAAAGTAAGACTGATTAGTCCTAACTAACTACAAGTCAGTGAGACTTGTTGTTAAGGTCTTAACTTAGCGGCTACGTTTATGCAACTGGCCCGAGATTTAGAGCAGGGCCAGAACATACTGTACCTCTGTCCAATGTCTTTATATTTATTCACATTCATTTTTTATGCACATGTATTATTAGATTTCCAAAATAGGTCAGGACAGCAACATTTCTTATCCCACGTTTCTTCTTCTGTTGACGTTAGACAAAATAGACAATTAGACCAACAGTGTGCCGGATTGTGCAACAACTTTGCATTGTCAATGCACATGCATAAAAAAACATAAAAAATATTAATCTTTATAATTATTATTAAGTTAGGGTCTCATTTACTCACACTCAAATTGACTACCGTAGGAAGAATTACATTGCTTGTAACCAAACAGTTCACGGCCACCACTGACTAGATAGGAAAAATGACAATGATAGTCAGAACTGTTGCCCCAGAACTGTTTGCTTTTATTCTTTAAAATATCTTTAATTTAAAAAGCATTTTCCTATTGTAGTCAATGGTGGCCAAAAACTGTTTGGTTACAAGCATTCTTCCAAATACCGTTTCTCTGTGTTCATCAGAACAAAGACATTTATACAGATTTGGAACAACAGATTTGGGTGAGAATTTTCATTTTTGGGTGAACTGTTCCTTTAAAGCTGGTAAACGGCTGGGTGACCTGGCAGCAGCAGAAATTATCCAGATATTTGTCTCTATGTTAAAATGCTGTCTGAGCCAGTGATTTATGTTTGAATCGAACCCGAGAGCCCGAGAGGTTTATGGCAGGCAAGTCCACCAATCACCGCAGCATTTGAGCTGTTATTTCCTCTCTCTTCTGTCCCCCTCTAGTCTCACCTTGAACCAGACAGTCCATAATTCACGTTGTCTTTATCTATCTCCGTTTGCTTTTTGTGAGGTTCTTCGCATGCTGCACAGTCTTGTAATTGTAATTTTATCCACTTTAGTACATCACTTAGACAGTTTTATAATTACAGAGCCGTGTGCCAGTACGGTTCACGCACGAGATTGAAAATTGAATGTCCTCATACGTGCCTCATGCCCTCATTCGTCATCACATGACAATTTTATGTCCAGCATTCAGATTTGCTCAGATGTACCGGCCTATACCATGTGGTCGACATGCAGGTGACTGTAATATCTGCTCAACTCTTTCTTGATTATGGCTTAATCTCTCTCTCCTGCTCTCTCTTTCTCTTTTGCGCTCTCTTTGACCCTCTCACTAGTCTGTAGTGTTTAGTGTTTAGCGAGGAAAGAGAGCATTTCTTGTCTCCACGCCAACATCAGGGATGATGAGGTCGGAGTAGCTGAGACATGGAATTAGGTTTGGTTTATCCTAGGCTTATCCTAGAGTATGATGAACTAAATATCTTGTTTTTAGGATTTTTGCCATATTAAAATCATTTAAAAACATCAGATCATCAGCCACATGAAATCATTTTCGGACGTTAGCAAAAGTTGGGACAGCAAATTCCCTTTAATCTCATGATCTTCAGTGTGGCAGAGAGCAAAGAAAAGCATTTGAGTATTTACTAATCCTGTTATCGGCTGAAAGTGTGTAGAAACAGACCTTTGACATCCCTGTATAATTTAGTAAATGCATGTTTTTATGGAAATGTAATTTCTGGATCAGATACATTTACAACAGTCAAAACATTTACATTAATCTTAAATTAAAACATCAAACCTCAGGCTATGCAAATCTCAACATTGCGGCCGAATACCTGTACTGGCCAATTGGGATTCATCAAAGAAAGTGTGGAGGAAATCCACCCTACATCAGCCTTCAGTGACAAGAGACAAGTGGGATTTACAAGAGTGTAAACAAACAATCACTCCCCTTATTTTGTATTCCTCTCTTGTTTTTGTCCTCTGGACTAATATCTTCCACAAACAGGCAGGCTTGTCCTCTACTTCCTTCTTGTCATTCCCATCATTCTTTAACATGCCTTCTGTCATAAATCTACATATGTCACATAACAAGATGAGCAGGCAGCTGGCTTAAGTAAAGGATGCGTATAAAGACTTCCTATAAAATTCCTTTGAGTCCCTATAATTCCCAAAGTAAAGGATTTCAGAGAGAGGAAATAATGGAATGAATAAAACATCAGTTGATAATGAGGTAAGGACACAAAGGGAATGGGAGATCCTAACATGAGTGTGTAGGCAGTATAGCTGGTAAGGATGAGAGCAGTCTTGGGAAGACTATTGATACATTGCTTGGAAAGCATCCTCCATGCACAGTTTAATTGGCCGATTCTCCCTTCACAGAGCAAAGCTTTTAATTCAAAAGGCCTGAACATTCTACATTTTCTAAGACAGTTCAAAACAGATCGCATGCTGGTGGGTACTGGGGAAGGAAAAGTAATTTTTGAACATACACTCACAAATCAGAGATATGTATCTGTGTATAATGTATTTTCAGTTATTTTTATTTTATTGTTATTGTTATTTATTTATTTGTATTATTTGTTTTGTTTTTTGATGTTCCAGCATTACTGTAACACCATGTCTACACCTGTCGCGACACCCTGTTCTTAATGGGTTCATCGTGTCACATCGCACCACATCCAGTGTGGACAAAATGTTTAATTATAATGGGTTCTAATGCATTCTATTGTCTTTTATCATATCATGTTGCTACGCGCCGTGCCAGTGTAGACACGGTGTGAGTAAGTTGATAATGCAAATAAAGCATTTTGTAATTTTATTTGAAATAAAAAAACAGGCCAACCTGTTTTAATTTTATAACACAAACTTGTCTGATTTTTCATATTACAGTTTTTGTGTGTAATCAATTATTTTTAAATGTATTATCCACCAATAATAAAAAAAAGACTTGATCTTAACATAAAGTGTACCACCTTCTGCACTAATACATGTGTCTGTTTTTTGACATACTGGCCATTTCCTGTCCCTCAGGTACTGACCCACAGGGAGGTCATTGAAGTGTCTGACAGTTACCTGGCAACCACAAGTAAAGATGAAAAGAATGTAATTTCATCCATTTTGTTGACAGGTTAATCCATTATTTTTACCCGGTAAAATCCATCTAGGATTCTCTTGATGATTTTATAACTCCTGATAACAGTTTTATAATGGTATAAGTTATTACATTTAAATGAAAGGGTTATAACAAGGGTTGTAAACAACTTTACAACAGTTTCTATTCAACGCACATGCACTTTTTTTATTTAGGATTCTCAACCTTCAAATACAGATCCATTATTTCATTCCTTTGCTTGATAATTTATATGAATCTTAGTCAACATAATATCCAGCATACATGTATCACGTTGCTTCCTGGAAAGCAATCATAGCCAATGTAAATCACCGTCAGTCAGTGTAAATGAGGGAAGAGCCCAAGCGCACGGCATAAATCTATTTCCTATATCTCCAATGTAGGAGCACACCATCTAATTCCAAAGGACTCTCCTTTTCCACTCCACCCTAATGGAGGCATGTTGGTGTATGCTGATGAATGCTGCACAGGGTGACCACATCTCACCCTGGGCTATGTAAGTGCACTAGAGTGAATATACCAGACTAGTCAAATCAGCATGCGTCAGTGCATAAATGATTTTGGACTCGGCAAGTGACACAGAAAATGTAAAGGTCAACATTCATGGAAAAAGGACCTTGGAGGATTTGGATGGTGTTTTCACAAATATTTAAAAAAAATTGTTTAGTAGCAAATCAATATGGATAACACCTTTACAAAATTGGCCTCTGAGAAAATGTGTAAGGCTTTGTCCTGATGGCTTGATAGGATTTTACCGTAAACCATGCTTTGCAATTCAATTAACCTATCTCAACAAACACAGGTTATATGGTCCAATGTGTTTCATTAGTCGCAATGCACATTTTTAACCCAGCATGTTGACTCTGAGACAAAATAAATAATGTATGTGTGTTGTTGTCTGTGTGCTTACAGCTGTCATTGAGATGATTTGGAAAGCATGATAAACCTCATTGGTCTGAACCGATTGCCAGGTTCTTTAACAGGTGAATTTAATGCACACTTTTTTTATTTATCTCTTTTTGACCTGACAGTGAAAGCATTGTTTACTAGAAAGGAAAATGTCAATGTTGACTTTCATTTAGCAAATGCCCCTCTGCCCTTTTTGTGGGTCCTGATAGTGTTACAACTCTACAACTGTTACAACAATCTACCTCATGGCTCACTGGACCCATCACCCAAATTGTCTCTTACCCAGAAAACAGAGGATACTGAATTACATTAAATTACAATGCACTCTTTCATCCACAAGGGGGAGCATCAAACATTTAACCTATCACGTTGGTTTTCTTTGTGTTCTTTCAAAGCCTTGCAAAGCCTTGTAAACAGCAGATCTAAGGCTCGGTCAGATGATTATCAAGCTTTGAAAATCAAACATGAAGCATAAATCGAATTCCTCAGGATGTGGTGAGGCTGTAGCTCTGTGGACATAATATTTGGTTATGAAACATCTCAGTTGTTAGCTGTTGAAACTAATAAACAACCATGATGTACGAAACCAGCAGCCTGCAGAGTCGGGGCCAAATGCCTTAATACTCAAGTTTTGTTTTTGTCATGTTGACATGTCAAATATTTAAGGGGGAAATAACACAGAACACTTCATTACACTAAAGTGTTTGTTGTCTCTTAACACTATTTTCACAAAATATTCTATATAAGCCCGGGTCCATGTCACTTCATTTAGACTGCTGGGGTTTCCAGCCATACAGAGGCGTGTTGCATTTGGAATAATATATCTAAAAGCAACAATGATTTCGAGTGGGAATGAATTCTGAAGTTGAATATTTCTGGCTTTCTACTTGTTGGATTCATCCGTGGATCATGTTTTTGACAGGACCTGTACGACAGAACCGTCACCGACTCATCCAGGCTATTGTTTTACACATTTTTCCTGATTTCATTTGTTCAGTTGATGTCAACTCTATGCAATGTCTGTTTTTCTTAAAAAAAATTCTGGTTAAATTTACGGGAGGATTTATATTGAAGTTAAAATCTTAAATTGAAATTACATTTTGAACAGAATTTGTTAACCTAAAATGTCCTGAAAGTGAATAGTTTTTAATTGTATTAAGCAATTTGAAAAGGTTTTCTCTTACAAAATGTTTAACGTAGAATACACAACTTTTTGCACGTTCATCAATGATCTCGCAGACGTATGTGTGAATGTGTAAGTGAGTAAGGAAGTAAAGGAATGAATCAGCGTCAATCAAACTCACACAGGTCAAAAGAACGTTGAAGTGACTTTGCAATTCAAGGACGGCCACTTTTCATTTCGTCTCCTTGGCATGCGCCTGAAGTGTGTGAGAGTATTTACACACAACAATAACCTGGAACGAGATGGTCTTTCTTCGGCTTGATACACTGAATCAGAGCTTCATCTCTTCTCCTGACATCTTCAGGCTGAGTTTACTAAACATCACTAATCAGTCGATACTGTTTAGCTATCAACAGTGCAGCGCGTGGTTGCTGTTTTGGTTTTGGTGTTATTACTTGGCAGCAGCGCATTGCCCTTTGGTGCAGGGGGGTTTGCTCCCGTCCAGTGCACCGTGTTCCCCATTTCAGACGCAAAGTATAGAAACAGGTCAAAAGCTTGAAGCTTATCAGTTCAGTTATCACCTTTAGCAGTTCAATTTCAGTTCATCTGACCCCTCCCCCGAAGCATGTCATTGTCCTGATGGGTTTGTTCATGTCTGTTTAGAGTTTACATTATCAACACTACACAGCACAAGCTGGAATGCATTTCAACCTAATCTCATCCTTGACATAATCCTCTCCCACACAAACACAGTAAGGAAATATTAAGAATTTTTCCCCAAACTAAAGCTATTTCTAGTGGTTCTAGGGATTCAGCATTTCCATTACAGCATGAAGAATGAAAGGGCATGTTTTTACATTATGCGTGGGCTTACAAATAATATGATAAAATATGATTGTAACAGTACAGTGATATATATTACTGTATATTACAGGGGCTGATATTTATAAAAACAAACTTTCTATATATATATATATATCTTTTGAAATATAAGGATTACATAGAATTTCTTGGAAACTTTTTACAATTTATATTTTTTATGTGTGCTACGTTTATCCGTCTTTTATTTCATTGTTTTACCTTTGTGACAGAGCCAGACATTCAGTCTGACATTCAAACATAAATCTATTCTAAAAATTATAAATATTTAATGTTTTACCTGCATTTGATACAAAGACTGAAATAAACATTAACAATAACAATATTTAACATGTACAAAACTTTATATAAAATATAATGTCATATACACTCTTAAAAATGAAGGTGCTTCATGATGGCAAAGCTTTTTGTCTAAATGGTTCCATGAAGAACTTTTACACCGGACGCGACTGGCACAACGGCTGGCGCAACGTCGCATCCAGTGTGGACAAAATGAAAAATAATAACGGGTTCTAACTTTTTATGCGTTCTATCACGCCGCGTCTGGTGTTTACATGGTGTTAACATCTGAAGAACCTTTCTGTTTCACAAAAGGTTCTTTGTGGTGAAAAATGTTCTTCAGATTATAAAAAAGTAATAATGACATGGTTCTTTAAAGAAACCTTGACTGAATGTTTCTTTGAGGAACCAAAAATGGTTTTTCTATGGCATTGCTTTAAAGAACCTTTTAGGCACCTTTATTTTTAAAATTGTAATCAGCCAGTTACTGTTGCAAAAATAAATGGTTTTCATTCTATTTTTCATTATGAGACCAAGAAAAATAAATCGACATGTCGTGAACAAGTTTTGTACTTTTCCTTGATATCAGTGATTGCTTCAGTATTGACTGTTATTGGCTAAAGCAGTGTGATATAAAGTATTTTCCTGGAAAACAGAAATCCCTCACAGATTGTAGTGACAGATACAGTTTGAAAAACAGGTGCACAACAGGCAGCAGGTGTAACAGATCATTTATAGATATTAATCGCATTATACTGTTGAGTAACAAATCCTCCCCAAGGCTACAGGAAAATGTGTGGTCGATGAGTAGATGTTCAGCCTGAGTCTTACTTTCATTTAGTGAAATAAGTCTCACCGTGAATTTGTCAAATACTCATTTGCATTTGTAACCAGTGATTACCTTGACCTGTTTTTGTAAACTGTCTTTCCTGCTCTGTGGAGCAGATCAACAGAGAGAGCGTTCAACTGAACATGACTGTTTTTAACAATGCTTTATATGATAATAGTGCATAATACAAGTGCCATATTTATTTAATATTCGTATTTAACACATTACATTCTCTCTTGCCTATACTGTATGTGTACGCTGTAAAAAAGTTGCTGCTTTACATTTTTGAGTACAATCAAATTGGCTCTAACAGTCGTTTCAAAATAATATTTAAAATATTGGCCAGTAGTGAGTTGCTGTAACTTGCTGTAACAGGTTGAAGTTGCTTAATTAACTGATTTAATGAGTCAAGTAATGTTAAAACATTTAAAAATTGTAAGAGCGCTAAATTAAAAGCCACTCCACTCTAATGTTTCTATGATTCCTTTCAGCTGTCCACATTGACAGAGTGCATCCAAGTAATTTCCTCCTTTTAAATTCCAATAAAACAGAAATATTACTTATTGGGCCAAAGACACACTGTAAGAAATTGCTGTAAATTTTACAGTGAAACTGAAGTTAGTGATTTACAGTACTCTTGTAAAAATTACAGTCTTACTGGCAACCAAAGTTGCCAGTAAATTGCTGTAAATTTAGTGCACCTAAACAGAATATTTTGAATTATAACCTGCAGATTGAAGGTGCACTGTCACACCAACAAATACAGGTAAAGACCTAGGCGTGATATTAGACAGCAACCTGTCATTTTGAAATCACATCTCTAATGCCACAAAAACACCCTTCTTAGAAATGTTGCCAAACTACAAAATATTATGTGTTGCTGACGCAGAAAACGAATTCTTGCACTGACGACCTCAAGACTTGACTATTGTAAAGCAGTGGTGTCCTGCATCATGAATAAACAAACTGCAGTTAGTTCAGAATGCAGCCGCCAGAGTTCTAACCAGGTCGAGAAAATACGATCACATAACCCCAATGTTATCATCCCTTCACTGGCTACCCGTTAAGTATCGTATTGACTTTAAAGTTCATTTAATATCTTTTAAAGCCTTAAACGCTTTAGCTCCTACCTACATAAAAGAGCTTTGATCACACTACAACCCATCACGCTCTCTAAGATCTCAAAACTCTGGACTTTTGATAACATCAAGAATAACTAAATCCACAGAAGGGGGTTGAGCTTTCTCATACGTAGCACCTTTACTCTGGAATTGCCTTCCCGATATTATTCAGGGGTCAGACACACTCTCCCAATTTAAATCTAGATTAAAGACACATCTTTTCAGCCAAGCATTCACATAATGCATAATATCCACACAAAAAAAAATTAATGAACAACAGCCACGCTAATTAGTCTCTTTCTGCCCTCCTCCCCCACCTCAGGATGCCCATCCCGAGGCAGGGAGAGATTACACCAGGTCCAGATGAACATCCCGTGCCTGCGGACTGACTGTCCATCCCAGCTCAGGAAATTCCCCCACCCAAGAGCAAAGAAGGACTACTTGTTGTCACATTAATGCTAAAAAGTATTAACAATACTTAGTTTTTAATGCTAAACTTACATCACATGACAGCGATTTGAAGTTATAGTCGCACTAACTTCCCTGCTTATAACATTCCTCTGTTGTCTGATATCGGTCACAAAATGCGACCAAATTAGACAGTTTCAACAAATGAAAATTCCTAAATCACAATTAAGAAGATCTCCCTGTTATTCATAAACATTTACTCTGTAACTTTTAATCAAAGTCACTGAGTGCCGCTGTGGCACGTCAGAGGGGTCCTGGCCCTCCCGGCTGAGGCTGTTTTCTCCCAAGGTTTTTTCCTCCATTTATTTATAATTGAAGTTTGGGTTCCTCTACACAAGGCCGTGTTTGGCTTGCTCACCCGGCTGAGACTGCTATATTAGATACTTTTAAAGGTTGGGTAAATTCCGTCAACATTGCTTCATTAGAATGATCTTACTTGTTCTACAAACACCATGCACTGTACTATGTTTTACCTTTTCTGTGTTTTTCTGTTTTTCTTATTTTCTCCAGTAAAGCTGCTTTGAAACAATGCACATTATGAAACGTGAGTTGAATATTGTGTACTCCCTCATATGCAAAAAGAGAAAAAATAATAATTTCACTTCCCTAGAAACAGAGGTCATCTTTGAAATACCTGTAAACTACCCCCTGTACGGAAAACGGTCATTAATGTCCTTACACGCATGCCAAAAAAAGCACAGTGCGCTTCCAAGTGATAATATAAACAGTTGGTAATTTGCATCATTACGGTTTAGTGAGAGGGTGTAGAGTTTTCAACTAAAAGCCAACTTTCCTTACATTTGCTTTATTGTAAGTTTTTTAAGAGTCTTTGTTGCGTCTGTTTCTTTTGGCACATCGCGTGTAGACGGTAGAAAGTTCAACAAGTTCTTCACCTGCTCCATCTGCTTAAGTCTGGTGCTCGATTGGCATCGAAATTTAAATAGTATGTCATAGTACATAGCAAACAATACAAACGCAAATCAGGCAGAAATAAGTCATGCAAATATAAATCAGCAGAGGAATCACTTTTACGTTTATTGTATACTTTATAGTTCACAGGCCAATAGGAGTTTCAGATAAATCCAACAGTACCACAATTTATTCTTTGACGTGCTAAATAACAGTATGTGTTTTGCGTGCTACATAGAATAAAGAAAGGTTTTAGTAATAAATCCACAGATTTCTCCACAATAACATCTATTTCCTCATCTGAAGAGAATCCCCTCAGCATGAATTTGCTCAAGGCCTCATCCTCCATGAATTTGAACTCCCACCCATTTAGAAAACCCCAAAGAAAGTGAAAAGCAATACGGAGAATTTATCTTTCCTAAAAATGGAATTACGTGATCTCCTGAGGTGCGTGCTGTGAGCTGTTATGCAAAGCAGTTGTTATATGATATGAGCTGAAGGGTCTTTTGTACCTCCTTGCAAGTACTCTTAAGTCAGATAAAGACTGTCAGATCCATCCAAATTGATACTACTCTGTCAAGACAACTGATTTACAGTGCAACTCGTCTGTTGGTGACCTCAACAACTTGTTGAAAGTTGCCAAAGAAAGTTCTCCATCGTGTAGACACAGAATGTTTATGGACATTTTGAAATTACAACCACACATACACGTATACACACAGCACCACTGCTTCAGAAACTGCTCCAGGCGCAAGAATTTCAGTTCGTCTGTTGCACAGAAATCTGTTTTTATAGTGTGTATCATTTAATGCAAATGAAAAACAAATAAAAAAGAAACATTGTGTTTTAGTCATTACTTTCCTATGCATTTGAACATCCAAAGTTACATTAAAAACGTTTACCTATATCCTTTGCCTTGTGTGTTTATGTTGAGTGACAGGGGAACAATATTGAAAGCGATGGAATCTGTTAAACATCAGTCATTGATTCCCATTAGCTGAAAAAATATTAAACAAACACGCGGTGCTATCTTACAACAGATCATCCTATGCCATCATCACATTAATACAAATGCTGACAAATTGTAGATATGCTTAAAACACTGCCAAAAACTGTGTGCTCAGCAGTAGCCTCCATCATATACAACAAAAGAAAAGGGAGAAGTGACAACAGTTGAAGTGACCTGGTGAAACAAGTTCCATTTCTTACAAGGTCATCAGTTTTTCTTGGCTATTCTCAATCTGAGTCAGGGTTTGCATTAAAACAAAATTCCCAATGCCTGGAACTGTGTTTCTATTTTGTCAGTATTATTCAATTAAAACTGAAGTATTATTTAATTCACTTTATGTGATCAACAAGTCATGGCAAAATCCAGTAAATATTTTACATAAACATCAGCTTGTTTCTGTAAGTTACACCAACGTATGACAAGTCAAAAAATAAAATGGTAAATTCATCTGATTACAATGGATTCATTTTGATAACAGCAGAATTCAATAAAACAAAAGATTTCAATGGTGTTTAAAATCGTTTATTTAAAAAAATCAGAAAGCATTCCCTCATTATAAATACAGTTCAATAATACAACACTGTTTTAAATCATTTATTCAAAAAAGGCCATATATCCCCTCACAGAATACACTCCAACATTCAAACACACTCAACTTTACAGTTATATACAAAAGGCTGTCAAAATACAAAGATATGTATTTGTATGCATTTTTTTCTTCGTTTCTTCGCCCGCATTAGATGTGATTTATCAGTTCATAACAGGTGCTTAAATTCAGGTTCAGTAATATGAGTTTGAGTAAGATAGCTGTGCAGAACGGCTTGATGTCAGCAGCTGGCCTCAGATCAGAGCTGCTGGTACCGGGGGCTTTTGCTAGTGTCAGCCTGTCATATCTCATGCTGACTAGGCCATTCCTGTGGGAATTCGTTCACTTTAGGTTTGCCCCCAGAGTCTGTAGTGTGAATCGATCGGTCAGCTCGTCTATGCTGTCACATGCTTCTACACCTCAGTGCCCTCCCGAGGGTAAAGAATACCGGTCGAGCTCAAACCGGGGTAGAAATTACCATTAAATTGACTGAGGGCGCTGCTGTAACCTAAAGTGGATTGGGACGGTGTTGGGGAGATGCAAGGGGATGTGGGCAGAGGTGATGCCCATTCGGACACTGCAGAGCTGGGGGAGTAGGTGCCAAAGCCTGTCGATTGTGAAGCTCTCTGCACTCCGTCCACTGGAAGACAGAGAGAAAACTGACGATTCATGGTATCTCCTTCATTATCCAGCGGTCCAGTTACTACACCAGACATCTCAGTCAGGAAGTTGCTCAAGCATGGGGACGGTCCAGCAGAAACTTGTAAAGGGCCCTTTTCAGGGGAGGTGGAGATGTCAACAGCTTGGTTTTTTGGGCTGCCCCTGCCATTACTGTCTCCTGACTCTGAGCTCACATTGCCCCCGGAGTCGCTCTTTTCCAGAAGATTGTCAGACTTTCTCTTTCTCTTGCGTCTGAAGTTGCCGTTGTCGAACATTTTTTCACAGTTCGGATCTAGGGTCCAGTAGTTACCCTTGCCTTTAAGATAAAATAGATGACTTATTCATTTTGTTTACAGTAACTTACAATGGTTGTTGCAACAGTTATATTCATTGTTAAATAAAACTAAAAATAGACAAGAATGCAAAAGCTTACCAGGATCATCGTCATCTCGTGGAACTTTCTTGAAGCAGTCATTCAGTGAAAGATTGTGCCGAATGGAGTTCTGCCATCCCGCCTTGCTCTTGTTGTAAAATGGAAAGTTATCAGCAACGTACTGATAAATTTGACTTAAAGTCAGTCGACGTTCAGGCGCACCATGTATCGCCATCGCAATGAGAGCGGAGTATGAATAAGGTGGCCTAACCAGCTTCATAAGATCCTCCTGAGAGGGCATGGAGAACCAGCTCAGTTCGCCACCAGGACCACCTGGTCCCCCAGGACCCAGGTAGGGCCTTTGCATGCCATAGTGCTGAGGAACGAAGGAGGGTCCCACAGGGCCCGGGGTTCCACCCAGATAAGGAGCGTTGTTCATCCCTGAGCCGTTGAACCACAGGTAGGGGTTAGGAGATGAGGCAGCATAATCTCCAAGTTCATACGAGGAAGGGGTTGTTCGCTGAGGACTCGGCAGTGATGGAGGGGGATAGTAGCTGTCATTGTAGAGACTCAGTTCGGGAGGTTCCTGTCCCAAGCTGGGAAACTGAGGCCCACATCTTGTCGGAGACTGACCTTGAGATTCATAGGACGTCATTGCTTTGTGATCCGCGGCGCTTCACTTGTGTTTCAAAGTTTTTTTCAGATCTTGCTGAGGTCTCTGATGATGCTTCACTTATTTTGTTGTCCTGCGGTTGAGAATTTTTTTAAGGATTCCGAGTTGTTTCCTTATGGTGTGCTTGTGTCCTCTCTCTTCTGCTCTCTTCTGCTGTAACAACATTGTCACCTGTTGCACCTGTTTTATTTATGCATAAATAGCACCGCCTTAGTCCCACCTTATTGAAATCCTCCACGTTTTCGGGCTCTTCCCACCACCCCCACCAACCACGCACTCATTCCTCTCAGCACAAACCAGTAGCACCACCATAACCTGCAGGCATTCAACCTGACACATTGGAATTTTCTGTTACAACCACAAATTATTTCTTCTTTTTATAACATTGCATAGAAAGTTTTAAACAAAAACGTAAGAACGTTTAAACAAATGTATTTTCTGTAATGTTGGCATGGCATTATTTCTCTTTAAAAGTAAAAAAAAACATTTATAGGTCATTCTTAAAGGCCACTTTTTATCTACTAAGATCATTTAAAGATTATTTTAAAATGCATCATCATTTTAGTTTTAAATTGCATGTTAACACTTTTTTGGCTTGTCCCACTCAACAACAAATTAAAATCAAGCAAATTATACATTGTACGTCTATATGTTTACAATTTGTAAATTGTTAATACATTTTTTTAAGTGTTACTGTTTAAAATATCATCCTTATTATTGTCATTGAACTGCATTGTGTAGAACTATAGTTTTAACGCACAACTTTAAATACTTTTAATTGGTTTGCTCCAGTTTTTACATTAAACGCGACTACGGTAATGAGATTATGATGTGTGCGCGTTCACGCGAAAGAGCCGTTAAATCTGCGCGTGTATCGCTTTTGAGTAAACGGCAGCAGTCTAAAAAACAAGAAACGATACAAAAACACTGTCCGGCATTGCAATAAGCCTAACTTACTTCACAAAGGTAACGTTTAGTTTCAACTCTTTTAATTCCTGTCATTTACAATGGGACGATTATTTGTAGTCTTGTCTTTGGATCCGTTTGACTCGTTTAACGTGTTTAAACAAGTTAACTCCATCGCAAAAGTTGAAACTTTCCTCCCGTCACCTATATTTCACCACGAATGGGTATTTTATAGATAAAATTACAAAACCGAGCGGGAGTTACGTTAGTATGTTGGTTTTCAGATGTCTGACGATATCTCGCGAGAGAAATTATGTGAGGATTTAAATCGCTTGAGTTTACAGCTGAACCAACATTTAGAGATGCTGACTGAGGAGATGGAGAACATTACAGGTACCAGACACCTCAAAGTAACCTTATATCACATGTTGTGAAGAAATTAAGGGGGATTCCTGGTTTTAATATTATTATTTTTCACCTCAGTGAAGTTGTCATGGATGGCATATGACATGGTGGTGCTGCGCAGCAGTCTGGATCTTCATGAAAACATTAGGAACCTCGAAAACGAGTTCCTTCAGTGCAAAGCGGTTATTTGCGGCCCTGAAGTTGGACAAGATGAAGAATCTCGCTCTGCTGATGAAGACCACAGTATTCCCCAACAATAGATTCACTTGAATGTTAGTGTGTTAAATGCTATAGAATTACATTAGAAAGAGTGATTCAACACGGTCAAATGAGATCATTTGTGTCCGGACGCCTCAATAAAAACAATGTACCACAAAACCGGTGTGTTCTGATTGTCAGTCTGGTTTTAATCTGCTACTGAATCCAAAATAGTGGCCTAAACCTATTTAACTTCTTAGCTCAGATATTCATTGAATGTGTTTGTTTAGAGTACATGTGATTAGCTGCGGATCAATAGCATAAAGTGCACTCTGAGCAGATAGATATCTTAGATCTACACACAACACATAAAGATAACAACCTTTAATTCTTCTTAGGACATTGCTTCTTTATGCAGATTATTCCAAATGAGTTGACAAACAACAACAAACTATTTAGTTACATGGATTATTCTGTTTACACATTTGAAACAACTTGCAAAAACTACAAATCCAACAGATTTAACTGAACTTGCTCCTCGTGCTGTTTCTGTTAAGGGATTGTGTCCTTTTTTAAATGTTCTCGTTCGGAAGTCTATAAAAGTTGAATGCAATAAAATTGACTTTCCTCTGTGTCTGCAATAAACCTACAGATGGAGTTTGATGGAAATGCCGTAAACAGCGGTGGACAGAGATCCACAGCTGGCCTGGATTATATTTTGAAAGAGCTGGATTTAATGTCAGACTCTATGGAGCAATTGGAAGGTAATACAACTTACATTTTCAATGATCTTGTTGACAGTTGGAGCTGATCGTTCTATGCTTACAGATTTACAACTGACTTTAAAAAGTGTAATAACAGTGCACGGTTTGGAAAGTCTGCAGGATAATGTCTTAACAATTCTGAAATGTGCTGGCAGTTTAATAGTTCCCTTATTTACAGTGTTGGCAGAAATTGTTCTGGTAGCATTCAAAAGGTTATTGCATGAACACATTTTAGGGGAAAACGTGCCATCCCTGCCAAGGGCGGCAGTTAGTCAAAATTGACAGCTATGACAGTAATCTAACACAAACATATCAGCATCCAGAACCTCACTGAATCCTCCAGGGCTGTCATTGTTGTGTTTTATTGTATCATAGTGCCATTAGGCTTGGCAGAACACACGTCGGCATCTATCGCTTTAAATGTCGTAATACTTAAGCATGATTAAGTGTCACTATATGGTTTGACAGTTACTTGCAAAAAAGAAGGGAGACACGTCCACAACAAATGTGTTTGTCTCTTTTTCTTGGTAAATTTCAGATTAGGACCTACTATAGCCATATTTAAGATTACTGCAAAATGACAACAGACCAAAAGATGTTCCTGGTATTTTCTAAATGTGCCAGAAAACTTTGTCTAGTACATAACAGAGAGCTTCTATTTTTGTACTTTGATTACAGTAAACTTAACCTCAACCTTGACTTATTAGTCACAATGGATATTGTGCTTTAAAGCACTTGTGTTCTCCGTGCGGTATGTACAACCACTACACGCTTTGTTTTCAGTGAAGACCCAAGTGCTGCAGTGTAACCTGACCGTGTGCTTCACACACCCTGATAAAATGGTATGTCTCCAGACTGATGTGGAAACCGAAGCATGGCTAGACAGAGCTCCGGAAATGGAAGACTTAAGATGTAACTCAAAGTAAATTGTATAGGCCGCATTTAACTAAAATGTGTAATTTATAAGTAGACAAATCCATGGAGAACAATAGGAGTGAACATTTAGTAGAAATCAAACCATTTTTTCTTCATTTTGCAAAAAGGATTTTATTTTGGGATGGATAAATGGACATGGTTCAATGTTTGCCTGCTTCTTGATTTTAACATTTAAAGGTATCTTTCTTTTATAAACTACACATTTTTGTCTGATTGAAACAACTGGTTGAATATGATCAGACTATATCATTTACTAATTCAGTATTGTATTATTTTAAGAAGGGATAAGTGCTTCTGTACATTGTCAAGTGTATACATAGTCTGTTGTATACATTTAAAATGGATCCATTGTCTAAACAAAGCGTTTGAATTCCATAAAAGTCTCTTTGATTTTGAAACCTGATCAACATTTTGTGTCATTTCGTTTCACTGTCCAGCTTAGAAACCTGATGGGTGCATGAGACAGCACTGTCGCTGAGGTCCACCTCCTTGCTCCATTCCATCTATTAGAAACAGTGGGGTCTTCATGTGATGGTAAACCATGTCCATTACACTAGGGAAATTCTGGGACACATGCAATTGATTGGTTTAGAATGTCTGTCTGTTTTCCCCAGACCAATATCTAATCCATTTTATAATGTAAACCTAATCCTCGCTCTGAAATTACTGTGCTTTTTAAACACTCATGACAGACATGTGTCAAAATCAACAGATGCCATTACCTCGATGCCTTTAAGGCCTGTGCCTAGGGAATAGCCATCGTTGTTTCCAAGGAAACGGATCTGGATGTTGTACACTTTGTGCTGGTGCAGCACCATGAGTGTGTACGGCTGCTCGTGGCATCCCTTTGAGCTGTCTCTTATCAGGAAAGAGCCATCCTGAAAGGAAAGGGTTATATCGATTTATGTTGTTGAATTGCATAACCTTTTATCAAGTTGAGCTGAACTTTCTTGAACCTTACAGGCCTGCTATTTTAAGACGGTGTGTGAACAAATTTGATCAAATTTCTTGCTGATTGATATTTCTGTAGGAGACACAACTTATAAGATGTATTGAAAATTATTTCAATTGTATGTATTCAACCAAACATTATTCTTGAAGCATTAAAGCGACTCACTTTTTTTGCTTGTCTAAGGGCAACTTCTGCTTCTCCTCGTGTCAGCTGACCCACATACCACTGAGGATCCATGTCCTAATGTGCGCAACAAAATTATAGCATTGAATTCACAGTGTTTACCGTGTTTTCTTTTTTAAAAAACGTTTGTGTGTTTTGTGATGACAAAAGAATTAACAGAACTCGTGTATTCTTTTGTTTTGTTTCCTTCTTATGGAAACAACATGGTCACACGTAACAACAATGCCATCTTGTGGTTGTTTTGCGTTTGTGCAGGCTATTTGTGAGAATTGTCTTTACCTCCCCCATCATCACATTTGCAGGTGGTGGAGGAAGGTCTGTCCTCTGTAGTGAGTTTAATCTGTGTTGAAACAATACAGAATCAAAATTATATCGACACTGTATTGATGCGACGGTGTAAATTGTTGATAAAGGCTTGTTACTTTGGTGAGGGTAACACCGCCATCGCTGTGGAAGCCGTCGGTAAGTTCTTGATAATGTTTACAGCGTTAATTCTGGCTGCAGATATAAAATGACAATGATATTAAATATTTAGCGATCAAATCGTTTAAATTGGCTTGGATGGTCTGTGGTACCTGGTTTGCCGGCCACACCAGGATCTTTTTTTGATGGACCAGGTTTCTTACTGCGATCCACTGTTGGTACAGCCGGGCAAGGTTTTGCTATGGATGTTATAACAAGAACATTTAGAGATCGTGCTGTGAAAATATAGGTAGGGCCTATGTCTTAAAATGGAACCCACTTACATTTAGAGGGAGGAAGTGGCTTGTGGGGAGATGGATCTGGTCGTGACATAGCCTTAGATATTTACAAGAAACCAGAGGTAATATTAGCAACAAGCCTAAAGTTACACAAAGCATTAAATGTACATATCATCTCTGTAAATGCTTTGTAACATTTATTACATACATTCATAAGGCCCCTGGGAATGGATGCAGATTTGTTGGTGAGCTTTGCAGTCCGATCAGCTGAACCACGAGGGCCGCTATCTACACAAAAGTACGCACAAAATAGAAGGCTTATGTTTGTTGACCTTTAGCACAAAGATATATATTTTGGAATAGCGGTGGTGTTATGGATTACCCAAGTAATCACCATCACCCAGAGGCTGGGCAACACGTAAGTGACTTGGTATATCTGAAGATTGTATTGTGGGGGGTGGTTCATAATCATCATCACTGTCTTCATCTAATTTACCGGCGTCTGCACATATGTAGTTGTCTGCACAGTTATTGATATCTGGTTCTTCATAGTCACTGTCGCTTTGCTCTGGCTCCTATGAAATAAATCCCATAGAAGTCCAAGCTTAATACACTGTTAGATGATTTTTGGGACAATAAGAAAAAACAACCACTCACAAATTCATCAGAATCCCAACCGCCAAGATTAGACTCTAAATGTGTGTCAAAGAGAGCAAGATATGTTTAGTTTGCGCTGTAAAATAAGCTAATGTATGCTAAATTTGTTTCAATGCACATTTTGTAGCTGTGCAAAGGTTACCTTGATGTTGAGGCATTGGCGGTTCTGATCTGGTAAAGCAAAAGAAAACCTCGTTTAAACAATACAACTACACAAATAAAAGTATAATTTAATATAATATCATAAAGTAAACTTACCGAGTAAACATGTTTTTCTTTTGTTTGTTATTCTGATTAATATCTTTGCAGATCTTTGTGATAAATCTAAAAAGACAATAAAAGCTTAACAAACTCATTTCTACTGCAGAAACGCTTTTAATTTAGTGTATAGGTGGTGACTAACACATTTAAAACATCTCTCACTTCGGCCAATAATCTCATTAATATTCATAACACCATTCTGTACTTTTTTCCGGTCTGTGAGGTTAACTGTCTGTTTTAAAAGGGGGAGGGACCATTTAATATGTCCCACACTATACAGTAACTTCCCATTTCAGTGGAAATTACGTCACTGCATCGAACAAAGCTGCACAAGGCACTTCAGTGGGTCATTAAAACTTACGGAATATGTGCTGTGGGAAACCTTTTGAGGTCTTTATCAGACATGTTCTGGAACAAAATACAAATAGGAATTGTTTGTTATGTAATAATACTTCATAATTATGTAAGAAGTCTTTATGTAAATAATTGTTGAAGAGACATTAGGACTCACCAAGAATTTTGCACCACTCATGTTATTTTTCATAACTACTCTGTCACACCCCGAGAGTTTCATCTGATAAAGCAAGTGTAAAACAGAAAAAACACTAAGCGTGGTCACATTTTATACTTCAGCTTGGTCTTGAACAGTTTCCCACTATTTCTTGCACTAAAGGGACAGACACAAAAGCTGTCTAGCCAAGATTACTTTGCAAAGAATAAAACCGATTTTCTATTGACTAGATGCAATGTGAAAACTGTACAAGAGCCCACCAGTTTTCATTTGAATCAGTATTTAGGCAGTTTAAATTTCTGAGAAGTTTCTGCATTTGTCACGATAATTGCGAGGCACGAGTACTAAAATAGTTTGACGGTTAAAGAACCTCACACACACACATTGCGTGACAATTTATAGCCACATTTGAAGCGTTGCAACTGAAGAGCAGCAGTGAGAAATGAGAGATGACATATAAAGTTTATGCATAGGCTTCAAAACTATGTGTCTATTAGGTTATGATCGTGTTAAAAGGCAAACGTTTAACAGATGTAAATAACAGATTAACATTACAATTACAATTATTGTTGGATAGCCCATATCAACAAAATACAAGGGTTAACTCAGCTTTTAATTGAATTATGTTTAATTATACTTAGTTACACATCATTTAATGCATGTTGATGAATGCAAAACACAGTCATCTTGTCATACTCACTTTATTGAGATAGTCAGCCAGGATTGCAAAGTTCCAGCCCATCACCTCTGTTCTGGACGGTACACTTTCAAAGCTCATTGTCGTGATGAAACCCGTTTTTGAATGCCCTAAAATTACAACTGCTTCTTGAGATTGAGTATTAGATTACAAATAAAGCAAATCCGACGAATGCAGTTACAGTCCGTCTTCAATGAGGATGGCTAGTCACAGTGTTGTTGATAATGCAGAAACACGGTCTTTCGGCTCTCTCTGTGTTTCCTGTTACTTTGTATAGAGGAAGTACCTCAACATCAAAGACATGCAAAGTTGCGAGAGCATAACCTAGTGTACATTAGTGCAAAATATTAAAAATATATCTTGTATGTGACTTACATTAATGTGGTGAAATGTCCATTTTTAGGTTTAATAGCATTGCTCTAGTCATCCTGTACTAGCAAAGTCATGCATACGTATTCAAGTTACAAGCATGGATTCCTTGTTCCTAGCATGACCCACAAATATTTGGGTCATAGTTTTTAAATAAATAGCGAGTTACAGCAACACTTTAGATGCGTAGACTTACAGACTTCAAAGCATTTCATGCATCTTGCCCATTCACCTGTTGCGCATTGTGTTTTACAAACACAGAAAAGGGAAACATTCCCTTTGAGAACCGAACAGCATGCAATCTAACACCAAGGTGAGAGAGGTGAAGGCACTCATCAGTCAGCGGCAGGCCAGCAGGACTGCCATAGTAAAGTAGTTGCCTTCCCAGGGGGCTTTGCAAAGAACTACAGCCTTGCATTTTTGCACATAAAAAAGCAGAAGGGACTTTTGTTGCAGGATGTTTTAGGCATAAAAGATATCTTAATAATCGCATTCCCTTGTCTTGCCACCGTTATGGTCAACCGTGTTAGTGTTTTGGAGATGATTACTGTTGTGTTATTTTAAGTCATTTTTATGTGCAACATAAAGTGCTTGCTTTACTGTTTTACTACGCATAGAGAACCATACAATACGGCATAATTAAAGTGGGAGATCCATAAATTGTGATCACTCTTGATCTTGCTGGAGAATGATCAGCATCTAAAGCGTTTTTAACGCAGCACACGTCAGCGAGTCAACATTAACTTGATGGAGAGCGTGTCAGAGCAGACCTTCTGATGAAGAAACATGGCATTCCTGCTCTTTGTCATGCGCACGTGGAATCCTTTAGCTAAAAGGAAATAGGTCTTTTGTGGAGTGGAACAGACTGGGATCACTGTTAGTGCTGAGGTTTTGATGTGGGTAGACCAAAGGGCTGCACTGAGATTACAACCTGATTCTATCCATATGAAAGGTTAGTAAAATACACGACAAGGAGGGGATGGGATTGGGGGTCATGGCTGAGATGACAACAACATGGTACTGTATTTGAGGGGACGGCCACTTTGTCTTTTATTCATCAGAGCTCAGCGGGGTGGCCTGGGAAAACAACATCCTGAAAGACAAATGAGCATTCTATTGTGAGGGAGTATTTAACAAAACCACTTTCTGTTGATTGGAGTTTCTTTACTGACTTCTACTTTACGGAGATATTGTCTTTTTAAAACCAAACAGATGGGATCAGCAATAGCATAATACTGTTGAAGTATGTTTATGAACGTTTTATGGCACATTTGGTGTTTGTTGTTTGAAATTATAAGGATGGCACTGTTGTGTTTATAAATTTATGTCCTCAACCGAAGTCAAATCAGGGTCTGTAATAGCACGATAAGTGCCCAAGGGAAACAAATTAAAGTTACCTATTTGACATTTAGATACTCCTTCCCTCCCCTTCTGAGCCAAGACCCCCACTGGAGCCAATATCCCATCATTCATCAGGCCAGACAGTTTGGGAGATTTATGGCATGTCCCACTGAGCAAATTGACTATGCATATAGAAAGCCAAACTAATGATATAATCGGTTGAACGCATCGTATGCTGTACATTCACTCGCTTTATTTTGGAAAAATACGCCTCTTCTCAACTTCTTAAAGTGATGAATAATTGAGTTAGGTGCCTTTGATTTATTTGTATGCATTGCAGTGACTTCCGCAGGTGTGATTATGTACACCAACACAGCGGTATGGCGGATTATCATGCCAAACACCTTCCACCGTGGCTGCGTTTCCTACGGGCTTTGTCTACACTTTTGCTACCCGGGGCAGCTTTCTGTCCGCACATCAAAGTGAGGCAGAGTCAAGGCGCCCGGGCGAGGTGCCAAGTGTGACATACAGTTAATCCCCTCAAGAGTATTCATTAAATAAACGCCCTGTACTGTGTTACTAATTGAGCCCCGATCATTTCTTTAAAGGGCTTTTCTCTGGGACGGCGCGTGTCTGGAATACAGCGGTTAAACGAGTCACTACGATAAATAGAAAGATAGACTCTGTTTGAAACTTGGACTTATCTGTGTTCATACATGCATATATGAATTAAGAGAGACCACAAAACCACTTGTTTAATTTTATTATAATACTTTAATTTATAAATGAAGCTATACGGAAATCACAAATATTAGAAAGTGCATGCAGAGTTCTTTCAATACATAAAAAAATAGTTTTTGAGTTTTATTTTGGTCCGCGAGGTCTGCGTCTGTGGTGGCCGTGGCCGCCTTGTCTCCGCGCGCAGACGTGTTTGGCTGTGACCTGGGAGCAGTTCTCGCACTTTACTGTGCAACACCAGTGGAACTTGCAGTTACAGCTGCTCACTACCTCCGTGCGCCTCTCTTCCACCCGAAAACCACACTCGTGGCACAGTCTGCGGCAACTGCGCCTCTCCCACTGGGTAAGACTTTCTTCGTGTTGCACGCATTCACGACCCTCTGTGCCAGAAAAGCCGAGGCTCAGATTCTTGGCGCAATAATCCGGAGAATCCTCCAAGTATATGAGCTCTGTCCGGGCTATGGAACTGAACGTGTCTGCCATGGCCAAGCGGTTGTCTGCGCTGTTTCCCGCGCGCATGCGCCTCTTGTCAAGTTCGAGTTTCCGAGCCTGGTCGTGTTTGACTTTTAAGTAATTGCCAATCTCACGAAAATCAGATAGCTGCATCCAGCATGTCTGCATTGCGCAACTTTCTGACATCCCGTGGCACTTACAGATTCTCTTCATGGTCGCCTTTACAGCCTAGAACACACATGATGTATTGTTAAAAGCAATAAATATAATATATGGCACTATACTCAATCTTTAAATGGTAGGCTAGGAATTATTGTTTCTAGATCGACTTACCAAACGACCAGCTTCGTTATTGTGAAGATTTACAGCAGCTCGAGAGTCCTGTCCGGTCTCCAGCGCATCCACATATTGTTTAGAAATTCTCTCTCCAAACTCCACGTTATCGCTACATCCTCCCCAAAGCCAACCACGACCTCCTAAATTGTATAAAAGCTATTCAGTTAGAGATGCACCTTAACTCTTAACATTAGTATTCATTATATAATATTTTATTATAATACATCAATACAAATAAGCTTGTTTTATGAATAATAACTTTACCGAGTTTACCGTTCCTCGAGCTGTCACATCCGCAGTCGTCCAGATCTCCGAGACTGCAGTTTCTGGTTAAAGTATACATGACCCCGGCTGCGCTTATTGCATGGACAAATGACGTCTCTCTCGTTGCTGAGAAAGTATACAAAATAAATCAGCTTAATACTTAGTTTTATATTTCCAATATAAATCCATTTTTAATGCAGAGGTCACCTTTACTCAATTATTTTAGTATATCTTACCACTTCTAAATCCCTTATGAGTAGAAAGTTGCAGTGCGCTGTCCGGACAGTTCCACCTGTCCCAAGCAAACTGATGTTTGCATTCCTGTATCCCACTCTGCGCACCGGCCTGCACACTACTTGCATAGGTAAGATAAGCCTAAAAGCAAAATATCAGGGGTTGTTCAGTATCTGTAGTTAAACGAAATTTTAATAGACGTTATAAAAGGTGAAGAAAAAACAATAGGCTATGTTGTACATAATAACAGTTTTAAAAGGCATTCGTTATAAACAAACAGTAGCTTACCTTGGGTCCAGTCATCAGCAAATTGTTAATTGCCCTGTGGGTCGAAATGGAAAACAAATTACGCATTTTACGTTATCAAAACCAATTATGTCTCCATTAGTAGGCCTACAACAAATGATAGAAATTCACTGACGCGTCCTTACCATGTGTGCCCACAGGGAAGCTTGTCGGAAATAATCATTAAGATGCAAAGGACAAAGTAAGCCATTTATATTTTTCAAAATACTAAAGCAGACAACGAAATGATTCAAGAAATGATGTTCCGTCATGGATTTTATACTCAGGAGCTACAAGGCAGAATACCTTTTGTTACAGGATTCCCGTTCTGCTATTGGTCCACAGAGACTGCAGCCAAGTCAGAGAAACGCCTCCAGTGAACTTCAAAGGATCTGAATACACGACAGTTTATTCTGTGTCTGCATGCCGGCAGTTTGGTTAATAGTTGGGACTATTGCATAATTTTGGCGCGGTGTGAGGTTTTTAAATATGCATTCACCAATAAACATTTTAAGTTCAACACTGTCGAATTGTCCAATAAAGCTCACCACTCGAAGACTGTAGTTTTTTAAATATTTAATGTTCTTCCCACGAAAAAATAAGTGAATACAACACATTGTGATAGTTTAAAAAATAATTGCTTTAAATAAGTCCCGTTACATAACACTTCAAACCCCTTGTGAAATTGTACACACTGTCAAGTGAATTTCAATAAAACATTGTGTCGGTGCAAAAATGTAAAACATTCTTTCAACATACTTCAGCAAAGAATCTGTGATCGAAAAAGTGCATGAAATGTCATTTTCCTGAGTAATGTGCAGAATAATATAAGTAAAAACAGCATATTTTAAAATCTCATTTAAAATATATTTACATTGGAAATATACAACTAAATATAATTACAAAGATGAGCATGTCATCTATTACGCTTATGTTGCCTTCTGCGTGAATGGTTGTGCGGCCGGCGGCTTTTATTCCTTTTTGCGCAGAAATACTTTGTAACAGTCTGAGTGCACGTTTCGCATCTGACTGTGCAACACCAGTGAAATTTGCAGTTACAACTGCTCACAGTCTCTATCTTTCTCTCTTCTACTTTCAGACCACATTCGTGGCAGAGCCTTCTGCAGCTTCGTTTTTCCCACTGAGAAAGATTCTTCCCGCTTTGTAAACATTCTCTGCCTTCTGTGCCATGTAGTCCGAGGCTGAGATTTTTCATACAGTAGTCTGGAGAATTTTCCATATAAATGAGTTCTGTGCGCGCCACAGTGTTGAGCGTGTCCGCGATTGCGCCACGGTTGTCGGCGCTGTTTCCTGACCTCATCCGTTTTTTGTCCATCTCAAGTTTTTGCGCCTGGTCATACTTGATTTTCAAATAGGTACCGATATCCCTGAAGTCAGCTAACTGCATCCAACATGTCTGAATACTGCAGCTTCCAGACACACCGTGGCACTTGCAGGTTCTCTTAAGTGTTGCCTTGACAGCCTAAAAAATATATAAAAAAAACAAAAATACGTTTTACAGGATAATTTGCATCCAAAAATAGTCATAATCAATCGAAATACTTTGTTTAAGAGAAGATAATGATTAAAAGGATATTAGTACTTACAAGTCGACCAGCCTCATTGTTGTGCAGATTGACTGCTGCGCGAGAGTCGTGAGCGTTTTCCAGCGCATCCACAAATTGTTTGGCGATTCTTTCCCCAAAGTCAACATTGTCACTGCAGCCTCCCCAAACCCAATCACGACCACCTTTGAAAAAAAGGGAATAACGAAAAAAGTAAGCTCATGTATCATATAGGCACTTAAGATTGAATATAGGCTATTTCATTGTAATTGTAAGAACATGTCTTACCCATTTTTCCAATCTTTGAGTCGTCACAGCCACAGTTATCGAAGTCGCCCATGCTGCAGTTTTTCGTTAAAGTGTACATTACTCCAGCAGCACTTATGGCATGCACAAACGCGGTCTCTTTGGTGGCTAAAATAAACAAAAAAGTTAAGCTATTAGAATTTGGTCAAATGTTTGTTTGGTGAAATAATAATTTTAAGTGACATTGTTTAGTTGAACGAATAAAAGTGCTTACCGCTCCGCAGACCGTTATGTGTAGATAACTGTAGTGCGCTTTCCGGGCAGTTCCACCTGTCCCATGCAAACTGATGTTTACATTCTTCAATACCGCTCTGTGCGCCTGCCTGCACACTGCTTGTGTATGTAAGATAAGCCTGTTGACCATACAACAAATATTCCTTAGACACTGCATGTAAAAAAATAAATTATATTGTTATATAATACAATTTTAAGATAAATGACCCGTCTGGGTAAGTGCCATATATGAACGCTTAAATTACCTTTGGTCCTGTCATCAGGAAGTTGTTCACCGACCTAGAAGACAACAATAGAAAAAAGTTAGCAAAGTGTTTCGATAAAACAAATAGAGAATGAAATAATCAAATGTGACGTCTTATTAAATATATATATATATTGTAAAAATAAATGTACCATGCTGTTGTCGACAGAATGTGACAGCACATAGACATCAGCAAAGATGCAAAAACCTGGCAAGCGTTCATTGTTGCGTGAGCGACCCCTGATTCTTCAATGTTCCCTTCTTGTTGAGATCCAAGGCACAAGCACTGAGATGGATACCCAGGAAGAGATGGAGACAACTGACTTAGTGCTTGACCGAGCACGGCATTTATACCTGTAGCCAAGTTTGAGTGACAGGCATCTCCCAACCTTCGTCAGTTCGTTGTGAAAAGACGTCGGGTCGTCATCGAAATTGCACTTCAAAGCATGAACTTTTTTCCCACAAGTCCTTCAGTATTTTTATTTTGCTTAGTCGTGAGGATTGATTATAAGTTGTTCTTAATAAATACGTTTAAAAGGTACATTGTTTTATACAATTATTTGTATTATTTCTACTGGTCAGGTTCAAAGCTAATTATTTATTTATTTGCACCATTTGTGGATTCGTCAGACAATTTGTGTTGGACTGTCCAAAGGGATCAAATTGTTCAGCTAATCTCCATTATGTATTCATTAAGACTTGTCTGTTTAAAGAGCAGTGTGGCCTATTCATGCAATACACTGACTGTTGATTGCGCATTAGACATGCAGCGCTGGACGTACAGTTTTTTTAACAAATGGCTCTCAGATCATTAATACAATGAAGAGGTTTTAAAATAATAGCATTTCTACACGGAATTAAATTCCTGATCAAATAGCCTATTTTACCTTTTAACCTACATTTTAAAATGTACTAATTTAGTTTAACGTCATATTTTACAAATGTCTTTATTTCATTTGTGACCTTATGTTTTGGGAACGGTTTTTATTTTTACTGGGAAATGACACTGAAATGTAAGGGGCTGCTCTACATTGTATAGAAAAAGCCATAAAATCATTCGGCTCAGTCCGCTAAGGGCCATGCAAATAACATGTAACACGTCTGCGCATCTGACACTCTTGTGTTAATAGATGACCAGCTGATGTCCTGGGAACAGCGCTGGTGTGAATTTTAGTGTTGTCTGGAAAAGTAGTGGTCAGATACGTGCCCATAGCGCAGCAGAGCATAATAAGCACAATTACCGAACATTAATAAATATCTGGTTTATGCTATTTGTTATGCGTCCGGATATTTTTTAAGGCATTTTCAAGTGCCACATCCCTGCCCGGCATGCTTTCTCAGAAAATAGGCTACATGTTTTTTATTTTGAGAAGGCACCAGTCATTGTAGGTTACAATCATATGGCCATTCAAGGTTTCATAACTTTCACTCGATGCGTTTTCAAAATTCAATCATGTGTGATACGAGACAAATTAAAAACAAATCAACTCAATTCGCACAGAGTTATTATTTGTCTCTATGGGGGATCAACAGCTGTAACATGGCTCAATGTAAACAAAAGAATAATGATCATGAGAACAATTGTGTCATCAATTTACTTTCGATTACTTTTGCGATTAATTAATACGACGTGATTTCATAATGCCGCACGTGGGAAGATTAATAGTTGAAACCACGTATTGACATCTTCGAATCAAATCGTTAGCCACTCAAAATACAACATTTCGTTGATGGTCGGGTAATGGATTATCCAGTGCTGCTGGCGGGAAGACAATAGAGGGACGTTCAAGTGAGGATAATCCCCACTAATTGGACGTTGGCATCATCAAATCGACAAGGTGCCAGAAACCTAAATTCCCACACCTACTTGCCACAAAACAAACCGTGTTTGGCAGTGATCTTCTTTGCACACAGACCTTACTTTATTGCTATAAACATTGCATTTTAGGGTAGTTTTGACAATATAAACAGGGAGTGCATGATAACCAAACAATACGAGTTACGAATACTAATTAAATCAAGGGGAACACCGCTCACCTTGCTGCACATATGATCCATCTTGACCAGTCACTCACAGAAGCTCAGGTGCAGTTCATCAGCCTATGATGTGTTAAAGACTTTGCGCCTTGTTTTGGGATATAGGAACGTTTCTTACAATCTACGGCTTGATATTTATGTGGCGTGTCTCCTTTTATTGGTGTTTGTATTCCTTCTCTGTTTACTTCATTGGTTTTATTCATGCCAATAATGTAAGTTATTTATGTGCGTAGGTAATAACAATGGATAGGGGCTCGAGGAGTAACGTTAGCATGGTAGATGGGTGGCAAGAACATAGACGCCAGTCCAGCCGTGCTTAGTTCAGCCATAGTCGAGTTCAAAGGAGACGTAGGCGCGTCCTCTAACACCTCATCAGGTGTTAATTGTAAAAACAAGAATAGCCCCGTAAAACGCATGTAGTATCGGATAATCAGGGATGTTCGAGCGGGGCTGAGACTACGTTAGGTTCACTTTTTCTCGCGTTATTTTGCGAAAGCGCACGAATTAGTCTTAATTGGATGTCTTATGAGATATCGTAAGCGATTCAAAACCGTGTTGTAAAGTTGCGATTAAGGTATTTGCGTAAATGCCTTCAGGTGCGAACTGTTTATAATCATTATTAATTGTGGCGCCCCTGCTGGTCACGCATTAAAACGGCTTCTTAAAGGAACAGTACATTTGAAAATGAAAATGTATTCTTCACTTACCATCAAATTTGTTCAAAATCTGTATACATTTCTTTGTTCTGATGAACCTTGTGGAAGATAGTTTGAAGAATGTAGGAAATCGAACAGTTCTGGGGCACTTTTGACATAGCATTGACATTTTTTTCTTGGTAGTCAGTCCAAGAATAATTTTGAATTCTTCCAAATATCTTTCACGGTGTTCATCAGAACAAAGAAATGTATACATATTTGAAACAACTCGTGGGTGAGTAAATGATGACAATTTTATTTTTGGGGGACTGTGCCTCTAGGTTAAATAAAATTCAATGTAGTATTTTATTAATAGTGTGCACTTGAATGGCTTTCTATAGCATACTATCTTTTTCTAATTTAGCTGGCTATGGGTAAGAGGACTGGCATAGTTAAAGGACACACTTCCAATGTTGCATCAAAACCAGTCTTGTGGAAGTTGACAATATGTGAGGTCAATGCACACTGAGTCTGTTCTATTTACAATGCAGAGACAACATGAAGTTCACACTATTCAAAATAAGGGGATCTAGCTGTCAAATGGGGAAGTTATCTTTTTAACATAGTAATTTTATTGTTTATGTTTCAAACATATAGTTCAGTTTTCTTGTGAATTCTGTTCAAGTGAACACTAAAACCCCTTAAACATACTATATTGGGAGTCAAATAGAAATTAATTTTAGATGTAAATATGAACATCTTAGGGAAAATGTGAAGTTATCAAATGTGATTCTTGGGACAAGGGTATTTTTAACTCTAGATACTATTTGAAGAAAAATGAAGAGTGTGGTTCCAAAAATGTTTTCAAGAATAATGTCTTTTTATTATGTTATCATGTTTTTATTGTGTTAGTTAGCTGTATTTTTTTTAGTTATTATGACTTGAATCAAAACAAACCAACTGCAGTTTGATTGAAATTAATTGTAATGTTAGGTTATCTCATTTTGGAACCAAACTCTTCAAATATTCACATTAGTGATAACAAACAGAATTGCAGTCACAACTTGACAGATAGCAGTGGACAACATACATTTTATACCTTAGCAATAGCAGTGAAAATGTTGAAATACAAAAACATATGCACTAAAGTAAAATGTGTGACATTTATCTGCAGTCTCAGCACTATTAATATATTACCAAAGGAAGTGTTTATTTGTCACACTTGCTGTCACGATAATGAAATGCTATTTTAAGATTAGGAGTCATTTTGTTGTTTTATTTTTTACATTTCGTTTGTCTTTATTTCATCAAGAAACACTTTTAGAAAATAATAAAATCACTGCACTTAACAGAATTTGGTAAAATAACTAGTTTAACCCTGCCACATCACCCCCTTCATCACTCTTCCAATCCAAGGCCCCAGTGACTCCAATCACTATGGTAACCATGCATCACATGGGGCAATAGCACCCTTAAAACAGAAATAGGAATTGTAATATCTGTCGACATTAGAAGTTTATTTGTGCTCGTCATCTGCTCTTATAGGTCACGGGGTGGCGTCTCCTTTCCTCTCCTGCTCAATAGCTGAAAATAGAGAATAAATAAAAAGAATGTTTATTTATGCTCTTATCCTGACAAAAAAGCTTCTATTTGAATAATTAAGAGCCCATCAGAGAATATGTTTATAAATAAGTAGAATATGTGACAAAAAATAAAACGCTTATAGTTTAGCATCTTCAGTATAGTCACCCTTTGCCTAGAATCTGACAAGCAGTTTCTTGAGGTCTCACTCGGTGATGCATGCTATATTTATTTATGCTTTGGTAGTGCAAATGCTTTTATCATGCCAAGAAAGCTTCTTAAGGTCTTGAGAGAGACAGAGATGCTTTTAAAGGTTCCATGTGCTCTCCTCCCATCAGGGAACTGTGACATTACTGCAAATATGACGTTTATTCACACAGGAAATTTTGTTCTGCAAACAGGCTTAGGTCCGCACTACAATGCTGATGTAGGCTCTTGATGGCAGTGGAGCTGACACTCATCTGCTGACATAAATGCTGAATAAAAGAAGCTGCTTACTGGGCCGTGTTTAAAAGAGTGAGTGGAAAAAAACAAAAAGACAGATTCTTAGATTTATTTTTTGGAAACAGGTGTGATAAAGAAACCAATCTGAAATAAAATCAACACATCTATAATTGCACATGCACTTTTATTGTGAGATTAAATAAAGAAAGATAAATGGGAAAATGGACAAAACCCTGCAGAGGACAGGAAAAAAAGAGAGAGAGAGAGAGAGGGAGACCTATAGGCTACCACACCCAAAAACCGACCAGACACACAGTATGCAGTAATGTCATAGATACTCACTTTCTTTGGTAGGTAGGGGGTTTTTCTCTTTTGTCTCCGTCTTCTTCAGCTTGGTTTTGTCAAAGCTGGCGATTTCTGTCAGGTCTGGCTTGTCAGACATGTTTGCTGTCAACAGAGATAACAGATGTGACTTCCAGCCACAAAGCACTGACCTTGCTTTGTCTTCTTGCGTTTCACAAAAGCCTGTGTCTTCACACACAATATTACTTCACAGTCCATTACAAAAACCTTTAAAATGTGTTTGATTTAACACAAAATATCACTTAAAGCAAATTACTAATTAATTTAAAAAAACATCAGCTACATTTCAGAATTGCTGTGTTCCGGATGAAATGAAGTCAGTTGAATAGGAGAAGTCATTTTCCTGTTTTCTCTGTACATGTGTGTGATGGTAGCATGTAGCACAAGTGTGCAACAGCTCAGCCATTTTCCATGTATGTATCATGTTCGGTTGCTAACCGCCCACTTACCCAACACACCATGTGCCTTAACATGTATTTACCAACATACTGCTCGTCCATTTCACTTAAATCCCGTTTCTTTATTTCATTGAGGAAATGAATGTCTTAATATTCTCTTTACATGAATTCATATAATAGGTGATGTTGGCATGCAATCAGCCTTATGGCATTTTGATTTTAAAAGTCCTCCACATGAAACATTGCATTTGATATCCATATCATTCCATGTTTCTATAACCCTAACACTTATCTATCCGCATTCACAGGCTGCCGCACCCATCTAGCTGATGTGAAATCACAACCTCCGGCCATCACATTTACAATGCTACTGCTTTGAACCACACACGCATGCAGAGAAAATGGATGTGTATTGTCAGAATCAAAGACTTACCGCAGGGCACAAAGTGGTATCCACTAGCTGGTTAAAAGAGAGGAGGACAGTGTGTCTGCTAAGATTATCCAGACTGCGTCTGCTGATGACTGTGTGTCCGCTAGGGCGTGGAATTGAGAGAGAGAGAGAGAGAGAGAGAGGATGCTGGAAAGGTTTAGTTTGTCAGCCTATCCCTTCTTTGCTTTCTCATCCTGTCTGTTTAATATTCATGCTCCATAGAAACAGGGGACGGATGCTTTTACATGATCAAATGATGAAGTAATAAGGATAGAATATGACAAATACAGTGAAGATTGTTAGCTGCGAGCAGATTTATATAACAGCCGTGTAATAGCGTGTGAGTGTGTGTGATGCAGCTGTCTGGTTGGGGGCTGGGATCTTGTACTGCTGATTCTGTTGTATGAGAGCTTGAGACCCTGAGTCATCCTCTCATTTTAACATGCGCCCCTGGTTGAGCCAGTAGAACCATAGTGTCTGACTGTCATATTAAATACATAATGAAAGCTGTACATTCAGACAAATGAACCATTAAAACGGCAATCATGTTAAGTATAAAGGAGTATGGGTAACACTTTAACTGTTACTATAACTATGCAGTTATAAGTAATGAATAAGTAGTACTACACTGAACATAAGACTATTAACTAATATGGAAGAAAGATTAACTAATCAGTAACTAATAGCAAATTTAGGATGATTGATCCTTATTAGGTATTTGATTATTACTGCATAAAAATATCCTCTATGAGAAATACTTGTGAACAACGACTAATTATAAGCAAGTGCCAATTAATAATAATCACAACATAAACATTTTTATAACACTTTTTTTTCATAAAAATCTGTCTTTTCTAGAAGGCTCAAATAAGTTATCTGTGGAAACTTAATTTATTGATATTTTAGTCCTCCAAATTTGTTGGCTGGCCGCACGTTGAGATTGTGACTACTATAGATATATACCCTAAAAATGCTGGGTTATCATTTATTTATTTGGGTTATTTCCCAAGCCATGGCCTGTTTTGTTTGTGTAATGCAACTGCAGGCTAAGTAAAGTAGCTGGGTGATTAGGCTTGCGAGACATCATAGTACCGCGAGAGAGAGTCGAGAGCAGGCTGCCCCGTATCTTTCGAGTCACACTCGCGGTACCGTCACGGCATGAAGTCGAACAAGCTCCCGAGTCAGATGGATCGTACAGATGGAAGGTCTGTAAGCTTTTGCCGCTTTCTTTGGACAAGGCCCGCCTAAGAGGCCATATGACTGACCGGTAAAGCAACCAATCACATTTCATTTCGTTTTGTGCCATGCCATGTTTAGAGGTGTGGAAATGTCCCGGCAGTAACAGACCGGTGTACATTGGTGTTAACAGCAACAACAATGATTATAAATGTATGCCCCGAACCTCGCATACTTTTAAGAATTAAGTGTTAAGTCGATTGTGATGAATTCTCATTTCATCCGATGTAACACAACAACTTACTTCTTAGATCAGACGGCTTCGTGTTGTTTCCAGGCAGACCGTTCAAGAACGTGACACGCACGTCTCCCGGGATCCTGTGAAATTCATCCAACCAGATGACGACTTCGAACGTGCTGAAGTGTTTCCAGAAAAGTCTGCCTTCTGCATCAGACGTTTAGCCAACGGTCCGTGGGCATAACATCTGAGCAGGCCCGGATTAGGAATTCAGAGGCCTTGGTAGGGGCTTTTTCAACTGGGGGGGACCAAGCGGTCAAAAAATGATTTCAACTCAGTTAGTTATTTTGTGTAATTTGGGCTTTAACTAGTGCTCAAGTAGTTACTAATAATGTTCATAATTGGCAAGGAAACACCACCAAATAAATGTAAAAAAATCTCATCTTTTGAGATTTAAGACCACCTCGAGAGAATTTCAACTCATAGAATATGTTTACAACTATAAAGCCGTTCTCATTGACATATTTTTAGTTCCTGTGGTCAGTTTTGACTTATAACGTGACATCGTCTAACAAATCACCATAAAAAAACAACATAAAAAGTAACCATGTAAATATTTACAGACAAACTGTGTTCATGTTTGTATAACCAAACAGTCAATAACAGTGACAGGTTGTTGGAAACGCTGTTTTGTGTTTCATTCAGAAGTCACCTGTCGTACGGTGAATTGAATGTGCTGCTTCGTCCTGCCACTCACTGCCGAGAGATGCAATTCCTGCGCCAGGACAGAGTTACCTCACGCTCTCGGGGCAGCACTGGCGACATTTTCCCACTGAATGAAAGCTAAGGTTTATCCAAGAAGTCGCTAGATTTGTTGCAATGCTCTTCTTCAGAACAAAAGCCGCTAAAGGGCTCATAAAAGTGACCAAATCAAGACAAAGACTTGCGTAAATTAGAAACACTGCATCAGCGTGTGTGGGGCCAGAGAAGTGAACGGCAGATTGAAAAATGGCTGAATTACAGTCATGTGAAATTTTCCTCCCCTTGCTTGGGCCCCAGGGCCTATAATGCCTATTGGATAATCTGGCACTGCATCTGAGGCTGAGACTTGATGGATTGAGGCAACGGTTTTCACACGGACAAACTGGTGGATGTTTTTGGATCAATAGATTCATCCATGAAACCAACATTGTATGTGTGACAACAGTCGAGTTTACATGACATTAAACGTTATAAAAATGCACTGCTTTGCTCGATAGCTATGGCTTACTTGTTTGTAATGCCCGTTGGATTGAAAACAAGCTGGTAAATCTGCAGTCTAGTAAAAAAAAAAACATTTTTACCAAAATGTTTTACTGTTGTTGCATATCAGCTTTACATGCATTATAAACAATAATTTTAATAAAAGAAATGGAAATAAATACTAAAATAAAATATTGAATACTCATTTTCTTGGCATGTTTCTGTTATGATTATTAGTAATTAGTTGGTACTTCCTTAAAATTAGTCATATGGCGCTTTTCCACTGCACGGTACGGCACGGTACAGCTCACTTTTGGGGGGGGTTTCCACTAGACACAGTACACCTAGTACCTGATACTTTTTAAAGTACCACCCCAGTTGAGGTTCCAAGCGTACTGTAGCAATACCAAAATGTGACGTGTTTACAAACAGATCACTGATTGGGCAGAGAGAATCATTACCAGCGTTATTGGATTTGCAACACATGAATACGCAGTTTAATACGTAATATTGGCATTCCGTTATATGCTTCGTGACAGTAAGATAGAGATTGAGACCCTTAACGCAATGCTAAATGCTACATTAGCTTAGCCTTGTGCGCTGTCCAGCAAACCAAATGATCGATGTCTGCTCTTTGCTGTAAGATTGCCCAAACTCTCTGGTATTTTAGCAGTTTTTTATTTTGCTGTCATCCGCAATCGATATGCTCCATTACTCCTGTGTGTTCGTCGCATTCACAATGATGCTACGGCAGTAAAAGCGGAGCAACCATGACAATGAGTTTATAATCCCCACCTACTTTGAAGCGCTACTAAACTGCTGTGGAAAAGCAAAGTGAGCTGAGTGAAATGAGCTGGACCGGTACCATGAGGAAAAGTGCCAATAGTTCAGAAGTAGTTCTCATTGAGGATACTTTTATTTAGTAATTATCCAATACCTAATAGGGATCTACCATTGTCCCACATTTGCTATTTGTTACTGATTAGTTAATCTGTCTTCCATATAAGTTAAGTCTTATGTTCAGTGTTAATGTAGTACTACTTATTACTGCATAGCTACTTGTTTACAGCGGACCATTATTTTAAAGTGTTACAGGAGTTACTACTGCGACTGAGATTACCTTAGATGTTAAACTGACTGGTGGTATACTGACATCATTTTCTCTAGGTGTGGCTACTGACTCATCAGTGTGACATCATCAGACGTGACTGTCAGGTTATCACACTGTTGAAAAAGAGTGACCATGTTATATAATATATTAAATGAACAATTCAAAATATATTCAACATAACATCCAAAATAAATCGAAATTGTTATATTTGATTTTTGCATTTTTGGTTACATTTTTTGGAATTGTATTACACAGTTGCTTGATCTATGCAGATTGGGGGCTTTGGGCTAGGCTGTTTTTTCTTCATTATTTAGTCAGAGTTGTTAAATCAATTAAAATATTGTCGCATTTTTATTCTTGTCAACAAAACTAACACCATATATTATTCTGTCAATTAATTAAATTTGCAAAATTCTTATTTTCTATAGCAGTGGTTTCTATATTGGTTTTTAAATATATTTTGGGTAAAAGTCTAAAGGTTTTTAGTGACCAACCAAAGCGTGTTAGTGAACCAGCAGATGGCGACTTTTCACCTCAGTTTAACAGGACAATCATTGGAGCAGCATAGAAAAGGCACTGTAACAGATTCTAGACTGCATTATGCAAAAATAGGATAGTATTTTGACTATTAAAATATTAATGTGTTTTTATTGCTTTATAATTTCATTTATTTATTTGTTTACATAAAATCCAGTTTTACTTATACATTTTATTATATTTTAGACATATTGAGTGGCTCCTGACTCTTTTGAAATAGCTAATTTCATTTACTTTGCCTCAGCCTGGATGAGAAGCTAAATTGCAAAATGATAACATCCTTTTTTTATCCATATTGGTGTTAGTGCAAGACTGAAGGTCTTAAGGCTTGAGACTTCTAAGGGAAATGTCCATAAAGTTTTGGAGCACACTAGTTTACATATATCCTAAAGGCTAATGTATTCATACCAAAAGCCCAAAACTTTGATTTTGATTTTATGGCAATTAAAATGAGTCTTAAAAAGTGCAGTATAAGAATGAGCCTGCTTACTTGTTTTGAGATCACAACACATTATAAAGAAATAAGAAAGAAAATGTGGTGAATTTTGTAACTCATAATTTATTTTTTAATATATATTAATATATTTTAGTATATTTTATTGTAGTTCATCCCTTTAATGACAACAACTACAGTATTTAAGAATAATATGATAAAGTGAATGGTCATTTCATACCTGTATGACTTGCTTTCTTCTGCAGAACAAAAAAGAAGATATTCTGAAGAATGCTGGTAGACAAACAACTACGATACCCATTGTCTTGCATTGGTTTTGCGCCCATAAGACAGAAGCGAATGGGAACCGCTGTTGTTCGGTTAACAATATTCTTCAAAATACCATATTTTCATACACGTTTGAAATGACAAGAGGGTGATTAAATGACGAAGAATCCCTTTAACTGTTGCATAATCTGTGGCTTAAACAAAGTTCTGAGATATGAATGCAAAGAAAATCTAACAAATCTCATTAAATCACATTTCAGATAAGTGCTTCTGATCCGAAGACGTGCCAGTTCCTGCTTGAGGTCTAAATCTCTGAAGATGATCTGACCTCTGCGCTGGCATGTACCCTAGAGCTCCATCCACAACCTTCATTCTGGCTCCAACTCCTACCATTAACCTTTGTGCTGTAAATGCTAGCAGTTAGGAGGTTTGGGGCCAGAGTCCATTGATAAGGTCAGTCAGACATCCAATTTACCTCATGAAAAGGCCAACCAATAGGCTTTCTGTAGTGTCTTGTCAGTTCTAATCCTGACTCAGGCTGTTCTCCTCTGTGAGGCTGTGTCCACATTCATTCAGATAATTTGAAAACACTATCGATCTATTTCTAATTTGGCCATGTTTTGTTTTGGCCTTCTGTCCACAGTAAGACAGTCTTTGGTCTTCGCTACAAGCTCTTCAAACTGATATATAATCATGTGATTCAGGTAACTCCAAAACAAACAAGACAGATTTAGGATTTCACTTTCATACTGTTTTTTAATACACCCGCAAAAAAAACATCTTAAAACACAAATGCAAACCGCAACTGGAAGTTAAAGGGATAGTTCACCCAAAAATGAAAATTCTATCATCATTTACTGGAGATGGTGGTCTAGTGGGTTAAACCACTGAACTGGTAAATCAAAAGGTTGCTGGTTGGATCCCAGCAGCCACCACCAGTGTATCCTTGAGCAAGACACTTTACTCCACGTTGCTCCAGGGGGATTGTCCCTGTAATAAGTGCACTGTAAGTCGCTAAAGCGTCTGCCAAATGCCTAAATGTAAATGTAAATTTACTCTCAGGTTGTTCCGAACCTGTATACATCTCTTTATTTGCTGAACACACAGGAAGAAATTTGGAAGAATGTCAGATCTCACCCACCATTTACTGCCATACATCTCTTTTTTTTTGCTGAACACACAGGAAGAAATTTGGAAGAATGTCAAATCTCACCCACCATTTACTGCCATAGTAGGGAAAATAAATACTGTGAGAGTCAATGGGGGGTGAGATATGACAGTCTTCCAGATATCTTTCATGTGTTCAACAGAACAAAGACATTCATACAGGTTTGTAACAATCTGAGGGTGAGTAAATGATGACAGAATTTTCATTTTTGGGTGAAGTATCCCTTTAAGCAGTTAAACATGGTGTATGACCACATGGTGGCAGTATAAGCGTGTTTATTCTATTCTGAGCAGGGTGGCTAAGTGGTACACAAACAATAGTACATGGATAACTGTCATACATATGATGTCCTTTTGGCCGTACATTGGATCCTATACTGTAGAGCACTTGACCTTCACTCATCACACTTGACCAATATTTTTCAACCTTTTTTAGGTAGATTTTAAATCATATTTAATTGCTTTAGTAACATTTCTTACAAGTCCCACACCATGTCATCAATTCTCATGAGTTGTGGGCGGTTTTGTGCGATGAAATCATTCAGATGGAGGCAGTGCTCTGCAGTCGATCCATTAAGGACCATGAATTTGGTAAATACATTACTCATGAACCCCCCCAAAGCTTTACTGCTAATGTGGTTATGTACTGACGTTGTTGTTGGTAATGGTTTTGTGTTGATCAATTTTGGTATTCTTGTCTGTAGCGTATATTGTATTACATAACAACAGATGAGGGAAATATTGTGATGTTGGTAGACTTACAACAGTCTGGTCAAGTAAATAAACTCAAGAAATAAGCTAAGCTGGAAGTAATTGTTTAACTAGCCTACATGCATATTAGCAAATAGTTATATTTATTTTTATACATATACAAATAAAAAGGTCACTTGTAATTAGTTTGAATAAATGAGGCTACATCGCGCACGAAGCCGCAGCTTTCCCTATACGATCTTTTTTTCCTTTTCACGGCGTCGTCTCAAGAAATATCTGCGTACATACGAAACCGCTAAACCGGCTCAAAACGATGTAGTATACACACCGAATCAGTATGTGGCGCTATAATTCTGCCACAGAGATACACTAAGAACGGAGAAGAAGATTTGGAGCATGCGCATCAACTTTGTGCGCTGTGGTGATGACATCATAGCTTTAGAAATGATATGGATCCGGCTGTACACACGATAAATGCAAGTGTGGCGTTTTCAGATTTATCCACTCATTTTTCATCTACAATATAATTTCAATCGGATTTTAGTTTAAGTTTTAGATAGGGTTTGGGATTTTCTACAGAAATGTTGTTCCAGGGTCAACAAACTATGCTGACCTAGGAACATCTCTCAATTTGGAAAATCAGTTCCAACCCGACTGTCTGAATGTAAAAACAATGTTTTGTTGAAGTTGTGGTGATGCAGTTGAAATCATGGCTCAAATTTGGAAATATATTTATCATATTTCCTCGCTATTTCCTGTCCTCTTAAATAACAAATCGGCAAAAGGGAAACAAGGTCAGTGTTTTTTTCATTTGCTTTTGTTTTGTCAGAAATTGGACACAGTGGAAAAAACGACCCCTTTACTATGTGCGTGTGTGTGTTCTCAAGATAAATGAGACAGGTGAACCGTACTCTTTGCTCTAAGTTTCAGCCGCATACTGCTGCAAGGCTGTGTCTGCTAAGAGAATTATGTTGTGCTGACCTGACAGCAGTCAAGGTTACTGTGGAAATAGAAAAAGGCCATTGGTATTTACCCATAAGGTTTAGAAACAATACAAGTCTGACAGCATTTAAGAGATTATAGACATCCACACACATCAATGGACAACTCTGCCCTCCCCAGTCTTTCTCTCGTTTTTCTGCATTTTGTCGCTGTTCACATGACATCCCACCGCTAGGATCACTGGAGCGAAGGGATGGAGCGATGTTTCCCACATCACTGACTACGGCCTACTGCCATACACACAGGTTTGTTTCACTCTATTTGTGAGGACACCCTATAGACCGCTTTTTCATATCAGGCTGATGTTGTCTATTTTTTAAAAGAGACAGTTCACCCAAAATCCCAAACCTGTGCTGATTTGATTAGGAACTATTCTCTTATTCCGGCGTAATAATCAAGGAAGTTTGCTGCCGTAACATGGCCGCAGAAGGCGCAGTGTTATCACGCAGCACCTGAAATGAGTCCCAAGCTAGGTAACTTGTATATGTTGACTGAAGTCTGCCTATTTAGCACTGGGTGATTATTCACCGGAATGGGAGTATAGTTCCTAATCAAAGCAACTTTTCATTGTCACGATATAACTACAGAAGAGTCAAGTTTTAAATAGGAAAAATATCATAACTCTTTGGTCCTTTTTGAACGCGATGCTACTGGTCTTATTGGATTCAATGATCTATGCTAAGCTATGCTAAAAGTGCTATCGCCAGACCCGGAGATCGGCAGAATACATTCCTAAACGGTAAAACTCAATTCATGAACTCTTGGGGAGATGGAAAATGAGCATTTTCCAAAAAAAGTGGAGTGTTCCTTTAAGGCACTATTATGTTCAGCAACACTAGTAAATGTAACATAAAATACATTAAAAGCAAAGTCAACATAAGTATATTACAGACATGAATGAATGAAAAGCTTTAGGGTCTCAGTGGTCAACCGAAGTCTGTGACACTTTCCATTTCATTGATATTAAAGAGAAAGTGCTGAGTGTGTTATGCACACTCTAGTACATCTGTGTACACACTTTGAGTACACACATTTTGGTCTATCCTAGTTGATTTCTGCCTTGTGGATACTGACATTAAGTGGCAGTTAGATACTTGTTATGCCCAGTGCGTAGGTGTTTTTCCATTCATTGGTACATTGTCAAGCTCAAGGTTAAAGATCTGGTACAAAATGGTGCCGTTTACACCAAACTTGGATATTAGCTTATTGACTGGCACAGCAGAGCCCAAGCTGTTAAAAAACTGCAATGAAAGGATTTGTTCCATACACAACTGTTCAAAAGCATGGCAATGTGTATATTTGTTAATGTTAATCATGATTACAGATTGTTTGTGGGTGGTTTTTAAGAGAGCAGTTTAAATGAATCACGTTTTACAGTAATTATAAGTGTCTGTGATCTTATCAAAAGCTGTAGTCTATTTAAAGACAGTAAATGATGCAGGGTATGTGTTTATAGACCTACTGCAGAACTGGGTACACATTGCAGTCTTCTTCCCAGATGTGAGTTTATCTAGCTCGAGCAGCTTGTGAGCAGAGACAGAGATTAAAGAGGGGTGGAGGAGGAGAGAATCAAGAAGACCGTACACATGTACATTGAGAACACATACTCTCACGCTGCCTTATCAGGTTCAGACACAGACTGCTATCTAGAACATCACTGTATACTGCTTGTTTATTTTGGGCCGGTGAGAGAGACCAAGAGAGAGAGATTTGTTGACATATTCTATTATAGTCTTAAAGTCTTTTTGGTTTGCTTGCAAAAACAAGGAAAGAAAGATTTTTCTCAGATTTTTCTATAATGTCTCTAAAATCCATACAGTTATGTTCCAAAGAAACAGAGAGAAATTGAGCGCTTGCTAAAGTGTATTGCTCTGAATGAATAGATGTTTACGCAGTTTTTGCTGACATATTTATGAAAGGGATAGTGCACCCAAAAATAGAAATTCTGTCATTATTTGTTCACCCTCAAAAGCCAGTATATGACAAAAAACATGTATATGTCTTCTGTGGAGCACAAACTTGTTTGGTTACCGACGTTTATCAAGACATTTTTTGCTCTGCAGAGTCATATTGTTTTTTAACAACATGAGGATGAACAAATAATAACAGAATTTTTATTTTTGGGGGAGATATCCATTTATCAGCAAAACAGCGAGCAAGCATGCTCCATTTTTCTGTGTTTCTTCTGTGAACATAACTATGTGGATTTTTAGAAATGCATGACACAAAAGAAGATATTTTGAGAAATGTCTCTGTTGTATTGTGTCCATACATTGGAAGTCTATAAGGGGCCAATGTGTTTGGTTACCAACATTCTTCAATATAGTATAAATAATTAATACAAAATAAAGTAATATAGGTTTGGAACGGCATGAGGGAGAGTAAATGAAAGGAATTTCTATTTTGGGTGAACTATCTCAACGTTTTGTTTTTGTTTATCTGGTTGATTGTTTGTTCATTACTTATACTGTCATATTATATTATAGACAGTTTCATTGGATGCACACGCCTGGCCTGAGGGTTTGTATATCGGTCTGGCTATTATATTAATAACCACTGTGTTAATATTCATATTTTATTGCATAATAATTCATTGAATTGTCTTGTACATTATTTATTTTTAATAAAAAATGTGTTGAATGGGTCGTGTAACTTATAAATAATACTGGCTAGAAATACTTTTAACTTGCTAGCAATTTAATTTACTTGTATTTTTGCTTGTTTTCAGAAATAAATATCTATATATAAATAAAATATATATAAAGTCCATATTCTTAGTAGTAAAAGTAATGTTTAAACCTTACCTTATATGTTTTTAATATTAAAATAAATAAAAAATCAGACTGATGAAACGCAGACTACAAACTGAACAGACATTTCAGCATTGTGCAGAAAAACAGCACTCCCCATGCCAAGACTGTGTGGAAAAGACTGATTCTAAAGTTTTTCACATGTGAAGCTGGTCAGAAGTGACCCGTCAGTGTTTCTGTATGTGTGGCTGTGTGTTAGCACTGGTGAAGACTAATGAATTCAGTTTACAGGGCCTCAGGTGCTGCTTTAGACTTAGCTCAACGCATTGCTGCTCCGGAATGTTCCCTTACTTGCTCGCCGTATCGATTTGTCCCCTTTTACCCAGAGTACTGTTTTAATATGCTGGCCGAATGATAAAATGTGCCCCTTTTGTAAAAAGCCTCTCAGCTTGCTTTTTTGGCACGCTAACCAATTCATCTAAATTTTCTTAAATGTAAAATAGGATCATTAGGGGCTCCATGGCCTTTTAACCATCTTCCTAGGAGCTGTTGTATAAACATTTGGCAGTACAAATATATCTGCCTCTGTAATCTTGTGATTTAACAGAGGTCTATATCTGAACACTACCCTAACATGAAAAATCTATGAAATACTGGCATCCCACACAATGTGACGTGCCAAGGCCTGTGAAGCATGACTTTCAGAGATGGAGGGTCTATATCAGAAAATACAAGCAGGCGTCCCTTTTAAGAAGACATGGTGTCTTGTTATTATAAGGGGAGTTGGCTGGCCTCTGGCCTTCAATGGTAAACCCATGAGTTGGACTTTTACGCAGTTATCATGAGGATGCTTTGGTGATATGGTTGTTGACTAGCAAGTTTTCTTTGGTTAACATGACGACTTTACTTAAAAGGTTCATGCTGGTCTTTTTAACTGGGAGATGATGAAAGAGGGATTTAATGGCGCGTTAAGTGCATACAAATTACACAGAAATTGAATCTAAACACTTTAAAAGCATGTGTGGCTTTGTCTGTGTTGAAGTGTTTTCCAGTACTCGCATGTTCTCAAATGTATCATCTTCCACACATTAAACGACCACACACAGAGCTGTGCCTCCCTTTCTCTCATCCACATTTCCTCCACTGGCGGCTGTCCAGTACTGACGAGTCTTATAATTGGGTGAAATTGAGCATTAATAACATTATCAAAAGAAATATGAGAAAGCAGAACACTCAGTCACACTTGGATAGAAAAATAAAGGCCAATAGCTTAGCAGTTCACTGTTGGTTTCTACTGTAGTTTAGCGTTGCTCTGTTGGGTGCTCTTCAGATGTAACAGACGGATAGGCTTGACAGTCATGTAACTTCATTTTTTGAATTTCTTAATTTTTTAAAAGCAATGTTTTTGATTTCTTGTTCTCTATAAAGATATCCTTAAAACAAGACATATCTATACTTGAAAATTTGAGAAACTGTATGATTTATTTTATTATTTTTGTTTGTGCTTTTAATTAATAAGAACTCTCTGTAAACATTTTAGATAACGCTTTTTGATTTCTTAAAGATAGTCCCAAAATGTACATAATGTAAGGAAAACATATCACAAATATGTGAATATGTCACAGTTTTTACAACAATGTTCCAAAAATTCCAAGATTACAATTTGCATTTTCAGTGATGGATGTTATATAGGCAGTGGATATAACGCTGGATTTGCAGACAGTTGGAAACTGATAGATGAAGCGGTCCCAGTGCTAAAAGATGTCGCATATGAACTGCACACGGTAAGTAAAACTAAGTCATACATCTGTGTTTTGTTGGCAATCGGCATGCAGGTGCATAATGTACAAAACATGAAGGGATTAATGTGATGATATGTTGCTTGCTCGTGCTGTAGTTCCATCCCATTCTCCCCACTAGTCCCATCTTTAGCAGCTCGTGTTTTTCCGGAAATAATCGTACAGCTGTATCTCTCTTTCATAAATTTTTTTCAAACGATCAAACGAAGATACGACGAATGCAATACTACTGTATAGGTACTCATGATTAATATGAGATAATATATGTGTTACCGGATCTTTCAACAGTGTGTCAAATGATGAAAAAATAAGTGATTATAAATTAAAATTATTAATATTTATTATCATTAGAAAGAAATGAATACATCTAATACATTTCCTGTAGCTCAGTGGTTAGAGCATGGCACTATCAATGACAAGGTCATGATTTCGATCCCAGGGATTGGACATTCTCGGATATAAATGAACAGTATAATGCAATGTAAGTCGCTTTGGATAAAGGCGTCTGCCAAATGTCTAAATGTAAATTATAAGAACGCAATCAAATATTATTATTATCTTTATTTTATTGATTCACTGAACAGTATATTGCTTTGCCTGAATCTGTTTTGGGTAATCTACTCTACATCGGTCATTCTTTACCCATTAACCGGTCATAATACATTACAGTGTTTTATTGGGTCATTAAAAATGTATACCAGTTAAACTTCTTCAATTCATCCTGTTGAGGTAGTCAATGAGAAGGGCCAGGAATTAATAGTAATGATGACATCTTGTCACATGCTCTCTAGGCTCAATGGAGAAGTCCCTCTCAGCTTATTAAGTGAATTAAAGTTGATTTAACGTAAAATACGTCATAGCAAGTTATCATAACTAACGGCGTAAGGATCATTTATTTCCTACTGACAGAACACTTTAGATCATGATGTTGGCCCAGAGTACAGAAACTATTTATTATTCTTTGCCGGTGTTAAGGTTAATGGTCACTGGTAAAACATAATCGAAGCATTTACAGTCCACACACGTGAAGTTTCACCTTCCAAAAAAAGTTTCTTAAATTACAAGTGGTTGTATCACAACTTGATTGGATTTGCGAGAAGAACAAGGGGTCACCTCTGAGGTGCGGGTGCTACATTGACAAATGACTGCCTTTAAAGTACTTTTACCTTGTTCATTTAGGCAGTGACAGATCTTTGTCTGACTGTGTCTCAGATATTTGTCCTTTTGATAAACATTTGCCAGTACGGATGCTGCAAAATAAATTAAACGGCTTTCTTAGAATTTTGTCTAGCAAATATCCATAAATTCTTAAATCAAGATACCTCAAGTTTACATTTAGTTGACAAGCTAACTTAAGATATTAAATATATAAATATCTGCCAATGGGGTAAGAATTGTTATTTTATGTTGTTTTTGTTATGACATGTTATTGAATTAAGCACTTAAAAACAGGTAAAACTTAATTCAAGTTTATTTTTTTTACCATTGGCAGGTTTGATGTTTAAAACACCATTTTTCAGTTAACAAGACTTACAAACCTAGGTCATTTTGCTTCTGAAGAAAATGTATCTTAATTAAAACTTTCAAGATATTTATACTGCAAAACAAGAAAAAAATACTAAGAAATTGTTTGCAGTAAAACCTTGATCACAATCCACCATACATGAAATGTGAACAAGAATAATGTTAATGAGATTCCTGGTTTAATAACATGTCCTGTGCTTTGTTGTTGTTAGACAGTCATGATAAACGCTCATTATCTGCTCTTGTACCACCCACTTGTTTGTGATGCCCTCCTGTAAATGTGAGTATCTTCACCAGGGGTGGTCATTTGTCAGCATACCACACTGTCACTGAGTGACCTCAAAATGTCTCCTCCACAGCCTGCACCTCCTGGTGGAGGGCCGAGCATCCTAACAGATGCAGTGGGTGGAGCTCCATTCAGCCTCCCACCACCAAATCTAAACTAGCAGCTGACAGAGGCAAAAATGGGTCAAGACGATGTTACCTGGTGCTTCAGCAGAACTTTTCAAACCAGACTTTTCTTGAGCAGAAATGGATTAGGCAATTACACAGCTGAGACTGGCCTCTATCTCCTTAAGCCTGTTAGCTTTGCCTGTGCACAGGTTTCTGCAGATAAGTGACCATTCTCCCCTCTCTCTCTCTCCTCGCTCAGAAAGTGCTGTCAGTACCACATGGATTTCACTCTTTACGCCCAACCTTGGTCTACAACTCTTCAAACTCTTATTGGTATTTTTTCTGGCTGTTAAAACAATTCTTTGCTGCTCATGTTAAAAGGTTGCATCAACATATTGTTGCTGTATCATATTTGCAAAGAATCAGATGCAAAACTATCGCTTCACATTCAATGTAAATAAATATATAGTCTTAACCTCAAGCTAAATCCATGGGCTGCAAAAACAGGTATCAGACTGAAACGTCGTATCTTAAATGGCTCTTAAACTTTAGACTACAATAGAAATGATCACACACATGAGACATCATTGAATGGCATTTAACATCAAAGCATCACGAGAGCGACTCAATAGTCCTGCTTTGGATTGATCGGTGCGGCGCTTCACGATTTATAGATTGTTGGAAACATTTGGAATAATATAAGTACAAAAATAAACAAAATCGCTTACTCTTCTAGTGTTTTTTGGATTGTATTTTCATTTTTAACACAATTATTTAAATGCAAAAATCGTACATATTGTGCCTTTAAAACATATTTCTAATTTGGCTTTGGTTCAGTATAAAACGTTTTTTCTTCAGAAAACTGTCGTGTGTTGTAGCCTTAGGTTGATGACAACCCTTTTGTCAACCTCTTTCAGAGCTGCGAGCATTTTTTTTATGTTTAATACTTCTTACTTTTATAAAACAGCCTGAAGTACTCTGAGGATTTAAAGGTTAAGGCAACACAAAGAAATTAATGTTTTTTTTGAATACCTTACATCTGAAGTCATGGCTGAACACTCTAGAAACACAGCAAATTCAATGCAACAATAGCATTACATTATAACCACTTTCCTGAGGAATTAAACTTTACACAAACTGTCTCTGCATTAAAACAAGACTAATCCATAGGATTAGTCCAATTGGCTTTTTCTAAAGTATCCACTCATTAATCCTCTATTTCTTTAAGCCAAGTGCTCTTTCAGACAGCCGTGGAGGTAAGAAAAGGCAAATTGCTCGGCATTGGCCAGAAACGAGTGAGTGCATCTGTGCTGTCTAGATGGGTCCGCATGCCAACAGGAAGTGAAGTCTTAATGGCGTCTCTGCATTTATCTTGTCCCCTGGCCTATTGAGACCAATTACCATGGCCAGCCGGGCCTGACAGGGAGATTTCATGCATCAGAGGTCCGGGAAGTCAAAGGTTTCTTGTATTTTGGGATGAAGAAATGATTCGCTGCCACAAGATACTTGCTGTGGCAAATGTGAGTAAGGATGAAAATGGAGAGGAAACAAGGCAGTAATGGTGCGTCTGCTTTTACTGATGCCTCTTTTAGGTAACAGCCACTTATGTTGCCCAAAAGGTTACATTTTATATGCCGTGGCAACCTCAAAGTGGTCATAAATAACCATTGTGCTTTCAGAAAAAGCCAAAGCAGTTTTGTTTAACATTGTTATGTTTCTTTGTTATGTAAAAGACATTTTACTGTACTCAGGAGGTGCTCTCTCCGATATCTAATTAAGCCTCATAAAAGATATATTTTTTGCTAAATTCTGCTGAACTTTGCAGAAGATCGACAGTCCCAGAATGCATTGCGAGGTGTGCAGTGATTAAATAAATGTACAATGTACAAATGGCAACCATGACAAGAAAAATGTTCTAAAACACATTTTATTGAATGAAACAATGAAAGTAGGTAAAGGGATACCTCACCCAAAACTGAAATTTCTTTCATTATTAATTCACTTTCATATCATTCCAAATCTGTTTTGAGTTTTTTCTGCCGAATACAAAAGACGATATTTTGAAGAACACTCCCCATTAACTTCCGTTGTATGGACACAAACCACTAACACCTTTCTCAAAATATCTTCTGTTGTGTTTCACAGTGGAAAGAGTCATGAGGTTTCACTATTCTCTAACGCTCACCTCCATCCACAGCACTGTCTGTGCAAGAGCTCTGTCAGGTCCTTCGTACAGATGTTACAGCGTGCTCCCATGAACCCTCTCGCCTGTAAAGTACGAAATGACTGAAAAACAAGCACTTATCGTTCTTGTCAAAGCAAAGATTACAAGAGTCATGACAGATGCTTCCATCGTCAGGTTCATCTGTGACTCACACACACACACAGACACTTGGCTCAGTTTGTGGTTGTTATGAAATATCAAGACAGATCTCGATGCAGCTTACTGTTGTTTGTCAGTCTTCTTCGCAGAGGGCTCTGTTACCATGGTAATTCCACTAAGAGTGAAAGTGGTGCGCTAATGTTTGTTGGTATATATCGAAACAGGGGAGAAATAGGAGAGGTAATGACTGTGGCCACAGATGTTTCCAAATGACCCGTTCATAACCGATTTCCACTTTGCCAAATATTCTAATCGGTCGGATGTTTTGCGAGGGGCAGAAGGAGGTGCGAAGTCTGCAGGGAATATCACTTCCAGTGAATCAACACTAGATTTAATATTCATCCGTGGAAGAAAAAAATCAGCTAAATATCTCGCTTTTTGACAGACAGCCAAATTACAACAGACAAGTGCAGCCTTTCTCTTTCTCTCTTCGAGGCACACGGACTCGCTTCCTCACAAATACGCTTACATATATCACTTTAGCACCTGCCTTGGGCCTTCTTGAGGGATTCCAGCTTGCATAGCAATGGGGGACTGACAGCATGTATCCACTAGAGGGGAGGGGAGGCCAAGACTCTCAGAATTGACTTTGGATGAATCACTAAAAAGTCTTTCCACCTGCACCCTCAGTGAGAGAAAGAGATTCCTTGCTGTGACTCCTCCACTGCATCCCACATATATGCACAGATATAGTGTGTGTTTGACACATTGTGTTGGGTTATGACATATTAAACATGGAATCTGAATTAACCAGGTTCCAAAAATGAATATTATCTATCAGGCAGTTAAAGAAATTAAATAATAATCATTATTATTATTATAGGTATATACAGTATATCACTCTATACATATATATTAACAGACACACCCACTGTTACTCTCAAACAGTTCTCACACACACATGGACATTTAGGATGAGAATTTATTTTCCTTATGCTTATGAATCTTAGGATAGAGATGAACTGTTGAATTTCAATGATTTTGAGAGGGCATCAGTAGTGCTGCAGGTGTAAGCCAGATAAGGTGCTCTTGACAGGATTAAAAAAAACGTGTGTGTGGTCAGACTATCTATTGCCAGTCAATGCATTTCAGCTCAAACCACTTAAAATAGCAATCGTGCCGGTTTGATGGGGAAATATTTAAGAGCAGAGCTTAGCTTTCTGACACATCTGATTCAAGGCTAAAACACATTTCGCTTAAAGAAATGTCAGTTTCATTTCTATGAACAAAGCTGACAGGAACCCTTTGGTGGGTTGGACTGCAGTGTGAGACTTGTAGTTGCAGAATGCTTACGATGATAATTGAAATAAATCAAGCTCATGTAAAACCTAAGGTTTCATAAATGTATCACTTGTGGAAACAGTATTTTAACCTGGTGTTTGTACAATTTACAACACCTTAACTGACCAAACAAGTCACTAGCAGAAAACTTCGAGATAGTGAATGAAGACATTTATCTTAGGCTGGCAATAAAATGAGAAGTGCTATACAAAGTTGGAGATAAAACGGCACGTTAAGATCAAAACATCATAAAAGCCATCCATTGGAATTTACCTTTTCTCTGCTTTATTTCGTCACAGCTGTGTGTTGATGCAATTTATCCCATGCAGGCAGCAAACTAGTTTTTTACACATCAGCTTATTTTAAAGCCACAATATGGAAGAATTTTGTTATGAAATATCCAAAAATCACTTGCACAGTGTGATGTATTTCATGCAGTTGTGTGAAAACGACATGTCCCATAATTCCACTCTTCTACATAATGTAATTTAGCTCCGCCTTTTGTTGTTGTTTCGAAAGTGCGCCATCTAGCGGTCCAAATTTTCCATATTGTGGCTTTAAGTGATCATTTAAAAAGAAAAATCTTTCATAATTTACTCACCCTCTTTTCGTTTCAAACCTGACTTTCTTTCTTTCTGCAGAACACAAAAGAAGGTATTTTAAATATTGTTGGTAAAATAAAAACCGCGATACTAACCCGACTATTTTACGAGATGACTTATATGTATGAATTTGTATGTTGCGAATCGTAAAACAACTAAAAGGGAAAAGGGCAATACAGAGGCCCCACCCCTAATCCAAAATCACACATAAACCCTATTCAGATGGTAATTGTTTCTCATAGGAACGTAAAGATATTTTTTACATTGAGGGGGTAAATGGTGATTTTATTGCTGTCCGAATCAAGAATGACCATCACCCGCAGAAAAATTCCCTGTCGAATTACCTACTGTTTTTTGACAAACACCAAGGTCGTGCAGTAATTTACTTGCCATCCGAATCCACATCTCGGAGTTTATAACAGGTGTTAAATCCAAAATAAGTTTTGTACAACCGCAGAGTGTTTCTTTTTAAATTCAGGGTTTATAGTGTCTGATGCATTGAAAATACCGTAAATGGACGCATAAACAGCACAACATGACTATAACGTCTTATCACACGCGCACCTGAACCACTTTTGCGAAAGGAAAAAAACGATTCACAGACGGCAGAAAGTGCATCCTTTTGGCTTTCGTTATTTCACAAAAGCACAATGTTTTGTGGTTATCGTGGATCTACGCAAATAAATGTAAACCAAAGCTTCGAATGATATCATACGCGTGCGTTTGTATGATGACCAGATGATACAGACTTTTAACATGATCGCGTAGATGCATCACGCGAGCACAAACATCATATACACACACACAACTTCACACAAGTTCCAGCAAACTTGACCGATAGATCAGGATCGCTGCTTCACTACACCTAGAGGGAGATGATAAGAACAGAAAGAAGACAAGAAAAAAACATGAAAACATTCAATATTGGCATTTTAAAATATCGATTTTATACCATCATAATGATCAAATACATGCAAATTGTCATGTGTCTGAGCACGTGAGAGGTCCATTTTCCTGGCTCGCAGGATTACAAACTCACAACTACACTGTGAATTTATGTTTGTTCGAATGCATGAGTTTATCACCAAGGACTCAGTAGCCAGACGTCCTTATGAGAAACAATTACCATCTGAAAAGGGCTATAGAAAGCGAGCCACAGGTCGAGTATTGTGACCCTGACTGATCTTTTTCACTCTGGGGTAGGATGGTTTTATGTGTAAAAGCACATTAGGTATTCTTAATGCCCCGTTTGGGCCCTTTTCCCCATCCTCAAAGCTGTTATTCAGCCATTACATTTAATTATCACATAGAGTCTTTCTTTAATACAAGTGACCATCGGTTCTGTACAGGGCACATGAGAAAAGGAACTCTTCCTAAATTATCTCTCCCCTTCCATTTCCTTTGCTCAAGTGCCCCAGCGCTGAAATCCGATTGTCTCGCTGTTTTATTTCCCCTGTGGGTCTGTTGCCATACTGTGGGTCATTTGTGTGGTTTAGACGGCTGAACTCAAAAGCTTGCTGAGCATAAAGGTGTTGTGCACACGCACACTCACACACACGCGCACACACACGCACACACACGCACACCACACGCGCGCACACGCACACACACACGCGCGCACACGCACACACACACACACACACACACACACAGTGTACCCAAACTGTTAGTAGAACAGATGTCTTCTGATCAAAGCATAAACGCCTCTAACGTCTGGGCTTTCCATCACAACTCATCAGCCTGTTTCTTTCTTCCACATCCACAATGTGCTTTTGTTCATGCTGGCCAGTTAAAGATATGAAGGCGACTGATTGACGCTAATCGGCGCTTTATGATGCTCCGCAGCTCTGTGATTTACAGCAACATATTTACAGCCCAAAGAAAAATTCCATCAAGCCGAAATTCAAAAAGCTTTTCATCTTTCTCTCAGTGTTTATCTGGGCAAGTAGGTATAGCTGCAGCACAGAGATCTGCATCCTTTTAAGAATTCGGTTTGCAGATTTTTGCTTTGCTGCTTTCTGTGAAACAGTGTTTGGGAATACTTAAAAAAAACCTCTTCCAAAAGATTACACAGAGACACTCATAAATATTTTTCATTCATATTTGTATGTTAGTTTCCAGCAGTATTTTACGTTTGAAAACTTTGAGTTGGTGAAAAGAAAACTTGATCTCAAAATGAAAATTGTGTTATTTTTTACTCACCCACATGACGTTCAACATGTTTTAAGAACTCCCGTTGTCTTCGGAACACAAATAAAGATCATTTAGGTGACATCCGAGAAGTTTCCAGTCCTTCTAATAGACGTTATAGTTGTTGTCAAGGTCCAGAAAAGTACTAAAGACATTGTTAAATTGGTCCATCCACTCATAGTGGATCGATTAAAATTTTTGCCGAGAGGTCTTAAAACATGTTGAAGGTCATGTGGGTGAGTAAAAAAAAACACAATTTTGATTTTGAGATGAACTTTTACTCTAATGTCAGGCTTTGTACTCAGAATTGGAAAGAAGCAAACTGCTTTCTGAATACTACAGAGTATACACTGTTTACTTTGCATTTTTTGTAAAAAATCAAGGCTGATATTGCATCTGGTTTACATGTGAGACTGAAAAAGAAAGTTCGAATTGAGCAAAATGTCTTAAATTGTCGGTAAACAACTAAAAATTAAGTGACAAGTTACATGGGTTGCTTATACTCTAAAAATGGATGAACCCAACCCACTGGAAATTAAAATGTCGTTATTTGACCCAACCATAGGTTGAAACAACACAGCATTGGTTGGGTTTGTCCCCTTTTGACCCAACAATAGTTTAAAAATATCAAGGATTTTTTGTGTACAGAATATGAATTTAGATTTTATCTTTGATCACATTTCTATAAATATTACTTGAAGAATAAAACTTATTACAGACAGTTACAGCGGCAACAATATAAAAGTTGTGTGGCCCAAACTTACTTCTGGTAGACCTCCGCAAAGAATCAATAACTGGTGAGTAGTTTTAATTCAATACAATTAATAAACAATGAAATATTCATATAAATAAATATTCATATAAATGAAATATAAAATTCATTTTTATTATACAACCAAACACAGATCGGAAGTTAACTTCAGCCAAGGTGCGTGTGTCCGATGAAACCGTCTATAATCAAACAGAATATTCGATTACATAATGCATAACGTGTCCTGGTCATGAACCGAAGACTATGTGTTTGTGTGTCGAGAGAGAGAACAGAGTGCGAGTGACAGAGAGAAACAGAGAAACATAGCGCTTTTACTGGAGGGGTTGTTCTTTCGATCTAGTCAACCCATGGCCTTCTGAAAATAAACCTTTAGATGAAAAGCACATCACGGCAAACTAATTGGCCAGGAAAGATCAAAATGGCCCGAGGGACCAATTTCAGAGAGGCTAGAAAGTGGAGAGAGTGCAGAGAGAGAGAGCAGGAGAGAGAGATAACAGCGGAACATGGACGAATCAAATCACAAAGAGGAACAAGAGAAGAACAGGCCACAATAAAAAGAAAGATGCCATAACAACTACGCTTAACAGGTTGATTGTATCTGACTTGCAAACATGTATTGTTTAAAGAGACAAGAGGCGGTGATCAGGAAATGATGAATGCTGTGTGGATGTGCATGTGCGCAATTACTGTCAACCATGATGAATGAAAATCAAGCTGAAACAGACGTTTGTCCCACAGAAATGTACATATTGAGCTAGGAAAATTCCACTTGGCACTCTATACATTTCTACAGAATCTACTGCAACGGTGTGTGGAAAGCAATAACTAACAGCTGAATCTCTTTTTTCAAAGTAATTCCAAAGGCTTCATGCACTTTTTTCTTTTCTTGGTGTCTACAATGGAAAACATGAACTTCTTACTAAATATTTTTGCCTTGTTTTCTTGTACAAATTCCTCCAATTCTTAAATCGAGATACATTAACTTGTATAGGAAAGTGACCTAAGATATTTAGTCATGTTTTGTGAAAGAAAATAGAACAATTAAAGGGACAGTTTACCCAAAAATGAAAATTCTGTCATCATTTACTCACCCTTATGTCATTACAAACCTGTATGACTTTCTTCTGCAGAACACAGAAGTAGATATTTTGAAGAATGTTCACTCTGGTTCACATAAAAACTACGGCAATACCCACTGACTTGCACTGGTTTTGTGTCTGTATAACATAAGTGACTGGGTACTGCTGGGTATGCTAAGTTTGTTTAAAAAAAGAAAAAAGCTAAAAGAAAAGAATGTTGATTGCTTTCATAAAACAAGACTAACTATATTTCACTTGAAAGTAGGGTTGTCAAGGTAACATAAACATGTCTTACCATACCAGCTGAAGTATATCAATACAAAGTAGTATCACGATGCTGTGCCATATAATTCTAATCTATACAAAAAACACAGATTTAGATGAAACATTTTGTATTTACTTTAGTAAATTTACTTTACTTTAATAAACTGTATTATACTTTGCACTAGAATATGTTGTTGTATTAACTGTAGAAATTGGATAAATTGTAGCAAATACTGTTGTATACTTAAATATTTACAATAATAAGACTCAAAAACACTAGTGTCTATGAGTTTTAGTAGTTTACTGTAGTAAATACTAAAGTACACAAGATCAGTTTTCAAGTGGGAACTAATTAAAATGTGGGACAAATTTCATTGATACAGCAGTCTTTATAAAGGGAAATATTAGGCTTACTTTAAATGCAGAACTAAGACGGCCAGTAGGTGGCGTACATTTTTCACTGAGTTAGTGAATCATTTAACCAACTCCTTCAAAATGCCAATTTGAATCATTAACTCGTCCGAGTCATTTAAACCACACATTCATTTTAGGAGATAAACACTGCAAAAAGGCAGATGTAAGTGTTCAAATGATTATTAATGCCATATGTACTACGATACTATAAAATAGAGAGGCAGCGCAGGTATTTGGAAAGCTTTAGCATCGCGATGCTACCGTAGCACCGTGCAACCCTACTTGAAATTCATTAAGACAAGTTAAGAAGACAAAAAACATATAATGGTCACTTTATACCGTTTTTATTTATATATTAAAAAAATCTGATTTCAGTAATTAATGTACAGTTTTATAACCGAAGATGCGAATAATAACGTATCATTTTAAATTATATATTTTTCGAAATGTTTTTATTTAATCACACTCATTTGGCTCAAAATTAACCTGCCCGCTCATGGTTCTGGAAATTTCATTTAATCTTAATCTTTTTTCATCTTTTTTGGTTCTTGACTTTCCAAACAAGGTGGCTTTTATATTTTTTGAACGAATCTTCAAAGGCTCTGTTTATTCCAATACACCAAAAAGGTACGCTAGTTCATTATCAGACATGCGATTTTTCATCTCTAGTTTGTAACCAGCAAATGCGGAGTCATTGCTTTTCTCAGGAAAGGACTGGCAAGAGAACAAAAACCAAGAGAGAGAATTTTGTTTTTTGCACAGCACCTGTGTGGCAGATGCGATCCCCCTTTTTCTGTGATTCTACAGTTGCTCATTATGCAGCAGCGACTAGCATTCTGTCAGATAAAAGCATAGCAGTAATGGAGGATAATGACCAACTGACTGTAAGCCAGCAATACTGTGCTTTGAAACTGTGAAGCCCAAGTCCCTTGACTGCTGTAGAGCAGAGAGAGAGAGAGAGAGAGAGAGAGAGAGAGAGAGAGGCAGAGCTGGTGATGAAGAATTAACCCCTGAGATTGAGGGATGTCAAGCTGCAAAAGGAAGTAGTTCCCTCAGGTTGTGTCCGTAAACCGGACTTCCTAAAAATGCTGTTGTGACATTCAAGTACATTTATTGAGTGTAGTTCTGGCACTGTTGACATCTAATCACTTTTCTTTTATTTGATATCTGCTCTCTCGTAAACCGAAGAGCGAAAGCTGGAATTATTTTTATAGATTTTACATAAAATTTAGAGCCATAACCAATATAAACGTTAAGCAAGATTGGACAGTGTGAGTTTTCAATTTGGAATAATTAAATGAATATTGAAAACTCATTTGGGATCATCTAGTGTTATGTGAAGTTGTATATTACAGTAGCAGGATGAAACCGAGCGAAAGGTGATGATCATTACATCAAAATGCAACAACCACTTCTAAAAAAACATGCACTGAATTAAATTATACGCCACTGCTTGATCTCTGACCTTCCAAGATAAAGAGTTTATTATATAGAACCGCCTAAAAAGAAGAGGCAGTTCTTTCTAAAAAATACTGCAGTCCCAGCGGACCCATGAGCACAAGGGAAAAACAAAAGTGGTCAGTCTGCCTTGAATGGACGAAGAGGAAAAATACACGAAACACACGTTGGAAGTTCAGAGAAAACAGATGAGGTAGAGTGGGTTGTTAGAGTTCAGTCTGGTCACCTGATTGCAGTACACAGAGAGAAGACTTCAGATGGCAGATGAGCCTTTTGTAAAGGGAAGTTGCCTGGAGCTCAAACCTTCAATTATCTTGCACAAAGCATACACAGTAGCTCAGAAATAGCTTTGATGACTGTCTGGATTGTTTTGTGTAAGAGCCTGACTTCTGAGTAGGTCTGTGTTTTGCAAACCCTTTTTTAGAATAGACATATGCATACATTTTTGTTTGGCGATTAATTGCATCAGAAATTATTGCGATAGTCGATATTGTTGTCATTTTATAAATATGTTATGCCACTGATAAAGTAATAATAATATAATATAGCAAGTACACACTTTGAAAGAACAAAGGCCTTTTAATAGAATATTTGGACATTGATATTGGAATGTAAATAATAACCGGAGTGTACATATTTAAAATAAATTAATCAGACACTTCCAGTCCTCAATTAAAATTGGTTGATTTACGTTACAAGCCGTTATGATGAAGTTTAGGATAAGCACAGACCGTGATATGTGAACTCTGGAGAGGGAAGATCGATTGTATGTAATAATGTGGCCGTTTCAAATACACTTGTCTCTTTATCTGGAACGACTTTTTCATTCGTGAAGTGCCCTTCAAAGGAAAAAAAACGCTGCTTTAAATTCGTCTAAGGTGTATTCATACATGTGACATGTCATATTTAACTTAAAGGGGTCATATGACGCGAACACATGTTTTTCTGTCTCTTTGGTGTGTAGTAAATTTCACATGCATGTTTAGACACCTAAAATTGCAAAAATGTACGTTTCTGAACAAAAGATGCATTCTATCTAAAAGTGATACTCACCCAGACCTGCCTGAAACGCCTCATGTAACCGTGCCCCCACAAATCTATGTCAGTTTGTGGTATGAGTTGACCAAGACCGCCCAAATGTATACGCAAGTAAGGTGGGCGGACCTGTCAGTACAATTGCTTTGGAACCTGATGTTGGAAATATGGAAAGAGGCGTTACATTTCCGTCACACGCTTGAGGTATTAGACCTATCACTACACACTGGTTAACTTTTCGTTACCTCCATATTTAAAGATTAGAGTGTCTTGTTCATGCGCTCCATTTTTTTCCATATCTGAATGAGAGGTTTGGTTTGCGGCTTTGACACCAGTCGATTACTATTCTGAAATGGCTTTATCTATCAGGAAAACACAGTATAACTCCTAGAGTCTTTTCATCTGCTCCTGTTCGCCATGTGTGCGACGTCAAGTTTATATACAGTATCGCGCGATAAGTCCATTTGGCTATCGCGACAGGCCTACATTTACACAACTTCGAGTTGTTCCAAATCTGTATACATTTCTATGTTCTGATGAACACAGAGAAAGATATTTGGAAGAATGATTATAACCAGACATTATTTTGTCCATCATTGCCTACCATAGTTGGAAGAAATACAACAGTAGTCAAAAGTGCCCCAGAACTGTTTGCTGTCCTACATCTTCAAAATGTCTTCTTTTGTGTTCAAGAGAACAAAAAAAAGGCAAGTAATTTTTCCTACTATGGGAGTAAATGGGGGCAAAATCTTTCTGGTTATAAGCATTCTTCCAAATATCTTTGGAATACACTTTTAGTACAGATTTGGAACAAGTTAGTAAATGATGGTTAGTAAATGGTGACATCATTTTTGTTTTTGTCTTGTTTTCTAGTAAAACTATTTAAAACTTCTTAGATTATGACACATTTACATGACAAGAAAAGTGAAAATCTTGTTTATAAAAGAAAATATAAGAACAAGGTATAAATTTATGTTTAAAACAAAATTGTAAATTAAATCTCCAGTAAATTATACTGGCAAACCTGCTGCAAAATTACAGCAAAGCTTTACAGTGTAGTGACGCTATCAACACAAATTCAAATCCGCCTTGTTCTACGGACATAAGAAGAGATAAAAATACAGCTTCTGACAGATTTCCCGCAGCATTTTTAATCACTTAACAGACTATCGATGGTGACATCACCGCACGCAAGACACCAGGCAAGTCTCAAACTTGTATGTAAACGCAGTTTTCAGCGTAGACGGTTTATTAATATGCATGTAAACACATGAAAACAGGTTTCTTTTATAAGCTGATTTTTGATAGGCATCCGTTTATTTTGTGCATGTAAATGCACTCAATGTCACTGTTTTAAGAGGTTTATTTTTATATAACTATAAAAATAATGTTAGAACTAAAAATATAGAAAAAAAACGTAGAACAAAAAATAATGTAACTTTTTCAGTTTATGTATTTTAAGCCACTTTTGCTTCAGTTCTGCCTTTTTTTACTACGATAATTCAAACGATGTAAACAAATAACAACATAGCATAAAACTAGAGGTGCTCCGATTGATCGGTGGCCGATCATAATCGGCCGATAATCACTTTGGGAAGTATCTATCACTGTGGCGGTCTCTATAAAGGCCGATCCAGAAAAGCCGATCAGATTACGCAAAAGTGGCGAGACGCTTTTTTTACGCGCTATGAAAATGGCTTCACCGGTCTGGCAATTCTACAAGGTGTGTGAAAAAGACAATGCATTAGCAATCTGAAACGTGTTTAATAAGCGAATTCCACGAGGCGGGAAGCACCCAAAACATTCTAACACCATCAGCCTCGTCAGACATTTGAAGGTTAGTCACGTAAAGGAGTATGATATGAGTAGTGTTCAAAGTTAGCTAGCGCTAAGAGAGAGCGGGATAGTTCAGCAGCTCGAGCGACACTCAGCTGCAGAGGTCGCGTTAACCGAAAATTCTCTGTGATTTTTTTTACCCGTGATGGAAAATTCTTGAAGGTCATCTGTCATTTTGACGGACTACAATAAGGGCGATTTGCAATTCCCCGTTTTATCATTTCGTGTCCTCAGAACGTGATCGTGAATGGGCTGAACGTGATTGTGAGTGGCAGGAGGTACGTTAGGCTATTGCGAAGGGACGTGTGTTTCCTATTCATTAGCTTACTCTCAAATGTCGCGTCCGTTTAGTAAAACGCTCATGTGGTCAGCAGAGACTCGAGGTGCATATGCATCCGTCACTCCCCGCGTCCCGTGCACGCATACACACAGGCGCGCAGTGGTGCCGTCTTTACAGAGTAAAATAACCAACAGAGAACTTTCTTCAGGTAACAAAAACCTTGATTCAAACAACTAAAACACTCTTTTACCATCAAAGGAGAAACTAACACCAGGACTTGTGAATAACACCCACCTAGCTGAATAGAATTAGCTCCCTTTAATCATGAGCACAGCTAACAACTCCGTATCTAACAAAAAACACTCAAACACTCCAACCTCACAGGATTGAGCTGCTCTCTTGACTCAAAAAGCCATTTTCCTCTGCTAGTCAGCAATACAGCATCCGCCTCTCGTTCTTGATCAGTGGAGTGTGTAAAAGCGTGCCAGCGGAACCGTGTGCAAAGGCCCGTGCCGTGTGGAGTAAAGTTCTGTGATTTACCACTTCAGGCCCTGAAATGTGTCAACCGCTGAAGACAGGAGAGCGTTCAAGGCTTCAGTGAGTCAAATCTTGCCTCAGCACTTAAAGTTGAAGAGGGAGGGAGTTATTGCTTTCTCCTCTGTTGTGTCATGGATGAGGGCAATTTCCTCGATTTCCTTCCATCGTTTCGACCCTATCATTGCATCAGCATCATTCTCTCACGGCTCTCTTAAGGACCGGGATAGTCCTCGTGAGGTTATGCCCCAGAAATGAGAGCACATGCTCCAAAACCTCAGATATACTGGCGCCCTGGCCCATTTAGTAAAAACAAAGGGCTTTAATGAAAATTATTATGCATGGGTCTCTGTCTTTGTAAGCCTGTTAAGCGGCGTCTCTAAATGGAAGCTGTACGCACCAATGAATCGTCACTTTCATAACACCTGCATTCATAGCATAATAATAATAATTCTAATAATAATAACCTTTGGCATTTTGAGGCGTAATGAATTGGCTTTGTAATGTTTTGCAGCGAATTGAAATGCCAACTTTTGTGTTGGAGGTGATTTAAAGTTATTACTGTCACTAAGCTGTTTCGCACAACTTTTTTATTGCAAACTACCTAGTCTGGAGACTAGTTTTCTGCCACAGGTTTTAGATGGTAGTTCTCTTCTATAGGCTATAGCCGTAGATTTCTTTCACATGTTTTCTTATGGGGGTCGAAATGAATGTAGTTAGGATTTAGCGGTCACTATATGGTTTAAAAAAAATTGCATTCGAGTCACTTTTAACTTTTAATCATTACTCAGCAGGTGTTACACTGTGTGTCATGCTCAAGTAACAACCTTTGCCTCTTAAACGCCACCTTTTTAGAAACTAGAGGTTACTTAAAGCTGGCGTAACACACACAGGGTTTCTGCCAATCTCATATTAATCTTGAGTACCTATAGAGTTGTATTGAATACTTCGTATCTTCGAAGAGAATTTAGTTTGATCACATTTATTAAAGATAGATACAGCTGTACGATTGTTTCCGAAATCATAGGTAGGCTGAACCAAAGCACGTGCGCACCCATTGCCAACAAAACGCAGACATCAGTTTCACTCACCGCATGCGGTTCATGTCCGGCATCTTTTAGCGCTGGGACGGCTCCATATATCAGTTTCAAACGATCTCCAAATCCAGCGTTATATCCAGCGTTTATATAACATTCATCCCCCAAATGCGACTAACAAACAAACACCTGAACTTCGCGAATGTATGCTCTCTCACTCTCTCCTGCTAACAAGTGAAAGTGACGTCTGCGCATCCTCCTTCTCCTTCTCTCCTTGCGGCCGGATGCTTTTCCGGGAGAATTGTCCAATAAGGGACTAAGAAAAAACAGTGATGAAAAAATAGTTACGAAACAGTTTTATATGTTCAAAAAAAACTTTCCGAAACCTGTACGATCGCTGGGGGAGTGTATCGAGCACAGAAATACTACATAATACGCCCAACTCGTTTTTTGACAAGTTGACCATGTTAAGCATGAGAATACAGCACGTTTAACATTGTGAAGAAGTCGGAATGCATGAAACACCATTGCAGGGCCGCTTTAAAGCACTTGGAATTTCCAATTTGGAAGTTAGCGCTGCACTGGTGCCCTTGACCGAAAGCATATGCACAAAGATCTATGATTAACAAAAGTTTATGTTTACATGTTTTGTCTGTCAATATACTTTTTACAAACTAACACAATATTTGCTATTTTTGATGCCTAAATACAATCTTCAGAAGTACAAAGCTAACATGAGGCTATAAACAGACTACACTATGGTCACTTGATATTAACGTCACTACCAGCAAGCCCCCGACAACTTTCCACATAATTTTATTTTTCTTTCGTTCGACGTCAGGGGGTGCTGCACTTCCCGTGGCAATGCTCTATAAAGAGTAAATTTGAAACGAATTGGCTTGGAAGTACTTCTGTTAAGTCATTAGTTCACACAGTGAAGCATATTTTGTATTCCTTCATGATTGTTAAAATTTACCCCACTGCTACAGAACAAGTTCAAAGCCTTGTACAACTATTGTAGAAACTGTTTATCCCTTACACTGGTACTGGATGCTAGCGAAGGATGGTCATGATGATGTGACTGTTGTGAATCTCGTAACATCTTGCGGCTCATGCTTCATTACCTCGTAAAGTTTTGTGCCATTTAAGGGCAAATCTCTCACGGCGATGGTCATTATAAGACATACTGATGTAATTCACTTCCCCTTATGGGCCTGTGAAGAGCATTTGAGGTCTGTATCATTCTCATTTGTGTTGTTTGTTCGTGGCATGCGTTTCCTCAGCGTGAGAAGGGACCATTAGGACCATGCTTATGATGTCATCCTTTACTCCAGTCATATTTTAACATTGGCTGAGCACTTTGGAAGGTGTTAGAAAGATGGCAAGGCTGGATTATCAAAGGTCAAATTTCCTGAAAATAGGTGGTACTCAAACTGAGCAATGATTGTTGTACAAAAGAAAACAAGAACATTTTGCTTTCCTCATTCGCAAATATTTTTTCTTGTTTAAGCACAAATTGTGATTTTTCTGAAAACCAAATCTTATTGCTCACATGGAAATATGTCTCATTTTAAGTATGTTTAGATATTTTTACTGAGAAACAAGACAAAAATACTTTGCTTGGGGACTCTTTTCTTGTTATGCACTTGTGTCAACTCAGTGGTGTCAAAATTAAACCCAATTAAAGTGCCACAGCTCTGTCAATCAAATCTCCTGTCACTATTCTGCTCTTCCGGGTCGTTGAAACAGATGCTGGCACCTGTGAAGCGCTTGACTCAGTGTTACAGCTTTCGCTGTGATGAAGTTATCTGTGGCAGTGCCTTTGTTTGCACGACTGAGCGTGTTCCTCCGGCACGGCGAGCAGAGGAGAAGACTTTCAAGAGTACACAAGCTTTCATCTCAGTTTCACAGAGAGTAAGAGAGGGAGAGAATGAGAGAGAGACAAATAATGAGAGGCCTAGAGGTCATTGCACAAAAACAAAGCCTCCAGCCAAACCCATTACATCTGCATTACAGTCAGGTGTAGAGAGTACTGTTTTATTGATTATCCTTCCATCAGTTACTGTATGGTCACAATCAAATCCTTTGCTGAATTCATATTGACTCATAATATTCCACGTAAAAAAATGTGCTAGGTACACTTTATTTAAAGGAACAGTTCCCCAAAAATGAAAATCATGTCTTCATTTACTCACCCTCAAGTTGTTTCTAATCACTCAAAATGTCTTTGTTCTTATGAAAACAGAAAGATATTTGGAAGAATGCTTGAAAACAAACAGTTCTTAGCCACCATTCATTATCAGAGTAGAACAAATTGCTTTAGAAAAATAAGATATTTTGTAGAATGTAGGCAAACAGTTCTGAGGCACTTTTGACTACCATTGTCATTTTTCCTTCTATTGGAGTCAATGGGGGCCAATCAGAACAAAGATATTTTGAATTTGGAACAATTCAAGATTAAGTAAATGATAACAGAGTTTTTTTGGGGGGAGAGAACTGTCTCTTTAAGTTCACTTACACATTAAAGGTAGAGCGCTTACCGAGTATACCGAGTGTTACTCAGTAAATTATTTTGGCCTTTTTTAATATTTAAGAATCCTGAAAACAAGATTATATTTGAGAAACAAAATTTCAGCTTGTTTTCAGAGAAGTTTATTCTTTGAATCTCATTGTTTTAGGAATAATCTTTACAAAATTTGGTAAGATTTACATATTGAAACAAGAAACTTTTAATGGGTAAAGAATAATCAAAAATAATTTGATTTTGCATCTAAATGAAGTTTATTTTTTATTAAAAATATCAAATAATATAATTAAAATATATAAATTGTCATTCAAGTTATTTAAGGGGGGTCGCACACAGGATGCGGAAGTGCCGAGCTGCACAGCGTCGCGTCTAGGACAACTCTGTCCTTAAATTGGTAGAATGGAGAGGTTTTCTAAATTAATATGTGTTTTTCCGTTATTACCAAACAGATAAATCCATCTTGCAGCTTATGGTGAAGTCAGTGTGTACATTAAAGATGATTTCAGTCAAATAACGTCTAATTTAATGATAAATTATGTGAGTGGCGTGTTGTGTCGCTGCAGGACTCAGAACAGCGTCCTGAGTTGTAGCGGAGCATCGCCCACAGGTGAGAAATGGTGCCAGCTGTGTTTGTACACTCATAGAAAACAATATGTTCATTTTTACAAACAATAGTGCAACGCTGCGTAGCTCGGCGCTTCCGCGTCCGGTGTGTGACTCTCTTTTTCCTTGACGCACACAGGTGCATTTTTTAATTCCTATTATTCCTTTACTATTTCTTATGTAAAAACATTCTTAATGGAAGGTTACTGAAGGGAAACAGCAGGAAACAACAAGAAAGGAACACAAGAGGACCAACTAACAGAAACATTTCAAAGGACTGAGAGGAAATGAGGACAGATGTTGTGGCAGTGCCCGTAATAAACCTCTCCAACTTCTGTGTACTTCTCTCCTCTTATTTGATGCTACGAGAATGACTCTCAAGAACTGTAAAGCAGTCACATCAAAGCCCAAGTCTAATGTGGATCTCCACTAGCAAGGTATCCAGAGTAATGGCTGATCAGATGTAGACTAGTACAGAGCCCTGTTGCTGTGAAATGAAGGCTCTATTCAGCCTCTGTTTATTTTTGTTTTCATCTCCCGTTTTTTTCCGCAACCACCTCTGGGGTTATTCAAACAGGCTATGGAATTAATGAAATGCAAGATGAGGGCGAGAGAGAATATAGGATAAAGGGGGAAAGTCTGTGGAGGGTGATGTTTTAGGATATCCACACTGCGCCGTTCCCCAGAGGGCCCTGCGGGGGTTTGTTCACCCCCTACTCAGTTGTAATGCTTTGAATGTCTGTCCCTCTTGTGACCTGGAATTACTTCTGAATTATGAATTCAGCCTGAATTTTGATATGTTGAATTAATGGGTTGTGGAGGACTTAAAAGTTGTACGGTTGCCCTGAGCAAAGTGGTCTCACATTCATCATTGTTATTAGATGACAGAAGTGATGCTAATTTCGTCCTTACCTCAGCGTGTGATGGGTGGAATAGATATAAGATTGAGCTGTTCCCAGTCTCCCACGAGCGATTTTTATGTTTATACACAGGCTGAGCTTGAAGTAATGATTTTCTGTGATAAATAATTTTTCTTGTGATGGAATCCAAACTTAAAGGGACAGTTCACCCAAAAATAAAAATTCTATCATCGTTTACTGACCCTCATGAAATGTCATACCTGTATAAATAACTTTGTTCTGATGAACACAGAGAAAGATATTTGGAAGAATAGAAATGTTCACTTCTGGGACATCATTGACTAGTAGGAACAATTAAACGGTAGTCAAAGGTGCCCCAGAACTGTTTGTTTTGCTAAATTCTTCAAAATATCTCTTATGTGTTTAACAGAACAAAAGAAGATTATTTCTACTATGGTAGTTGACGATGTCCCAGAACTGAACATTATTAACATTCTTTGTGTTCAACAGAACAAAGAACTTTATACAGGTATGAAACAACCTGAGGGTGAGTAAATGATTACAGATTTTTCATTTTTGGGTGAACTATGCCTTTAATTCTATAGAGACACACAAAAAAGACAAATTACAGATGAGATATCTTTAATATTCTTCTAGACAGCACTGAGATAAAATGAAAAAATTGTTACTAGTTCTTTTACAATAGTACATTTTCACTACATATGGTCAAAAGAATCCACGAACGCGATGATATTGCAATATCTATTTAAAGAGTACATAACTAGGGAGTACATAACTTAACCTTGGTTTATGGAGTGTCCAACAACAAGTTTACGTACAGAGAAGGTGTAAAAACACTATTATTTCGTAATAATAGGCAGTTATTCTTACTTTACTTCTTGACTGACTCTCAAATGGTTTGTTGCGCGATTCAACTATCTAATCCCCTCCTTTCCGCTAGTCTAGTCTGATGTGATTGGTCAGATGGTCTAATCTGCTGTGATTGGTCTACCACGAATGAGGCTCACGAGCTACAGTGTTTGGGGAGAAGACTGAAGTTTTCGCGGGCAGTCCTAGCAAAACGTAGGCGGGGACTATATGTAATGACATAAATCTGCGGCGATTCGCGAATCGGACTAGAGACGACTCGTCTAGATTCAGAGTCAAATCCCTTTTTTCCAAGCCAATAACTTTGTTATTCATTCACCTTCGGATTTACAACTCGGCAGACTGCTTACTTTCAAACAGGGCAACATTACACACTGCATGAAATGTAATTTCAGTTCTCTTTAGTTCTCTTAAAGCCTAATTCTATGAAATGCTTCATTACTTACTAAGTCCTTTTTCTGGTGTTTCATGTAGCTTTTTATTCAGAGTCAACAAAGGCCGCTGGCACAGGGATCGGGAGAACAAAGTCCCTTTAAGGCAGGAATTAAGCGAGCAAGACCAAGAGTGCAGGGTAGGAAAGCTGTCAATTAGATTCGTTTGAAGACAATAATGAATGTCATTCGGATTCCTCGCTGTTCAATCCTTCATAAGACTGATCTGTCTGTAGCTGAGCATGTGGCACTATTTACCATGAGCCTCAGACCTTTGTGTTATTTGCACACCATTTTTAACCCCATCTTCAAGGGCTGTAAAGATGCCTCTTCAAAGGGTTTGAGAAGTTATTTAGGGAAAGAATGGCAGTAGATATATCAATCTTTTTTGTTATTAAAATATTAAAAACTGTATTTATAATAATAACTATAAATGGATAGTTGAAAAATAAACCATACCATGTGACCTATGGTGTGAGTGCAAAAATGTAGAAAACAAACTGTAATCAATATGTATTATATTATTAATATTCATTTTTAAAATGAGTGATTTATCTTTATTGTTAGTTTTTTTTCTACATTTTTGCTCTCACACCACAAGACACATTTTTTTGGTCAACTACCCAAATTATATATGACTAACTACGAATTAGTAAAGATTAAAGAGCCAGGAGAGAAAATGAAAAATATTTTTTTACACAAACATAACTCGCTATCCAGCACACACGCATGTATAAAGCCCACTCAAAAACGCCCACTCGCATGCTGCCTCTCTTCTTCAAACACACACAGGCTCTCACTGAGTGCTTGTCGAAGGCTGCTGCAGTCAAATACTGGAAGACAAAATGGAAGCCTGAGTTCTGCTTTTCTCTGTCAGAGCATCACTCCACTGCCCAAAGCAAAGCGCTTCATGCAGGTCCACTGCTCATGTCAGAGCTGGGATATCCAGATAAGAGCCGTTTCCCATACGGTGAGCAGGTTCAGTGTTATGGAGAGAAGAGCGGTAAAGGCTTTTACTTTCACTAAATGTGTTCTGAGGGAAGAAAGGAACCACATACTGATGTTTGGGTTGAGCTCAAATGGTCTTATGAAAGCCTAACAAACTATTCCTGAATCAGTTAAACACCATCCCTTCTCCAAAAACACTTAAATCCAGCAGACTTGTCCTTTGAAACTGGTGTTGTAACACATTTGCTCTCACATTATGATTGTTAAATTTCTTGTGTTTAAGTATACCTACTACAAAAACTGTTTTTAAAAAGTCACACACTATAATATTTCGTTGGACTGCCTTTAGCTTTGATTACGGCATGCACTGTGGCATTGTTTCAATAAGCTTCTGCAATTTCCAGAATGTCATTTTTCCCGTCCAGAGTTGCATAAATCTTTCGCTAAGATCATGTATTGATGATGGGAAAGTCAGACCGCTGCGCAAAGTCTTCTCCAGCACATCCCAAAGATTCTCAATGGTTAAGGTCTGGATTCTCTGGTGCCCAATCCATGTGTGAAAATGTCTCATGCTCCCTGAACTACTATTTCACAATTTGAGCCTGCTGAATCCTGGCATTGTCATCTTGGAATATGCGCGTCCCATCAGGGAAGAAAGAACCCATTGATGGAATAACCTGGTCATTCTGTATATTCAGGTAGTCAGCTGACCTCATTCTTTGGGAACATAACGTCGCTGAACCTAGACCTCCAATCCAATGGGAGGCTATTATGCTGGAAGCATTTTAATTTTATGCATATATGTAGTTTTTTTACATACAGTATATGCAGTACTATATGCAATAAGGTATGTGTTATGTCCTGAATACAGTCTATTTTTTTAAATCAACTTGGAAAAACGAAATGTGTTACTGCATTTACAAAATCCGACAGCTGCCTTAGTTTCACGATAGTTAAATGTGCTGTAATGCCACCCGAAATGCATTCGTTCAGAAGAACAGGCCTCTTAAACATCCCATCAATGCTGCTTATCGATTCAGAGCCACCAGCGGTAGCAACCATTTAAAAGCCAATTCAATTGACAATGTGACAGACTCCCAGCGAACAAATATAGCAAAACATCAATATGAGCACTGATGGATTGTGTTATGCACAGCCCACCGCCACCCCTCTATATTGCTATTTCCCTCCTTTTTCTCTCCTTCTCTTGCTGTTTCTTTCCGTTTTGGATGATAAATATAAATCTTCACAGAGCTTAAATATGCTTCTATAACTTTTCATTGACTTTGCTTGATTGATGTTGATTTAGAAAGTGTCTCTCTTAAACCAAATCCTAAAGATTTAATTTAGATTTTGCCATATTTTCTTTAAGTTAAAGTCTCCCCATTGATAACAAATGAGCCTCATTACCTGCCATACACTCAACCTGTCAGTGCGCGCAAGAGGAAGAGCGAGGAAGAGGTCCATTTAACAGACTTACCGGCACTGTACAAAATCCCCTAATAATCACTCAGTTCAATCATGCGTCTGAAAGCCATAAAGAAATAAAAGCTATAAAAAGGACTCAGGCAGCGAACTGTGAAAATCCCTCTAGTGTTTAAAAGATGGATGCCAACAGCCTTCACGAAAGTATTATCTAAGATCTTATCCATGACGGTGGGCATTTTTCTGGTGGGATTACTAGGGTTTCCCGCAGGAAGAAATGTATTAACGCCCTTCAGCATCATAAAACAATGGAACAATCCCGAGTCAATCCATTCTTACACCCAAATTTTACGCCAAAGTGACCTTTTATAAACGTGTGAAATGAACTTTAATGGCATAGCTCAAGATGGTCACTAGTGAAAGGTTTGGAAGTCTGCACAGTGTTGTTATGACATCATATCCCCGTGGCTCCAGAGCGATTATTCATAAGGCATTTAGAGCTCAGGTGATTGGCTCTAAACAACATGCATCCGGAACTGAATACCTATTTGCACAGATGGCACAATTCAAATCGCATCATTCCAGCGAGACACGCACCAGCAGCTGCCATTAAGATAAACGCGAATAACGAATTACGATTTCCACACACCTGAAGAGAGCTCCAGGTATTACTGACCCCCTTGGTCAAAAAACAACAACAAAGCATTATTTCCCATTAGTTCCCTCCTTATTCTGTCTGTTCCCAAGAGAATGTGCAAAACGGCACTCTGATGCAGTTTCACAATGAAGTAGGTGTATTTTTATTTGGCTTAGGGTACATTGTTAAGAGTGCATATAGATGCCCTTCTGAGTCTCTTTCTAAGCACAAAACGTGCATATATTCTCTCCCTCGCTCTGACAAACACATATATACCCTGCAGGAAAGGTTGTTTCATTCATTATTTTTAGTTCTAGGATTTTTTTCCTGCATGTATTGTGCTGCTTCTCACAGAAGGGCTTCTGAAGGAAGTTGCTGGATGCTAAAACTGTAAATGACATTTCCACAGCTCACCGGCTTTGATTAGATAAGCTTTACAAGACTTTTTGTGGATACTATATCAGGACTATCTTTAGTGGTCATAATACTGCTGATGGTTTATGAATGTGATATTTTTAAATGCAGAATAGTATTTTCATGCTGAAATGGACTAAATGTCATACTCGCACAAGGTTGTTAAGCACACAAACAGGCTGTTTCGGGCAGTTTTGTTTGGCACTGTGGTAAAAAAAAACACAACGCGGGAACTTCCTCTCATATAAAAAAATTATTCAACTTCCTTTATAACTGCACTTAGTTGGATATCGATTGGCTGAGACATTTAATGGATGCCGAAATCCACTGGTGCAGAAGTATACCTCTGTCTGGAACATTTATCCTGTATGTATGCACATATATTTGTGTCTTTCACATAAATTCATACTAAATCTGTTGCTACCAAAAACATAACATTTGTTATTTCAATCCTCCCACATATCTACATTTCTGTTTCACAGGTTTAATAAGACAATATCAAAACCATTCAAAGTACAACACAGAACCCCCTTATAAGCATTCTGGGGTATACACTAGGGCTGTCAAAAAACAAACAAATTTGTACTACATGATTATCACGGACCAAAGAATTCTTAATAACAATATTATGATATCCACTGATTTGATAAATAATGAAATCACTGAAAGAAGTCTTTAATTTAGTTTATTTGGAGTTTTTGACCAATAAGTCATACTCAAAATATGAAAATAGGGAGGCAGACAGAGTGTGTAACCATTGCACCCCTTAAGGCAAAATGTTAAACAGATGCAGAAACTACATGTTGAAATGTCAATCAGATACTGGCGCTGGATGATTTACGATTACGATATCAATAATCACGTAACGTCACGTGAAATCAAGCAAGTCACGCCCACTGAGGGGCAGAAAGACTTTAATGCAGTAATGTTTTCCATTATCTGTACTCTATAGAACGGGCTAAAGTTGTTGTGCGATTGATTGTACAAACAGATTGAGCACAAAATCTGAGATTTCTTTTTATAGAAAAAAGCTCAGGAATCGCTGCAATTTGTTGAAACAAATGGAATATCGAAACGTGGATGTTTGCTAGCCATTTCACATCAGACTCAACTCAGGTGAGTTGTTTTTGTTGACCAATACCACAATAGCGTTACCTACCTACCTTCTACACCTTTATATGTTATGTAAATGTATTTCTTTGAACATTCTAAGCAGATGTATTTCATACCAACTTAAAGATGAACGTATTTTCAACAACATAAACATTTAGAAGAGCAATGTAAATCTTGTAAGATTCGGTTTAATAAACACCAAACGTGTTTAGAAAATCTTTACTTAAGACTTTGCTTTGTGTATTTCCCCCGACGTTGAAATCGGGTGCAAAATAAATATCAGGAAATTGCAATTCCGCGCAATAGTTTAGTGTACAAGGACACATGGTTCCTATGTTAGTCGTAAGGATCACTGTCGAGTCCAACTGCTTTTAATTTCAGCAAATAATTGCATGTTTTAGTCTTTGTCCCCCCCTTTCGAAAGCAGCCATTTTTCTAAGGATTTTACCACTTAAGACGGCATGTTCAGGCATGTTCACGTGGGAAAGTGATGTCAATGCATACCCTCTTTTAATATCATGGTTATTGCCAATACCAATATACTTTGGCAACCGTAATACATAAAGTACTGAACCAATGGCAATGAATTTGTTTTAATTTTAAATTTGAACAAAAGATGAAACAACAAATTGTTGATGCAGAACACAGTATCAGTCAACAAACACTCAACCTACTGAAATCCAACATTACGATCCCTTATAAAAGATTGCTCCTAGAACATTCACAGTACAACATCATTCCCAACACACAGAAATGAAATGGGCAGACCTAACATGGATGACATTACAGTCTACCTACTTACAACCTACAACATTCCCTTCCACCTTTCCAATCCATCTCTAAACTGAAAAATTCATGAGGGTATCCACACCACGTCCATGAAATATTCAGTGGCTTCTATTGTTCACTGATTTTCTTCCTGTATACCGTCTAACCCCCTGCACGAGGAAGGCTGATTCTGTTAGCCAGGTGAGCTTTTCAGAATATAAGACAACTCCTGCATTTCAATCTAACCTTTGGTATTAAATTTGTATCTTCTCAAGCCTGAGGTGGATTATTTTATCCGTAATTCTCTGTGTAAAAGCATAACGTTCCCCCACCAGGGCTGGCATAAACTCTATGAACAGAGACGTGTGCATATCTGTCTTGCGTGGTATGGTAGCTCACCAAAAAATGTGTGTGTGTGTGTGTGTTTATGCCCGCAGGTCCAGATTAGCTGTAGTCTGTGTAGTGTGAAAACCTGCTAAAATGGAAAGCTCTATTGATGTTATTATTCAGTTAAAATCATGTCTCAAAGCGTTCATAATGCTGTGGAAACATGCTCTATCCGCTCAGACACCCCGCTCAGATGCATATTCAACACGATGTTAGGAGGTCAGCGGTCACAAGCTATTATTACTCTACTGGCATTTATTACGTCTTGAATCAGTACCATGGGCTCTTAAAACTCATCATCGCCAGTTCATTTCTGTCCCGTTTGCACCATTGTGATAGCGATTACCTCACCCCGGCTCACCCAGTGTGTCAAGGAGATCATAAGCAATAATTGTTAGGGGTGGTTTTAATCACACAGTGAGGTCATTATGGAGCAAAGTATGTCTAAAATAAAGCATTGGCATTGATCTTGACATGCAATTAGCAGCCAACTATCAAACAAGGTCAAAACTTTCCCTAAATAAATCAAGAAACTCGCACACAAATTCTGTGGGCTTGATATCTTGTCATTTAAGAGAATAAATCTGGTTTAAATCACAGAATCGTCCCCAAACAGGACCCGCCATGACTTCATAAGGGCACCTGTCAGTCATGTTTATGAGCGCCACTTTGGAAATATTGCTCTTGAAAACAAGTCATACATTACATTATGTCTTTTAATTGATTATACGAGTCTGTCCAGCCTCAGTGATTAGGTAATTAAAGCTGTTTAATGGAGCGATCTCATTTAGCTGATTTTTGTTGTGACCGGAAACCGCCGCTCCTGAGGGTCCGGCATGCTGTCTGCATTGACCTTAAACATGCACTTGAATGCACAAGAAAACAACAATCATTAGCGCGGTCTATTACTTATGTTATTATAACTAACGCTTGACGTAATTGACAATAATTCTGTGGTTATGTTTAGTTTAACGTTAGTTAACATGTTAACGTATGCAATACATTTTTTTCAGATTAACGCGTTAAAATATTTAACGCAGCTATATGTCATCCTTTGTCTAGCGTTACAAATGATATAATCACGCTCTTATTCATGTAAAGGCCTTTTAACCATTTAAGCGCGATTTAAAATACAGTTGCTTTCACGCGTTCAGTGTGACACTGCACAACGCAACGCGACAGCGGTTCCCTCTGGTGTATACAGTCACGGGCTATAGGCTGCGTCAGTGAATCTCTGTCAGACAGCGCATCAGTATTAAGTTCTCTTCTGTGCTTGAATGAACATAAACACACAAGATTATGCCTGAAAGCATGTTTTGTCTAGCATTTTCGTAAGCACAGATTTCAACGTGTTAAATAAAAAATAAAAGAATGGGAAAGGGCGTCCGATCTGCGTAGAGCGGCAGCTCATAAAGGGGTTGTGTTCTTAAAACTGCTGCTGTGACTCCTGTCATTAATGCTAATCAAATAACAAAAGAAAAGAGGAATTCAATGTGTTTTGTAGCTTTAATTCTGTATTTAATTTAGAATTTTGTATTAAAGACTGTTTGAAAACTTAATTCAATTTCTGTATATTTCCTACCTGTTAGACATGATAGCTCTCAATAATTCTGTACTTCAATGTTGAATGGCTATAATCAATGTTAAAATAAAGAAAATGTCATCCATTTAATGGAGACATCAGTTACATTACTAATATCAGAATGTTGGCTTTCATTCATAAAATGATGTTGTTAAATAAATCTTAATTTGATGATTAAATGTGAAATTATTAGAATGTAAAAGTATATTTAAAAACATTCATATTATGTGCGATTAATCGTGATACATGTCTGAAGACATAATTATTTATATTGCATTTCTGTCAACAGATCCTCTACACACTGGACCTTTAAGAGATAGCAAATTCTGTAGCTGGACGTTCATGCAGAATTCATCATTATGTGGGGAGGGTTAACCTTTGCTTGACATTGTCACCTGCCTTGTTTCTATTTTCTGTTCTTTCCTCAACCTTTCACATCAACCCAACCACCGTGCCTATACTCTCTCTCTCCGTTTCTGTGTGTCTGTGTTCTTCTGTTTCCATCTCTGGCTGTGTATGTGTTCTGGCATGTGAATAAACCTGTCATTATCTGCAGGTGTGCAGAAGTTCAGGTCTGCTCGTGCTGGCTGCCTCCTCTTTTTGGACCCACAGAGAGGACAAAACAACATTTGCAACTTCAGTTCTCCTGGTCGTATATACAGTAGTATAAGCTCAAGATAAAAAGAATCAGTAAAACACTGTGAAAAAACACACTTGTCTTACTAGAAATAAACATCAGAATAAATATTACTAAATGACACTTGTTTAAAGTCATTAAAATCTGAAACACTAGGAAGAAAACTAAACATAGACAGGTCATTTTAAAATAAAATATACACAAAAAGGTAATAAATCCAGTACTGGAATGTGTAAATATTAAAGTACAATAACACAAGACACACTAAACTAAATCAGCTCGACAGATACAGTAATAATGACCATTTATGCAGGATTTCTGATTACTGTGTGATCTACAAAAACTTATAGGAACAGCAAATACTAGTACAGCAAAAGACACCAATGGCAGATTTTTGCAACAAACACGGTTATCTTTTCTTTTGTTATCACTCTCTCCCTCTTCACTGAGTAGGTGGATTAAGCCCCCCAAAAAAACAATTGTTTGAATTGTTATGGATTTCCTGCAACTTTCATGGTGCATGTATTCTGTAAATAGGCTCTCACAATGCTCTTTACTTTCTCAATGGGACACATTGTCCAGCAGTGTTAAAGTATCTGTCCATTTAAGTTTCCATCCAACGATGAATAATTCGGCCATATAGACAGAAATAAATATTGTTTTGCATATCTGCTGAAACCCAATTTATATTCACCTCCAGCAGAATGAGAATGTCTTCGTATCAAGGAGACAGAATTATTATGGAAAATTCCTATGTCAATAATAAAAGGAAGCAGAAATCCTTGTCCTCCCCTATGCATCTGTGTTCATTTGCACAAGGTTGTATTTCAGCAGAACCCTACTGTTTTCAAGCCTCTCATTGATGAATCAATGCATTGGCAGGTGCATTCTGGGTTGTCACATGCACATTTATCTAATCATTGACGGCAGTGAGTAATTTTCTTTTTCTGTTCCTGGGAGATCTGGCCCTGTGGCCCGTTCCATTATACTATTGTGTTATTGGCATGACGTGCTCTCTAAGGTATTACTGATACGCTCTTGATCACAAGCGTCTTTAGCCCAGAAATATGAGTGCCGTGTTCCTGTATCTCTGCCTTATACAAAAGTAAGTCAGGAATGCGCTGTGCAGAGCTTTGAAGAATTATAATGCAATGTTTCGATATCTTATACATCTCGGATCTGACTGTGTGCAGAGAATGCCAGTTGCTATGGTTACTGTTGCCTTTGGAAGTTGGATTGTTGCAGCAGTACTATTGTCAATGTCCTAAACAAATGCTTTTAAATTGGCATAGCAACATGATGAATTTTCATAAGATCAAGAAGTTAAAGATAATATTTTCTTCATTTTGAATGTTTTAAAAAAAGCTATCACTTATGCATTAAGCAGACACTTTTATCGAAAGCAGAGAAGAAGAGAAGATTAATCGTGATTAATCGATTCCAAAAGAAATGTTTGTGTTTCTATAATACATGTGTGTGTGTGTTGTGTATATTTATATGTTTATAATATATGTAGTGTAAATAAATGCACACACATACATTTACAGCATATATAAAAATGTGTATGTATGTATATATTATATATAAAAATATATATCAGTGGCGAATGCTCCGCATACCCAGGCCATTTGCGGGAATGAGTTCACGGACTGGCTAATTAATGTTTATAAATTGAATCCTTATCATTTGAAATGTCATTTAAAACTTACATAATGAAATGTTATGAATAAAAACAAATCTGTGCCATTTACGGAAGCTTCGGGGCAAGTGGATTCACAGCCTCCACTCTTTTGCTATGACTCGTCACGATTGTTGCGTGATGCTGGCACGCGCGTGGTTGATTTCAAGAGCAAGGTATGCTGTCAGCTCTTGACCAAGCTGAAAAGTCCGCTGTTGCTGGCAGATTTCGAATGCCAACATTCAGAAACCACTAAAAACATATCTTCTTACATTTATTGGTACAGAAAGTGTATGTTAAAGATATATGTTATTTGGCATCATGCTCGAAATGAGTAAATCAAGTGATAATGAAATTATTATTTTTTTTAATTATAAAATGTATGTAAAATAAAAAGTATTTCATTCCCCAGTTTTCATGCAATCATGTCGCTTCAAAGTCCGTTATTGTTGTTCGCTCTATATCACATTGCAGCGCTTTATATCACCTGGGTAAGAAATGTAATACTATTCACTGGGAATAAAAAATAAATCAGTAGAGGCAGAGACATTAAATAGGCCCATTGATAAAAACATGATTTAAACAGAATTGAAATATGACACTAAAACCGACCAGTAGGTGTCCAGGTCTTTTTTAATTCATGACCACGTTTACATGGACAACAATAATCCCATATTAACACGATTAAGACAATACTCTGATTAAGAATGGACGATGTAAAAGAGTCTAAACTCATAATCGTAGTAAACACAAATCGAATTAAGACGGGTGGAGTACTCCTATTTTAGTTGCATTATCGAGGTGCGGTATAGACATGTACACACCTTAATCGCATTATTACCGGCACGTAGGAACTTTCGTGGCACTTTGTGACAGGTTACACACACGGACGGCCGTTTCGTTTTACGGCAAACAACATGGCTTCAAGCAAGAGAGCACATTTTTGGTCCTAACAGGAAACAAGAAAGATGCCAACAATTCTAGAAAATAAATGAAACACCAGAAACTGTATGTGGTACCATGGCGAAGACGAACTTTTTGTTGTTACATGAAATTATGGAGGGAACATCGAACGGCTTCACTTAGGGACGTAATGACACATGCCATTAATCAAACTATGTAGTGTAACATGTAAAACGGGAACATGAAAGGTATATTCTTAAAGCAACTCATGTAAACACCTTAATCGTAATATTAGCTTATTCAGAATAAGGCAAATCATTTGATTACTGATGTCCATGTAAACGTGGTCTATTAATGAGTCATTCATACCACCGATTCGTTCAAATTACATCTGAATCATTGACTCACTTGATTCTGTCAGCAAGAGACCGCTGTCAGACGTGTGACCGTTCAGCTGCTGCTTAGTGTGGATATTTTCTTACTTTTCTCAGGTAACGTGCAGACTTAACAACTTGTTGTTGTATAAAAAAAATATGAGTTTAAGTAAATATGAGGTCTTTTTTAATATAATTTTGATCAAACTTTTGCCTCAAGCCTATTTTCCTGCTGTGTGCAATGTAATGGGAGGGGCGGAGATCTTTTCAAGTGAAACAGCAAAGGCCGCTACTGGTCTTGCCACTCAGCATACCCGTTTAAAAAAGTTTACAATTATTGTCAAAAGTAAAAATCATGTATACATTTTAAATATATATAAAAAATATTACTGAGTGCACCTTTAATGTCAATATTTTGGCAAACACAGATTATTTCTTTACAGGAGCTTCAATTATACCATACCATATCATTACTGTATTATTATTCATTATTATTTATATGCATGTTTATTAATTATTCCTCTTTGTCAGTACACCTCTATCTGAAGCCTGAGAAAATTTCCAGATAGAACTTGTCTGCTCCAAATTTTATCAAGAAATACAGACCCTGTTTGTTTGTAAGCAAGTGCACGAGTGTTTGAATGTGTGTGCATGCATAAATTGCGTTTTTATGTTCCACTGGGTACAATTTTTAATCTACACAGAGCTCCGAATTTGAAGCTTTGAGTCAGTCGGGAGAGAGGGATTTGCACTGGATTGGGATGGTGGGTGAGTGAGAGAGAGAAAGCTGCAGTCGGCAACAGACACTAAGCTGACAGGCGGTATGGGGGGGTTTCCATGTTCTAAACACGCTGTGAGTAGCAGAGACCCACATCATCTTAACTATCCTAAACCCCTCTGCCACCGGAGAGAGAGAGAGTTTTGAGTACGGGAGCATTAGACAACTATACAGGCAGAGACTTTGGATCAACCTGATCTAAAAAATGATTGCTTTTGAACACCAACAATTTTGCCAATGAAATCATTTTATTTGTTCATTTCTAGCATCCAAAAGCAAAATTATTTTAAATTGTCCTGGGAGATTTAGCCGGACTATCTGAAGCAATTTAAAGCAATTTATACATTTTTCTCGCTTACCACTCAGTCAGTGGCCCATGATGCTGTGTTCTGCCCCCATAAATCTGTTCTGCCACTGTTCCCATCCAACCGAGTCTCCTGGGTAACACTTGGCCTCCAGGGGATGGCACGACAAACCTCAGAAAAGGTTTTACAGCACAAAATCTCTGAAACATCTGCGCTGAGGGGCAGATGTGCCGTCAGATGTCCAGTGTGTGTGTATCTGTGCAGAAACAAAAGAGGTTTGAGATAAATACACTAATCACATTAGGTATGTGATACATGGTGTTCTTACACATTACATTAGATTTAGATAATGAGGGCAGTTATTTAAAGTCCAAAGAATCATCCAACCTAGGAGGAGAAAAAAAGATGGAGAAAAGAGAAAAACAGTGCTCTACCCAAAGCCTTTGGAGTTTTGTCATATCGAACTACCAAAATATTTTCCCCAAAATGCAATAAATCCATGACAATTTTTTTTAATTCAATTAATCCATTGAATCAATACAAAAGTAATTTTTCATATTGAAACACAAAAAGGGAGTTGATCCATATATTACAGCCTCTGAACTCAATATAATACTAATCTTACATACAGGCACTGGACAAAAATACATTCAATCAGTCATCGCTCCTAAAAATGAATTCAACGGGTCATCTTTTTAATGCTATAAATGAGTGCCTCATCTTCTTAAACTCCTCACGTTATTCAATCGAATTTCATTCGATTTCGATGGCTTACGTTTCTTCCCCACCGCAGAAACCAGCACGGGTTCATCAATGCCGTCAAAATCATTAATTTTTTTGTCTGTTTGTTGAACCCAAAGTACAAAGTATATCAGGGAAACTGGGATTCTGACCGTATTCAGAGAGCCGCCATTATGGTTTACAATGCGTGGAATGGTGAGCTGTGATTGGTTGGGCTGATATATCGCATTCTGCAGAGAAGTGAGACTGGCGTATATTGCGGTTTGGAAAAAAAGGGAGAAAACATGACAGAATAACACGGCGGATATCGCATTTTGCGTAAAATTAAAAAGTGACTTTTGTATACCTACCTGGCGGAAACTCATTTTTTTATAAAAGGCGTTTTACGCGTGTTGGTACCAAACTCTTTAAATAATGACTTAACTTTAATAATTTTATATCCCTTTAATAGAATGCTTACTTTATTTGTTGAAAAATTCACCAAATTGTCACAATGAATCAGATAGCCTCATGCATTTATCATCAATTCACACATTTGTTCATGTTTGTTTGTTATTATTAATTTCTGCATGGATATGAAGTGGCTGGATAAGGTTTTCCCTCAGGCTGTGACAACATGCTGTTAGCAACAACATTTTTATCTTTGAACAGCTTAGTTGTGCACATTTTCTAAGCATAATGACTGAATTTGTAACTAAACAGCATATTTCAAGACTTAAATTGTTCTCTTTTGTAATGGAGCAGAACATCTCTGTTGGCAAAGAAGAATCAGCTCTCTATTTTCCATAAGAAGATGTGCCAGCATCACCAGAACTTCTACTGTTATCGATATAGTTCATATTAGATAAATTGGGGCTTTTACTTCAGTAAATATTCTTCGGGTTAGCTTTAAAGATGTTTTTTGGAGGATCTATTGACAGAAATGCAATACAATATACATATCTATGTCTTCAGAGGTGTATAAAGACCTTACATGATGAAGTGTTATGTTGTTCTTACCTCGAAGGTGTGATGAACTGGGCTTGTTTATTATTTTATACTGTTGTATGAGGTCTACTTATGACGTTCCCATGGTATTTACATTTAAAAACATCAAAATCAAGGAATAGGCTATTTTTACCTGGGTTTTGATGCCGGCTTGACAAACGATCAGTTTGAATGGGCGTTCCGCCATGAAGACTTGGAAGTAAATGCCCACTGCTATGATTGGATAGCAGTTTGAGTAGTCTTAGTTGGAGCCTTCTGTGAATTTGGTTAGAGACGTAACGTAAGGTTACACATTCGCCCTATTCGCACAAGATTAGTGTTATCTGGGAACCTTGTGTGATTTATAAATGACCTCCCCACATCAGTATTTCATGTGGCGCATTCGCACGGGATAAATGAAGCCTGTAATTTAGTAAATTTATTTTCCGGATGTGATGGCAAGGCTTTGAGTATAGTTTGTATGATTTATAGTTGTATGGTTTTTCAACGTTTCGCATGGAATTAAGATCACAGACAACCTCTGCAATTATTACAAATGACTAGAGGTCCCCAGGTAAAACTAATCCCGTGCGAATAGGGCTCAGGGCATATCAAGCGATCTCTAACAAAGCAATAGTGATGCATAGTACAAACATTTTGTACTCGCATAAGATTGCGCCGTCATTCCTATCGGATCCAATATTGACGGCACAGCACTGCTTTATACAGTAATATTAGTCTCTCCGAAAATCCATCGTCGACCTCTGTCAGGAATCCGCGCTAATCTTTTTCCCACGTGAGCTGGAACCCCTTTTTAAAAATAAACTTCAACCACTCATTACTAATGTCGGAATCCGAAGGAAGGTTATGCAGCGACTGTGTTCTTCCACAACCAGGCACTGACTGCACAATATTTTGCGATCTTTAACGGCATGTTTATTGCTTGCTCGCTCTATCTGGTTCCGTGCAACTTGTGTTACTACAGTCCTGTCATGCGCGAACCAGTGGGCGGGGTTATAGAAGTAGTCGTTGATATTTTTCTGTGGAGACGGTGTTCAACCAATAGATAGGTGCATTCCAGGACCTGGCGTTCGCTGAGCCTGGTGTCAAGAACAGTTGTAATTTCAGTAACAAGTGCGTTTTTAGTTCTGACGAATCTAATCTACGATTCCCTCTAATATAACAAAAGCTCGAGGTCTTAATTTATCGCCCCTATAAAATGAGCTATTTCAATCTACGCTGCGGGATGTATTTAACCATTTTGTTGATATAGTATCCCTAAACGTAAAAACTGCTCTTAAAGGTCTCCTCAGACGAGCACTTTCAACAAGTTGGTATGATTTATTAGGGTCTTCATGAAATGTCTGGAACATATTTTCTTAAAAACAATCAATGGCTGTGTAAACAAAACCCTTCTTGCCTTGTCAAAAACAGCTATGCTCACAGCAACCCGTTTTGGTGTATGTCTCTTTACAGCGAACCCCACCCCCCTTCTGTCTGGCGTGTCAACACAACACAGGTGTAGTACTGCCATGGCAATGGTTTAGCTAAATGATATTTCCTGAATTCCACTCCGGTTAGTTTCATCTTAAACGTCTCAAATCATTCGTCCGGAGACAAAAGAATCCTAATCCTAATGCCTTACATTGTGCGTGTATGCTTACATATAGCGCTTGTCATTGACAAGTTATAACGTTACACACACAACGTGAGAGCTAGTTTGCTGCGACAGATTTTTCAGCCCAAGCACAAATGATTTGAGAGGTTAAAACGAAACTAACCCCAGTGTTCACCCTGTTCATTAGCAAAACAAACAGCTTGCCGCAGCTAAACATATTAACGCACGTAATGTATTAACATTCATACAGCTAAACTCCATGTGTCCATCTGGACTTATATACAGTAAATTTAACACTGAATTTGAATGTTCTATTTAACCCGTGACTGACTTTGCTATCATATGCTAACGTTATCCTCCTATATAAAATGTACATTTACGTCAATTCAGACTGTTGATAAATATTACTTACATCGGCAGTTTTTGTCTTGTTCAGTCGGTCTCGATCCCTCTTGAGGAACGACTTTGAAGCTAATCCTGCTTGTACTGTCCCAGGTTGAAAAAGCACTCCGACTTGAGGTGATTCGCGCAAACAAGCAGGTTTTTACTTATAGTTTCTGGTGGATTTCCACTAAAAATAAAATAAATCCACTCCTGTCTCTTCCTAGGTTTGGACTCTGTGCAGCGACTTCATTGCATGTTGTCCACGAACTTAAGCCATGGCGATGATGGCGTCACGTACACCGCTGTAGCACGGAAATAACAATGGCGGAGCGCGGTGGGTGGAACTTTGTAGATTAAGGGGCGGTAACATTATAATAAAATCCGCTTTGGACGTCACAATCGGAGCGAAATCTGAACGGCTCAATTTCTCACATGCTTGCAGGGAAAGGCACACCAAAACAAACTTACTGGGTTCTTATTTTTCACGTTTTCTGGGTTGCTAGATGCACTGGGGACCCGATTATAGCACTTAAACACAGAAAAAGTGGGGTTTTCATCTGATGTCTCCTTTAAGAGCGTGTTTCGTAAATATTATATATCCTTCGATAAACAAGTGAAAACGTGATGACATCATAGTGCTGTGCAGCCACCGAAGTCAAGCTTCAAAAGGGAGGGATGGATGGAGTGAGCTGTTGGTTGCAATTCGCAACCTCACCACTAGATGCTGCTAAATTTCATACACTTGACGTTTAAATCCATTTCGGTATTATATAGTACAGTAAACAAATAAATAAATTAATATATAAAAATATAATTCAATTTAATAAAATTTATATAGCGCTTTTTACCGTTTCGCATAGATCTAGTCAATCTTACTGTAGTGAAGACTTTACTAGTCTGACATATAAATAAAAGTAAGTTTTTTTGTTTATAAGTACCTTAATGACATTATATAGTTGAACCTTGCCTTGTTGGGACTTATTTGTTCCTAATCATCCACTACTATTATTTTTCCATCATAGCACCAAAATTTAGTTTGGAGAATAAAATTGACTAGTAACTTTGTGTAACGGTTTCAAATCCCTAGATAAAAACCCACAAAGTAGACTTCTGCTCAAAATCATAAAGTTAGCACTTTTGACAACACTGTCATTTGACAGCAAGCCCCCGGTCTCCTTTAATACAATTATAAGTTTGACATAATAAATCTGAGAACTCGTTTGACTGTTGTCCATTCGGTAATTCCCTTTCAAGTGCTCCGAAACTAGACATGCCCAAAACGGAACTGACAGCTGAGGTCATACGCAATTACAAAAGACTCTAATTGCATATTTAGCCACTCTATTCAATTGCCTGCAGGTAGCTGCTGACCTGAAGGCGAACTCAGGATTAATTACACCGCATATCACCATTGATCAAGCCTTCCTGGATGCTGTGCTTGGCCAGACCGCATAAAACAATACAACTGATTACTTCAACACATTCAGCACAAAAGCTCATCCGAGACACTGGCCAATTTAGAATACATAATCAGCCATCACATTGGAAAACCTAAAAAATAAAATAGTCCTCGCCTTCTGAGATTACAATTGATTTTTAAAACAAACAGAAAGAAAGAATTTTCAAGGTGTGTGGTTTTGGTATAAATTGCCATTACAATCTTTCAGGGCCTAAAAAGTGTTTGCCAGTTTTTTTTGTCTTTTAAATGTCAAGAAAACAAAATTGAACGCAGCTTTCAATTCACATATACCCATTAGGCTGCTCAATGAAGTACAACCTCCTATTTGTGTTTCAATGTTCAGACCCTCATGTCACATGTTCCATTTGACTGAAACTCTTATTTGGCCGAAGGCTTCAAAGGTAATAACAGAAGAAAAGAAAGCAGTAACTTTCTGCTCCAAGCACATACTGTACAATATTTAAGGATGCACCGATACCGGTATCTGTATCAGGCCCGATCCTACGCTCATGTACTTGTCCTCGTACTAGTAAAAATGACCAATACCTCATGTGACATAACTGACAGAAATGTGTTGTGAAATTTGCTTGGAAAGTTTGTGAAAAGCACATAAAATTATTAATTTTTTCATAATGTTTAAGGTGGCGCTTTTTGTAATTATGAGCCCATTATATTTGTATTAGTCTCACTGTGTTTTAAAAAGGTACAGGCATCGGAATCGACGAGTACCAGAAAAAATATCGGTACTCGTATTCTGTCTTTAAAAAATGGTATTGGTGCATCCCTAATATTTACACTTAGGGACAAAATTGTACTTATATCAGACAGTGAATTGCTGAGAATCGAGCCATTTGTTGCAATATGACACGCCATGGCACATTTTAACTTAAAAAACGGTCTGTTCGTCTAATGAAAACAAACACGCAGTATCAGTTTTGTATTTCATGTTAACAAGCTACTTACAATGAAAGTGTCAACATATAATAATGACTCTGAAACATGTTGCACCCCCCTCGATTAAATGGTCCCGAAAGAGAGTAATTGAAGTGCCCTGCCTTAAAGGGATATTGATATACAGCAGGTACACTGTGTAAACTCCAGAGTGCCAGTGTGAGACAACAGTCACTGCGTCACTGCCTCTCAGATCGGCATCAGGAGCAATGATCATGACAACTTTATTAATCACATCAATCATCCTCTGCACCATGGCGACTGCTGGGAACCCTATTCGTCTTTCACTTTACCTCCCCCATTTCTCTCCTTCATCTTTCTCACTCCCTTACATTAGCTCTAAGCACAGTGTGTGTGCGTGCGTGTATGTCTTTGGTAAGGTTTTGGAATCCGTGTTAACATATAATCCCCAGAATAAGAATCTTGCAAAGGTACACCCTTTGCATTCCAATAAGAATATTAAATATTTGGCCTTAGACCATGTTGAATACTAAGTTTTTTTCTGCATTTTTTTAAGTTCTGCAACTCTGAATGACAAAAAGAACATTGGATTTCTGCAGTTGCTTCATCTCACCCAGAAGCCACAAGCTGTTTTGTTCATTCCGCAGTATGTCATTAGCCAGAGTTTTCTTGGAAACATATTGAAGCAAAATAATTTAACATTAGATTATTTTAGATTGGGCAGAACTTTGAAATGAGCACTACACACCAACACCCTGCAAGGAGCCTATTTACATATGAGCCTATTTGTTTCAAACCCCGTGTATTTCTTTAATGATTAAAATGTTTAAATATATATATACAAGTACAGTATATACAAATGGATATATTTACTAGAGATGCTCCGATATACAATTTCTCCACAGATACCCATAGCTGACTATTCAGAGTGATATCTGCCGATACCGATTCTGAAGATGAATTAATATTTCTTAACTTTCCGAGTGTTATTAATTCATAAAATGACTATTAATATTGAACTGGTAATGTTTCTTAACATTTTCTAAATACAGGGCACAAATTCATTGCATTGTCCTGTTCTCTTTTAATTGACAGAATATATCAGCCCTGACCAGCTATCTGCCGATAGTGTGGAAAATTGCTTTGTGATACAGATTATTGGCTGATACCAGTGCATCTCCAGCTATTTTACACAATTAAATTGAATTAGATACTCCATTATTTGCTTATGATTTGTTATTGTAAGTTATGGTAAACTCTTAAAAAAAAAGATGCTTCAAAGGTTCACTCTAAAAAGAAAGGTGCTTCAAAAGGTTCTTCGATGCCATATTAGAACCATTTGGTTCCATAAAGAACCTTTAACAGCTGAATTATAAAAAGTAAGAAAGAGATGGTTCTTCAAGAACCTTTGGCTGAATGGTTCTTTATGGAACCAAACGGTTCTTCTATGGCATCGAAGAACCTTTTGAAGCACCTGTTTTGTACTGTAAAATGTGAAGTATTATGTTGTGGTTTTGAAGTTACATCAACTCAAAAATGTAAAATTGATCTTACACTGCCTAAAATATGAGCCATAAAGTGTGTTCATGCTTTGTTCTGAAAGAAGAGCTGACAGCGAGTGTAAATGAGACTCTATGAATCACAGAACAGATCTATATGTTTTTCCGAGTGGAAATTACCTCTCACTATTATGGACTATTATGATAATGCACCTCAAAAAAGATGGTGTTTGCCTGCGCAGCTGAGAAGGAAAATCAATTTGAGATTTTTTTTCTTCCAACTATTCAGTGCACTTACAATGGAAGAAAAGCATGGAGGAGCATAAAACTGCTTTATTTCCCAGAAGTTCTGCAAATTGTTGGACTAAAACTTGGCTTTTCACTGTGTGTGTGTGTGTCTGCTTTTGCTGAATAGGTCCACTGAAAACATCTGTCTATCCCAGGGGAGGGACAGAGCAAGCTGTCACTTATCTCTAAATGAACTATTTGATTCTTTATTGTACATGATGGGGTGAAAATAAATATGAAGGAAAGCTGGACTGCAAAAATGTCCTCACATTCTTCAACCGGTTTCTTTCAATATCATTAGCCTCAGCTTTCTAAACACCAGTGCTTTACATCAGCTCTGTGGGTCTGCGACACCATCTGGCTTATTTCTAGCCTCATAAACACACGCATCCAACAAACGATCTCACTCGCACGCAAAACTATTGAATGATAGAACGCCGTGGTGCAAACTGCCAGATTTGGTTGTCTGGATCAGAGAATATAACGAAGTCTACAGTAGGTAGTCAGTAAGAATTCAGTCCAATTCTTTCAAATGGACCATAAATGTCATTGTAGTCATATAAAGCCAGCTGTGGTGTGAGGTCTGCACTCTCCATACCCAAAAACTTGGACTGTTTCCCTAAAACAGTTTCCCCCGCCATATGTTCATTCTCCGTCCAAGCACGCCTTCTCTCTTGGAAACCGTCCATCTGTGATCATGAAATGTCACTCTGACTCTCATCTAAATAAGCACGGTGTCATTTTCAAGAGCCATAGATGACCTTCTATTCCCTCTCCCCTATTCCCATATCTATCACTGTCATTGAACACAAGTATCATTTTCATACTACCGTCAGAACATCAGTGTTTCACCCCACAGTGTTAAATGTCATTACGCTGTGTAACTTCCACAACACACCCGGTGCATTGTGGGGCAGTAATGGTTATCACATCCGGAGCCAAACCGCGGTCCACCCAGAGAGAAGCAATGTAAGGAGCGGACATGTCATGTACTCTTCAAGCTGCTTTTTAATGGGGTTCTCTCTGCTCATTTGTTGGAGATAGGAAGGATTCTAATAACGGCCTTATCTCTTTGTGGCGGCAATTTGTCTTCGTCCCTTTCCCTGCAGGAGCTCGTTCGCTATCTGGCGACAAGCTTTGTCCAATTTGACACAGTCAACTGACAGTGGCTAATGAAGGTTAGGGGGCCAGCCTCTGCTTCTCCTTCAGCTAATTCACACAAGACCACAGTTCCCCGCCAGTCACAGAACTCTTCCTCTCATTCCTATTTTCCCTTAATTCCAGCACCAGGATATTCAAATCTAACACCTAAGATGATGGTAATCAAAGCTGACATGACTTTCTGAGTTTTATTCTTTTTACCCGAGTCACTTGTTCCATTTACCTAAAGCGTATATCACTGGAAATGTTGAAAAGCTTATTTAGTATTAAAGTGCTAAAATGGCTCAAAGGGATAGTTTACCCAAACATAAACATATTTGTTTACCCTCATGTCATTCACAACCTATGATTCTTCTGTGGAACATTTGGGTCCCATGTTGTTTGGTTACCAACGTTCCCTCTACAGATGATCCAGAATGCAGCGGCAAGAGTGGTCTTCAATGAACCGAAGAGAGCACACGTCACTCCTCTCTTCTCTTAAAGTTACATTGGCTCCCTATTGCGGCTCGCATCAAATTCAAATCCCTCCTCCTGGCCTACAAGTCCACCACTGGTTTGGCTCCCCCTTATCTTCTTTCGCTAATGCAGACGTATGTACCCACCAGATCTCTGTGCTCTGCAAACGAACGACGTCTTGTGGTGCCATCCCAAAAAGGTAAAAAATCGATCTCACGAACCTTCTCTGGATCGGTACCACTTTTGTGGAACGATCTGCCCGCGGCAACAAGATCTGCAGATTCTGTAGCCATCTTTAAGAATCGTCTGAAAACGCATCTCTTCCGTCAACACCTTACCGATCAGTTCTGACTTCTATCTCTTTTCTACAAAAAAAAAAAAAAAAACTAACTTAGCACTGTATACTGTGGTAGGCTTTATGAAGCCAGTTTTATTGATTGCACTTTTGCTTTTTTGTTGTACTTGCGTTGTCCGAATTGCTTCAATTGTTTACCCCATCTGTAAGTCGCTTTGGATAAAAGCGTCTGCCAAATGACTAAAATGGAACACAAAAGAAGACATTCTGAGAAATGTCTCAGTGGATTAGTGTCTGTACATTTGGGTCCCATGTTGTTTGGTTACCAACGTTCTTCAAAATATCTTCTTGTGTGTTCTGCATAAGAAGGAATATCATACATGTTTGGTGTGAATGTATGAGCTAACATAAACTTACAATGATTCATAATTCATAGCTACCTTTTTTCATTTGTTTTCGGTATAGTAATCTCTCATTTTCTCAATATAGTAATCACTATATTAAGGAAGTGCTTAAAGTTTCCATACCTTTGAGCCGTCTGGTACGATTTTTCAGGGAAACTTAGTTTGGCATCATTGTACCAAGGATATTAAGTACTGCATGTAACCTGCAATTTTATGTTTCAAACAGAGATATTGAGGCAGATCTTAAAGGGAACATTTTTTATTCAGTCATCTGTTTTTCACCATGTCGTTCAAATACAGGGTAGACTGTTTTTTCTGTGGAACACAAAAGACGGTATTTTAAGAAATGTCTAAATGGTTTTGTGTCCATACAATGAAAGTCAATGTTGTTTGCCGGCCATCATTCTTAAGATCTTATTTTGTGTTCTGCAGAAGAAAGAAATCATTCAGGTTTTAAATGACACGGCAGTGAGTAAATAATGAGAGAATTTTCATTTTTGGTAACTATCCCTTTAATGTTAATTTCGATATTAACTAATAGATCAAATCCAAAGCGAATAAAAAACTAAAGACATGTTATTGTGATCTACAGTACCTAAAAGCTTATACACACATTAGCATTCAAGACATGGAAAGATCTTCTAAATATCATAAAAAGCCACATAGTCTGTGATCATGGTGAAAAGTTAAGTGCCTCCCTTAGCAGCAAAGCTTTTGTCATTTTGCTCATTCCACATAAGAGCTGGAGGTCAGACCATTAGCTTTTTGGTTACTGAAATGTGTCTTCATTTGTAATGTTGCTGTTGCCCCTTTGTAAGCCAAATAGTGGTAGTTAGGGTCAGGCGGTTCAATGAACAGGAACATTCGGTCTACCAGTGCAAATTCCTTAAGGGCCACTTCCCCTGACCACAGCCACTGCGCTTTGAACAAAACACTTAACCTCTATCTGCTCCAGCAGACTGCCTCTGCACTCTGAAACTTCACCAATTTATCCCAAGAATTACGCAAATGTCAAGGCGTCCTCAGGTGCCAATGCAGGTTTCAAAACAAGTAAGTCAAAGAAGTGTGAACACTAAAACTGCATATAGATGATGGCTGTTTAACCATAAATGTAATTTAATACTGATTAGATGTAAATGAAATGTATCTACAAAACTGTTAAAGAAAGATTATCCACAAAATGGTTTCCTCATGATGACATCATCAAGATTATGGCTCGCTCTTTTGAAATTCTGTAGCCTGTGAAAGTGTACGAACTCTATTTCCATATATTTATAAGCGCTGAAGTTTATTTGAGATCTTCTGCAAGGAAGCTCCTCACATTGCCCCGTCACCTCTCCTTCACAGCACGTTTCCAACCGCTTTCCCTGGTCTAATGGAATCTGATTGCTAATAATGAATTCTTCATGGTGAAGATGTGCCATAGCCTTCCAGTTCCATTAATTGTTGTACTACAGATGAAGATGCTGATTAACAATGCTAATTAGGCTTTGTTTCAGTAATGACATATTATTACCGTGCCGAACGCTCCGGAACAGCCTGTCTACAGGATGCTTTCCATTTACATTTAGCAGTTCAGTTCAAATTCGATTTCCTGTTAACATTTGTTTGACCTTTTCCATCTCTGTTGATGTCAGAACATTTTGACATGAGAAAAAGACCAGAAGGTCTGTACGGAATAAGTGTCGTTATCTCCAAGTATCTTTTTATTTCTAAAATTTTTTAGACGAGAACAAAGTGAGCCAAGCTCTTAAGGGAAAACTCAATGGATCTACCGCCCCCGAGATTTGATTACTTTTTCAAAGCGGTCTCCATTTTCCAACAGGTCGTCCCAGGAAAGAGAAAGCACAGAACCGTTTTCAAAAGAAAGAAAGCTGTTAATTCCAAAACCCAAGGCAAACTTGATACTTATGGATCGATGTATGCATCAATACATATGCCTCCTCATAATCCTGTAAAGCTGTTTATTTTTACACTCCAAAAAATGTTTTGTCCTTTCATCAACACTACCCTGCATGACATATCAAAGCCTGGAAGAATATAAACCTTCCATTGTAGAGAGAGAAAAAATATATTAGCTAAACAAATCGATAGTGCATTAAGCCCCTGAGGTATCTTCCTGAAGAAGAGCAATGGTCAGACAAAACCAGCCTGTAGTCTCACCACCTCTCAATCAGATGAAGTCTGGAGGTGATCCATTACAGGACTGATGGGAACATTACAGCCACGGAGATGAGAAGATAGTGGGCAGATATACTCAGCGGCCAGATATTCCGCTGTATGAAGCTACACACGAATGGGCTCTGTCTTCACATTCAACGAGAACAGATCTCGAATCATCTGAGCTCAGATACTACACAACACAACAGTTTGTCAGTGGTTTTGTGCGCAAACTGGTAATTGCAGGATATATGATGTGACATGAGAGTTCTTTTGCTTGGCAGCACTTGAAATACAGGTGACTAATGGGATTTTAAATTCATACATCAAGCGCATTTTTCAGCCTATTAAAAATTTCAAATTCACTTTGTCATGAAATGTCTTTCAAAGAGGGTTTGTAATACCAAGCTTTTCTGTATCTCACTTGTTTCACTTCTTTGTTTTAGTGAGAACTCTACGGTATTTACAACGATTATGTATTAGCCTATTCATTGTAATTATAACAGTAAAATTGTGAATAATGATAAAGTTGACGCGTGTCATTTTTCAGATGCACCTTCATGAGTTTGCATTCAATATTTAAAAGACGTGTCTGATCATTTCATCATACATTTTGCCTTCAGCTCTTACAATTTCAAGCAATAACACTATATAAATAGCCCTATTTTACAGATAACCTTAATATTACCAGATGAGGTAACGTTTAAATGAACTGGTTGTAAAAAATGTATTTTAAGTATTAGATCAGGTAGCCAGAAAGTGCTAATGTGCACTTGTTACAACTTAGTGTGTCAGAGCTTTTGTGTAGATGAAGTCAGAGACGTCATCTCATTGACTGTGAACTCATGACCCACAGATTTGGCAAAACTACTAGTAATCATTAGTTAATTACCGTAGCGCTAAATAATGTCAATGACGCAGGGAAACAGAGGTATGTGAATCCCTATGTGAAAAACCCAGCAGCTGGACCCTCAATTTAATCTCTCTTGAAATCAAGAAGAGGTTTGAAGGGAGAGAAAATCAATCAAATGAGCTTTACTTTTCATTCGTCTTACAGGTTTAACTTTATAAACTGCTTTGGCCAAGGACTTTGATGGATTTTATCTGTTACTTCTCAGTCTACGTCTATCTTTCAGCTCTGATGCCAAAACCGGGTTGATGAAATGAACCTGCTTTTGAACCAGAAATATTATGAACACATCCTGCAGTTTGTTAATGTAAAATAACCTCTGAATGCCTATTATCGCTAACACTATCTATTACTATTAGCCGGAGAGCAAACCGTGGTGTTGTGATGTGACTATGGCCTATAAGGAAAAAAGGTATCTTGTCTCATCATTCGACACATGAAAAGGGAAAGAAGCGCACTGGGTTTTTAAGTCAATGCACATACTGTACATGCACTGTTAATTCTGTATAATTCAGAGCTACTGTGGAGCGTACAGTGGGAATACCTTCTCTAAGTTTTCATTATGATCTCATTTGTCCTCGGTTCTTGAGGCTGTCTCAGGAGAACGCTCTCTCCGATGTAAAAGGACAATTAATTTTGGGTCGTAGCTCTGGGGCATAACGAAATTAAAACCATCTCTCTTAGATTATTCCAGTGATTTTTGAAAGAAAAAGGGAGAATGATTTTTCCAAAAACAACCAAAGTTTCATAACTAATTTTCCTTACCTTTTATTATCGCTTATGCCTTGTTAAATGTCTAATCCTAAATTGTTTGGTAATACTGTAAATACATAGGTAATAACCATCATTCATCTTTCCTTTCCGTGGAGCTGTTGACCTCTTTTGCTGCTATTCTATGAATCACTCCGTAAGCATTCGAATGCGTTCCGTTTTTAAGAGTTCTCTAAAGTCAAGTATGTTTGGACATTTTTATTCTCCGAGTCTTGAAAAGGCATTATTATTATATATTTCACTTAATACAAATATATAATCTTTTCAGCATCCCTCTACATCTCATAAAAAATGACAAAAACTGTGCAGCTGTGTTACATGTAAAATTTCAGCGCTGACGGTGTGTTAAGCTTGCAGAATTCCCCTGATGTAATTACATTCATGTCAGAAGAACAGCATGCACCCTATTCCATTAGCCCTACCAAGGCAGGAGGTATCCTACACCACCTTCCATGAAATATTTACCTGTGAGATTTACATTCAGAGGGAGTTGGATGTATACCTGGGGGGCAGACAAACCAAATGCCTCCAAAACATCCCATAAGCAGGGCTCGACATTAAAGCTCGGAACATGTGAATGTTTTGTATGGGCAAGTGAGAGAGAATTTTAACTAAAGAAAAAACAGTGCTACAAAAAATCAGTCTGTTCTAAGATAATAAGAATAGGTGCATTAGACAGAGCTGCGTGTTTGTGTGAAGTGTGTTTGTCGTTGTGCTTGTTTATGTGTGACAATAATCAATTGCGCACTACACTGAGTCCATATAACTAGATGCGGACTCCTGTTATTTAAATGTCATCTGGCTGTTCTGCGTGTCTGCGTGAGTGAATGAGGTACACTGATCAACATACTACAGAGTGATGGTCGAGGATCTGTCCGCGTCTGCACTGTATGAGGACATAAACACAGAAACATTCTTCAGATGTGTTGGACTGGAGCAGACATAAGAGAGAAGGGAGCAGTATGGGAATCACGAGTGGGTGGACCTCTGCCGTCGTCGCCGCCGCCGCAAACGGCCCCGCAAGGCGATTGCGTTTTCGAGGGTCGGCCTCGGTGGCCTCGGCACCGCCAGCTGAGCTGTTTTTCTTCGGGACCGGACCACAATTTAGACAGGACGCCCACAATACCGGTGTCCCTGTCACTGGTGCCGCTAAAATAACATTTCTTCTCAGGACTTTTTATCTTCGGAATATATGTACTCGGACAAATGAATGACAAGTTTACTTGTCCGAAGGACAACCAGGTGACAATGCTTATTGTCAAGCCCTGCCATAAGTCTGTACTCGTTTCTTACTCTTTCATAAATATTATATAAATACATAGTGTAAAATTAAACTCACACACGCTAGCACTCATATGGTTGAAACAGGTTTGAATTTGGATGGTCTCTCTTATTCACAGTACTGATACAGGCTTGATAAAGTTTTCGGTCTAGTTTGTAACACCATTTTGCTTGTGTTTTATAAGGCTCTGTACTTTTCCATCTTGAATATCTATGCATTTCAAACCTGGCATGATCAAAAGTACGTTAAAAGGTATTTCTCCCCGTTACCGATTTTGGCCTAACTCACTGTATGCTTTTAATATGTCTCGTTTTTAATGGGGATGGCGGAGTACATACTGTAATCATGGCATCAAGCTCCAATCAGAGACCTCTGCTAATGCTGGAATGAAGACCAGGTCTCTCTGGAGATCAGCACCTGTGCATGTGTGCATCTCTTCACAAATTAAGGGAATTATGGCAATGTGGAGCATTTTAATGAGCAAACTGTCCATTCCCCTGCACACGCTTTTATCCCAAATCAATACACCTGGCAAGCCTTATGTAAATAATTTAGTTTCTGTTGGTATTTCTAATCACTTGCAGTGCTTAGCGCATTTATCTCAGACCAGATGACACACGCCTAGATTTGTCATGTGCAACATCTTTCATTTTTTAAAGCATTATTCATGCTGTTCTTCTAATAATTTGTCAAACTGACCTCTTTGTTAGTTAGTGTGTATTTTTGCTTCGAAATTTAAAAGCACTTGTTTTATTTAAATGATTTAAAATAAATAACTTTATTATAAATCCTCTAAAGAGTTCATGTGGGTCAGTACAGCAGATCCATATTTTCTTAAGCTTCAGATGCATGATTTTTTCAGGCATTTACATATCAACCGCATTGAAACTTATTAAGCATGCATACACAATGAGCATACAGAATTTCTTCTCTCTACTATCAAGTAATTCGGTTTATTATAATTAGGATTCACGACAAATATAATTATTAATAATTTATTAATAATCATTTCCAAGTAATTCTGCAGATATTGTTTACCAAGTTCAATGTCGGGTGTACTACTTTAACGCCACGATTTTATTGCTTATTGTTTTTTTGGCATCATAGTCAGACCTGGTGTTGACTTGGTCACTGACTTTGTTAAAAAGGTCACCTTTTTCACAACACAGCACTATGATTCATGTTGTCATGGAGTCTACAGCTTGTACGTCATTTCATTGGCGCTTCCGTGCTTCGTTACTGATGTCGTGCTGTGGGCTATTCAAAGGTTTCGAAACCAACTTCAATACACAGCAAACACCTTTTAAACTATTTTAATTTGCGAGAACATTTCAGACAAGTCAATTAGCTGACCGGATTTCATGGGTCTTGTTGAATGCTCATTAGGATAATAACAGAGTGATTACTACCATTAGTCCTGCCATCATTAAGAGGCTGCCCCAATTAAAAAGAGCTCTTTATATTACTTGTTTAAGAAATATCAGTGACTAACCATTATTTTCAAGTAGCAAACTATCTAAACTATTTGTCTAATTATGCTTCTAATAACAAGGTCTTTAACCATGGACACTCGTATGTTCTAGGTTTTAATTTTCTAACAGTCCTTTTCGTAATAAATCGGTCATATTTAATTTATTTGAGCTATATGATGTGAAAAGAAAACTAAATATAAACAAATAAATACTTATGTCCAATGGATACATTAAGTTTTTTTTTTCTAAACAAGTCTATCTACATCTGGTTTTGCTAATAGTAAATGCAGTAGCCTGATAAAAAAATGCTCATTTATAATTCTTTATATATACTTTTAAACTTTCCAGTTCTTTTAAATCTTTCATTTTCTCCCATCAATTGAAGAGGAGACAAAGATTACTGTGGGAGGTCAAAGGTCAGTTTGTATTGACATTATAAGTCCTATAGGAAAATAACTCTGTGAAAGGAAAAGAAAGACTTAGAGAAAGAATGAGAAAGACGTTATAAAATGGCATCAGACATCATTACTAAATCCTCAGACAGCCGGGGTGGCAAGGATACTATATGACTCCGTCCCATCGCTCACTCTGGAGATAAAATGGGCACAGCTCAAAACACAAACATACACAAAATGGGCCACTTCAATATTTTGTGTAAAAGCGTTCTGACTTTTTTACTTTTTAACTTTGGGTAAAACGCAGAACTTGTCACTGTCCTTTTTTACACAGCCGTCCAATCACAGTGGAGAAAAGGCGGGACAAACATTACATTGGCCAACCACCATACTTACTGTACTGTATACAACACAACAATGGAGAAGTTAATATGATTGGTTCCTGCATTTTCATATTTCAAAATAAGATACTAGTAACAAGTAACTGTTGCAGATATTCCAAATCACAGCAACTAAGGCGTCTCTGGAATAAATCATTTTTAATAAATAATAAATAATAATAAAAAATCTGCGATTAATCACAATTAACCGTACATAACTTAATTGTTTTAAATGTACTTTTACTTTCTAATAATTTTACATTTACTCCAAATAAATGTAGAAACAACAGATTTCTTTAACATGATATATATTTAACGTGATACAGAGCCTAATCGCTAAATGATAACATAAAATAAGTTTAATTGGATCATCTTGCGTCAGGAGTAGACTTTGAATTTGAGCTTGCGCATACAGAATGTACGCATCCTGTGAGCTGTCCTCGATACGACACTTCTTGTCCGGTGTGCTACTCCGTTAACTTACATGCCGCTTTGTTGCACTGAAAGCCCGACTGTCACCTCTACGGCCTTGCTTGTGAATGTACATGTAAGATTTGCTGTTTGGTCTCTCTGCTGTTGTTAATCTAGTGTGTGTCATGGCCTCCGTGTCTCTGATAAGAAAGGCTCTTTAAGCTGGTGCACTGCTGGTGAACTTTGTTTTCATTTTGTGCAAGTGCAACAGAAACGTGCGGTGTAACGAAGCCTTTACGATTAATTAACCGTGACGTTTTTAAACAGGGTTAATAGTGAACCTCGGTAAACGCTGCATACCTAACTGCAACTGATGTCTCCATTAAATTTATGATTTTTTCCTTATTTTAACATTACTTATAGCCATTTAACATTGAAGTACAGTATAATTGAGAGCTATCATATCTAACAGGTAGGAAATATACAGAAATTGAATCAAGTTCTCAACACTTTACAGTCTTTAGTGCTAAATTCTAAATTAAATACAGAATTAAAGCTACAAAGCTACTATTAAAGCTATTCCTCTTTCTTTTGTTCTTCGATCAACATTAATGAGCAGCAGGTTTAAGAATGCGACCCCTTTAAGAGCTGTCGCTCATACGCAGATCTGACGCCCTTTCCCATTTTCACAACTCTTTGCATTCATTTAGGATTTTATTTAACACGTTAAAATCTGTGCTTACGAAAATGCTAGACAAAACAGGGTTCTGACATATTCTTGTGTGGTTTTGTTCATTCAAGCATGAAAGAGAACTTAATACTGACGCAGCCTTTAGCCCGTGACTGTATACACCAGACAGGAAGGCTGTCGCGTTGCTCTGCGTCCCACTACTAGAAGCTGTCTATCTATACTGAACGCGTGAAAGCACAAAACTGTTTCAAATAGTTTAAAGGCCTTAACATGAATAAGAGCGTGATTATATAATGCGACGCTAGACAAAGGATGACAAAATAAACGTTGCTGCGTTAATTGCGTCAAATATTTGAACGCATTAAACTGAAAAGAAGATTGCATGCGTTAACGCGTTAATGTTGACAGCCCTAATTAACATACACACATTTTACTACCAAACCTGACGTTTACGAAGTATTTGTGAATCCGGAGAAAAGTTTTCGGGAAGGTCAGTTTTACGCGCAAATTACTCGCAATTAACTCATATATTTATGTTGTGACATAGTGACACAGTTAGATGCACAAACATAAGTGTGAAAAACTTTACGGTAAGCATGGTAATGCAAATATGATATTAAATTGTTCCTAAAAAATGTTGCAGGAATTAGAGTATGGGATATTAGCATGATTGAGATCAATTGAGAAATCGTTGCTCTTTAAAAAAAGACATCTTGTGATTTTTAGTGGTCACAAAGAGTCAGTACATTCAGCTTAATATCTCCAGAGTCAAGACCTCAATTGAACATCTATCTCTATCATATGATAGGGTATTAAGACACTGTACTGCCTCACTAACACTTCTACCAGCAATCTCTCCCAGGAGGTCTCCCATCCAGGTTATGGCCCGGCTCAGCTTCACTGCCCACTTGAGGCTGACAGACAACTATAAACTGTTTCTCTAATCCTGGATTTTTTATAAGCAACATACATTTCTAATCTATGATTGCAATTTATAAATATATCACTTGATATTGATAACATACAATATGAACTAGAGTCCCACCATCATTTCCATACTGACACATTTATGCTGAGCTAAGGCTTTTAGATTTGGCTTTGGTTTTAACAGAGGGGCTGACCCTCGCAAGGCAGTGCCTGGAACACACAGCAGTGGTTCCCAGATGCAGCGCCCCAGGCAGATGATGAGACCAGGCCCCTGCTCTCGCCTCCCAGCCGAAAGCAATGGAACATGATCCATCATGCTTATGTGATTATCATAACAAATACTCTCATTTTCTCTAGTCGTGTTGTTTCCACTCTCTCCTTCACACTTCAATGGCTCCTCACAGTAAGTGAGGGCCTAAAAATAAAAGAGCAGGACAAAGCAAAACTACTCTTGCTGGCAAACTGATACTCCAGAGGGTTAAATGCTAGATCAGTAGTCTGATTGTTGTCGAAAAACAAATCTTTCAGAAAATATGTAAATAGGCTTTGTTTCTGGATCAATTGTGACTAGTTTTTGGAATCTGAATCCAATTTACATAAGCCCTACCGCTGGGGGAAAATGATGTCAACACACCTGACAAGAGTGATCTGGAGTGACATGACAGAGTTTCTCAGTCTACACCGTCTCAAGCAATGCACTGACTGCATATGACTGCAAACACTCACTCAGGTATTTCAGAAGGAATGCTTGGAAAGATTGCTGTGAGGTTAGCTTGAGTTCAAGGCAGCAAGTCAGCCAAGTCCACTGGTTGGCGATAATAATGATGATGGTGGTGGTGAGGGCTTAACTGTACATATATCACCAAGCATGAGTCATAGCTTCAGCTCAGCCAGGTAAGTGAACTTATAGCCATCTATACACAAACACATCATTTTACCCATTATAAGAGCTAGGCTATATGCATTTAATTATGTTAAATAACTGAGTGATAGTATTATCAATTAAGTCCAATACGATTCACATGCATTATGTTTCAGGAGCAATGAACGAGCAACCTCTCAACAATGCAGTTTTTCTCTGAACAATTGCTTAAAGTGATAGTTCACCAAAAATGAAAATTCTGTCATTTTTTACTCACCCTCGTTTCATTTCGAACCTGTATGACTTCCTTTCTTTCGTAGAACAGAGAACACAAAAGAAGATATTTTGAAGAATGTTGTTAACTGTTACCCATTCATTTGCATTGGTTTTGTGTCCGTACAATAGAAAAAAATATGTGCAGACCCCGTTCAGTTACCAACTTTCTTTTACCAAATTGCGTTTTTTTGTTTTCTGCTAAAGAAAGAAAGTCATACAGGTTTGAAATGACAAGAGGGTGAGTAAATGATAGAATTTTTATAGATTTTTGGGTGAACTGTCCCTTTCAGAAAATTGCCATTCATGTGCTCTACCCTTTAGATTTTTGTTTTTACATTTTAGCATCCTTTAATAAAAAGCAACAGAAACACAAACTGGGCAGCAAATAACACAGCATAACTACAGAGAGTGAGGGCATAGAAGAGAGGCTTGTCAGGGTTTGTAAAGGTTTTCTAAACCAGCTGGCTCAGGCTTTTAATGTTCTCACTGCTGGAGCCTCTCTCAGCTGGTATGCTTATTATTTTTCCTGCCGATTTAAGGAGATGGAGTAGTCTTGTCTTGGACCATTACATTTTTGTGCCATGCTGTGACGCAGCTCTGGATGATACTTTGGTGGTAAAAAACAAGCAAGACTACCATACATGACATCTGGCTGCAAAAGATCCAAGATTGTGCTAAATTACACAAAAGTGCTTATTTAATTATTTTTTAAACATTTTTAAGTACATATTATATCTGTGAATTCAGCATTTCTAAACCAGGGGCGGAGCCCACTAGGGGTTCATGATGTCTTAAAACTATAATTTAAACAAACACTAAATATAAGCTAAAACAACAACAACAGAAATTAAGATATCTATCTATCTTGTTGCGTACAACCGGGGGGCCTTAAAGTTAAAGGCATTGACAACCAATGAGTAAATCGTACCTGAACTCCACAATATCACTATATCACATGGCAAGTCCCTAAATAATCTTCTCCAGTGGCCCCAATGCTTCTCTTAACATAGACACACTCACAGACACTTACTCACTTTCATTCTCACACCCTGTCACACAGAGAAAGAATATATTATCTCTGGTTTCAAAGCCTGATGAACTGCCTCATTGCCTACATAGGTAGTTGCCTTCTAAAGCAGCATCATAATCTTCACATATGCAGCAACTCTGTACGCCACACAAATAGCACTAGACACACACGACAGAGAAGACTGGGTTTCCAATTGTTTTCAATATAGTCTTACATTAGCTAAAGTAACCCCATCTCTTATGACACCTTGTATGCCATGTTGAAGATAAGTGTTTCACTGCACTTGTCACAGTGTACTCGGGAATTGCTTTCCACCACAAAGAATAGATGCAAAGCTGCCGGAGAGTTTTGCTTTAACTACTAGAGGTGACTTCATAAATTGGGAAAATAAAGATGCTTGGGTTTTGGCACCAAATATGTGAAAGAGAGAAGAGGGAATCCAATTCCTCTATCAAGAGAACGCAACAATTGGTAAAAATTTCTGGTGTAAAGACAACATAAAATGAAGAATCTTCAGTTTTCTCTCTTTCCTAATGCTTAGGCAGACCGGTATTTCCGATCTTGTGAATGAGCTGATATGCAGACAAAGAGCTTACCATGAGCAGGGAAGCTTCATCATGTTGGATGAAGCTACATTTGGGTGGAAAAAAGAATACATTACAATCTTACATTCTGCACTGCTATTTGTTTGTTTGACTTCATGCTAAACGGTATAATGATTGATTTACATGATATAACATCAATGATATATATAACACAGCATTTTAAGTTTTAAGATTTCATTATACTGAACATTCCTTAGATGTTTATTTTAAAGACAATATAAAGGTAAAATACACATATTTCCTTTTATTTATATTTGTATGCTTTTTCTCATTGTCAATTTCATATTTTTTCCATTTGCCATATTAAGATGAATCGCCTGTCCAAAAAAAACCTAAATACGTTTTCCATGATTCATTGAAAGAGACTACTGGTGCCCTTCTTGGAGGTTCTGAGTCATGATGGCCATGTATGGACAGGGTCTTGGTGAATCACTGTTCTCTAATGTCTCACTTGCTTCATGCCTGGGATGTCAATTTGTCAGTGCTGACAAACTGTGGCAGCCTCATCAATCCAGCCTTTATCCTGACCAGTCTCACCCCTGCTTTCTTACACCAGCTGCACAAGCACTGGTCAACCATTGCCCCTAAACACTGCTTAGTGTACTTGCTCTGCTGTGTACACAGCAAAATTGCCAGTGTTAAAAAAATGTCTAATTAACACTAGCAGTGTATATATAATTCATTATATATACACTGTGAGAGTTCATTTGACCTTTTTCAACACTGCCTATTTTGCGGTGTACTTTTGCGTTGTTTTGCTTTGCCTCCTATAAAATCGTATTATTTTATTCAATTTACTATAGTAAATCATAATTTGATGCAACAAACAGAATGTTATACACTTCTTAAAACTAAAAGTTCAAAGTATCGTATTGGTTGAGCATATTCAAAGCAATTTAAATAGTTAAGAAACTATATACATACAAAAAATATATATAAATATAAAAAAAATCTATCTGTGACGAACTGTGAAGACGGATCTTTCAGATTTGACAGGATGTGGAAATACTCATAATACTGCGCTTCTGAAATGTTTTGATTTTATTCTGCTTGCCTGGCACTATTTGAGAGGAAATGGAATGGGCAAATATATTGTTCCCTTCACATTTCAATAAATTCATAATACCTTGCTAGAATTTGGTTTCTCACATAGATAGTGCCCAAGGAAATCAATTTCAGGCACCAAAGGAAAATTTACCCACGAAGTCTTCATTCTCACATGAAGACATATCATTCAATGTCACAGAAACCTTACACAAGCCAAAACAAAGAACGAGCAAGACGACCCACTTCTGCAAAAGCACATCAAGAGCTCTTTACAAGGTCATGCTGTAAAAGCAACAGTTCCTAATTTGACGGATTTCTAGGTTCTCACTGCATCACAAATAGGAAAAGTACATGATGTGAATTTAGAAGAAGCGCAAAACAGGAATGCCTGCATGTTGGGTGAGACAGATCTCCCTATAAGGGAAAACCTTACCTCACTTCCCTTGAATGTAGCTTCAGATGTAAAGTCGTCATGTGTGTCTTAAGATGGTTAAAGCTTTGAAGCACTGCAGGGGAATCCAGCTTTGATAATCATACAGCAAACAGGAATCAGGCTGTTCTGATCTGGTTCTGGAAAGCCTGCTGGAGCAGATCAACATGTGTGAGACAAGCACAGCCAGGTCCATCTCATTCAAACACGTATGGCCATTCACATATCAGTCATTTTAGGAGGGATTCATAAAAAATAAACTGCTCTGATAATAGAGTATTTGCATATACTTTTTGTATTGTATTGATACACTAAAGAAATTATGCAAATCAGGTAATAGCGCAAAACTTAAGCTGAATTCAATTTGCACCGCACATATGTTTTTTTTTCAGAGACATTAAAGCACAGCCATACAGAAAACTAAATTAGCAATTTAAAAGTTATTATTGTATACACAAGGAACCCTATATGACTCTATATGTGCATTTAATTCTCAATTTGCAACATGTGGTGAAGCAATTGGTAGTTCAAGCAGCAATGTTAGAATCCAAAAGTCCAAATCTAGATTAGGATGTATGTAAAATAAAATATTAAACATGAATATATAGTTGGGATTATTAGCAGACAGACAATGATTTGAATATACAATAAATATCAAGTCAAATTATTATATTGCAGTATATTGATATTCATCAGTGTACAGTAAATGCTTGGACATAAATCAAGATGTCTTTAAGTCTTCAAGTAGTCAGCAGTCAGGAAATGTTTGTTTCCTAATGTTTTATTGGCCATCATCCACTTCATACTCTTGACCGTTTAAAAGCTAGCGTACAGGTATTTTACCAGGATGGCATTTTGAAAGAATTAAGTGTTGTATGTTGTACTTGTATGTAAATGTTAATATAATCAACATTTAAGTTGTTATCATAAAATAAATACCCTATATGCATGTATTATACCCCTATAATACATGCCGCTACCGAAATCAATGTTGTATGAAGTTAATGTAAGTTACAAACAACTGTAGAACATAATAATTGCTGTAATGCGGATCGAATATAACTCACTTTTGTTTCAAAAGCACGGAAAACTACGGACTTTACATAAATGACTTTGGGCTTTAATAACGTGCAAATCAAACGATATATTAGTGATGTAATGTTTCCAAAATCAACGGATTGTTTGGACATACCAAAATGGCGGTGAGGTGAGGTGTCTTCTTCTACTGCTGATCACAACCCGACGTCGCCCTCTGGCTTTGAGGATGAGTGTAACGAACATTACATGAACGTTTCAGGACGCTTAATGTGAGTCTGATCGGATAAGTTAGCAGGAAAGTGCACATATAATACTCGTTTTTAAATTAATGTGATGTAAATATAAAATAATACATCAATATTTCTTCAAATGTGCACATTTGTGGACTTAACGCCTTGATGGTCGACGACTACTCCGGAGTAGTTGAAATAGGGCTACGTTTGTGGCATGAAAATACAGGTATGATTTTCATGTTAATGTGCAAATTTATATAGGCCTATTTATCACGTTTTTTTGGTACCACGTTAAGCACACAGAAGACTCCCCAGTCCCCACATAAAAACAGTATAATTACAGTAAATATAGTGTACTGCAGTATTTATTATAGGGAAATTATAAAACACTAAATTCACGAATTATACTACATTTTACCATAGTAAATAATATGGTATATAATACTTAATGTTATTCTTTAAATGATAATTTGTTGATATTACTAATATGATGTTTATAGTATGGTCTTTTTATAGTCTTTTTTTATTTAATTTATTAAAAATTCATTTAGTCCCTATTACTAGATGTGTCGTGTGTGGTTATATAGGGTTTTATATGAGGTCACACACTAGGGAGAAATAAGAGTAATTTAAAGTACACATGTTTATGTTGCTAAACAAATCTTAAGTCCATATCAAAGCAATGCAAGATTGTTTATTTATAAGTTAACATTACACGGGACATTACATTGTACTGTATTGGAAATAGTAAGGTGGCATTTGGCTGGTAGCAGTGGCAAAAGGATTTGAAACATCCAGCTCTATTTTCTGCCATGTAAACATTAACAATATTCCGTATGTGTTTTGTTCCGGGAAGATTGAAAGATGATGAATTGTTTGTTGTCCCCACGAATTTATGGATTAGTAAGAGAAAACTGCAGCTTTTATGAACCTCAGAAGTCAAATGTCACTTGTGATTTGTCTGATTGTCAAAGCACATTCTCATTCCTTTGTTTAGCCCAGAGAGTTCTCCCTCTCTGCTGATGCCACCGTACTTAAAAATGTCTTTGGTCGTAAAATATTGATTTTGGGAATTCAAGGGAAAGCAAAGAGGTGGAGGTGTTGTTCTTCATAAGGCAACGTGATTGTATTTTTATATCATCGACTCCCATAAGCAGGATGAAATGCAGTATAGCTACACTATACCTCACCTCTTTCATGAGTCCATTAGTTTCATTCTATTCTTTGCTGTTGTTTATTTCCACTGTGCGTTAAGAACAGAGAGAGAACGCTATCTCACTATTCAAAGAATGCTTGATGCTAAATGAATGAAAGCATCCATCAGTACAAAGTCTTTACAGTAGCAGAAGATTTCCAGTCCATTAGTAAACATTTCAGGACTTCACTTATCCTTAAATGAACTGGCTAGAACCATAAGAAGAGCACAACGTTCTAGTTTTCAGTTTAAATGGATCATCAGGCTGGATGTTCTGTTCTTAAGGCAGGGAAACCTGATAAAAAACGTGTTGTGGTCATGTTGTTTCTTAGGGTGACTGGAAATCACAAATGCATTTCTGGTAAACAGTACCCCAAGTTTTTTAACGTTTCCCTAAAACACTGTTCAGGTTCAATCCGATCGGCATCCTTCTGTTCTCTCTCTTGAAACCAACATGGAAGTGACTTAATCTGCTATTCATTGACTGGCTGCTAGAGACTGGCTCCAAAATAGAGCAGAGTCTCACTGAGCCCCATGTTAAAAACTTTATAGCAGAAAAAAAACATTTGTTCTATAAAGCTCATTTTAAAGCTAAACTGTGGGGGGAGTGAATATTTTATCACTCATCTGTTTAAATTATTTTATCCCTTAAAATTCTGTCAAATTAAGGATGTGGCCACTTGAGTGACAGGTGGTTTCAGCAACCAGGCACCTCAGCTCCACCGATGTCCCGCCTCTTTTCCAATATTAGATTATTCCAAGAGTTAAGCACTGTCAATACGGCCATGACCTGCTTCGCCCACTTTGGGCTTCAAAATTGCTCTTCTCACACCTACGGGTGACGTCAAGCACACTTTGTCAATGTTTTATACAGTCTATGGTTCAACCCCCAAGGTCTCTGCTTCTCTCACACATGAAGCAAGAAGCAAAATGTTGTTGAACTCCTAAAACACACGATCAAACTCTCACATACTCCATTATTAGCATCCTTAATCCCACAATACCACAGACAAAAAAAGTATTGACAAACTCAAGCATGTAATGCGTTTACACAGCACACTACCAGGGCTCTGTCAAATCCATCTCATTACTTTTTCATAGCTGTAAATAGCAAATCAGATTGTGAGGTAAAGAAGGCAGGGAGCTGATATCAGGCATGGCGAGGGCAGCTCTCAGAGTGATTCGGAAAGTGACGGCCATAAATCACGCCAGACATATGCAGCAAAGTGCATCTTACATCTGGGTCTGCAGCGAGCCTCAATTTAGATGGTGGCTAGTGAACAAACAGCTGTGTACTTTAGTTTTGTAGATGGAGCAAAGCTGAGAGGTTTGATGGGAATGAACGACTTTGCAGGCCAGGGCTCTTAAGTGCTTGGGTGTCAGAGAGTTCTAGATGGTTGAAAGACAAATGCAAAGAGCCAGACTTATGCAGTATTTGTTTGTATGCTACATATTATTGTTACTGTATAATATTGACTCTTTATAATCTGGGGTTTGTTGGCACACCAGTATCATCATATTTTTCTAACAGCTTTTTGATAAACAACGTACAAGTGTACCCAATAAAACCACAATGACATGCATTTAGCCAGGGGTCAGCTGTATAATGATAGTAGATTTGAATGGAAAAGTTATTACAAGTTGCTCTGTGTTTCCCCTAGCATTACCTTATGGTTTCATATATATAAAATGAATGGCCTGATAAAACATTAGATGTTAACTTTTTATATACATATTCGACATATTCGAATAATTAAATATTATTATTTAAAAAAACTATTGTCTGGACCTCCGCCGCAAAGAAAATATAGAACCCCCCCCACCCAAAGCTGTAAACCTAGGGGAAACACTGTTGCAGTAGCCAAAAAAATTCAGAGGAATATTCTCTGTGGTAAAACATGGCAATAGCCGCAGACTTCCCTGAAAGGCATAACATGCAGTACACACCTATAGGTTGAGTTTTTTTGCTCCTTTAAACGTGTCTATACCAAATTACAATTAACCGGATGAGTAAGTATATATTGGCTGTGGTATTGGGACATTTCATTGCGTTCATCTACCAGGCAGAACACATAGAGTACATAGATTGTGTTGTGTGTACAAATTGTAACATTCTACACCGTACCCCCACTCCTCCACACAGCTATAAGTCAAACATCTTTGAGGAAAATGTTAGCTGCATGTAAGCTAGGTTGTCATTGTGTAATGAGAAGTAATAGGCAGATGGCTGGAGAAATAACATGTGGTATGGAATTGGCCTGTCAGGAAAAACAGCCCTGCGGTGTTTTGATTTCACCAACTATCCATCATGTGAACTGGCCTCATTCATTCGTTGCACCTTTGACACACAGTCATGCTGAAATATATCTAAGTATTCAATGCATACAACAGCATATTTAATAGAAGGACGTTTGTTTTTTTCTCTACGTACTTGCTCTGCAATATAAATGGCAAATAATTTACAGGACTTTTATAGTTGCTACTCTTATGTCACAGGGTTATATTGCAACAGCATGTGTCATTGTGCACTTTTTTGAAGACATTTTTTGTGTATTTCTCATGTCACTGGCTACATGTAATGACCCTATAGTCCTAATATATTCTTGATGTGTATGCGCGCCCACTGATCCCTCCCTCTGAAACTCATAAAACAAACCATCCGATCTTACAGCCATATTGCAAAGAGAAGAAAATGTGACTGTTTTTTCATTGTTTTTAATGCCTGTATCGTAAACGATTTACATAGAAAGACCACTCCTACATGATTCACAATATGTTTATTCTGTACAATATATAAACAGTGATTAAATAACATAGAATATTTTGTCTTACTTACCCTCATAAAATTACGTTATGATAAAGTTTAGGTCTAAAAGCATGTTGTTGTGAAAGGGGGTTACAGCATGTTCTATGTTTGTCTTCTGCTCTTATACTGTAAGTTTAGTGGATTGCATGTTTGATGGAGAGCCTGAAATGACATTAGCCAATTACACTGGCTCTAGTTCCTCACAAGTGTCAGCTTAGTGTTATCCTGGAAGCCTTTTAGTCAGTCGCGATTTCTTTAAGACTGCATATAATTGTCAAAAAATGAATGGTCAAATATATGTACTATTATGTTAACATTTTATTGACTAAAAATGCGTTAAACACTTTCATCTCGAACGAAAACAATTCGTTCAGAATCAGCTACTTAGGTCGGCTGACTCGATTTCCTTCTCATTCATTCCCGTAGCGTACAGTGCATTACTCTGTTGAAGCCCAGCGTCCATTGACTTCAATGGGGCTGCTTTAAACAGTTTTTTTCAGTGCTTAGAAACAAGACGGTCATTGGATAATGCTGCGATTATGTCCCGCCCACGGACGCTCAGCGTCTCAGGGATGAATGGAGGAGTGGGCTGGCCCGGACTCCGAGCGTCTGCGTGATGATTGGAGGGTCTGTCATCTCTTTTTAATCCACTTTTATGTCCTAAAACGCTCGTTTTTTGGGGTCGACAGCTTATAAAAACGTATTTATTGTTTTTTTTAGCTTGTTTGCTATACACATTGTCACATATCAGCTTTTAGACATTTTATTTTTATTTTTTATAAATCATAAATGACAAGGAGGCGGCAGCTTCTCGCAATGCAAAGAGACGGTTGGTGTGGGCGGGGTGGTCTTCAGATTATGACGCGTATCACTCTGTGTCTCCATTTCCACTCAGTCCCATCGCGGATTTTGCATGTGTAGTCGAAAGACAAACTGCTGCAACCTTCATCGTATATTTCACACAATTTCACACCACATTCATTGTTTCAGTTTAACATAATTCCCACATTTCCTCCCGTTGAGTTAAATATATATATATATATATATTAGATATATTAGAGCATTTTCTTGAAAAGGAACGTAAGGCAGAATTTACATATAAATAAATGGACAATTTTTATGATTTAGGCCGAAAATGAGCTTCCCCTCTTTAAAAGATCAGCAGCCGCCACTGCTTTTAGTTATAGAAATAATATTGCTAGAGTAGACATATACAGACCCAAAACCCTTAGGCCTACACTGGGTATTCCCGCGAGTAGTGTGGAACGTGATTGGTCGTTTTTGGTGTGAACCCAGCATTACACTGGGTTCACACCAAACGCATATTAAGTGTTTGGCACAAGTAAATTACATACAAAGTCAATGCAAAGACGCGCGGCAGGCGCTGCGAACGTGTCAATCTCGTCTTTCGCGAAAGTTGAAAATATTTGCCAGATTGCGTCACTCGCGTGAAAATAACGAACTTTTCCCGCGAGTAATAAATAGCATGGAACACGATTGTTCCGCGTTTGGTGTGAACCTAGAAAAAGTGTTGTTAGCTAGACTTGTTCGTACTAAGCTGTACATTTGTGTTCATCATATATGCTTTAATATATTGGGAAATTTGTTAAAAAAACATTATTACTATAAATTGTATAACGTATAAAAATGTATAATTAGATACATGGGGGTGAAAGTACTATTTCAGTACTCATTTGAGCAGATTGGATTCATTATTCCTATTGGCATTTATCCATGTCCTTGGGTGCCATACACTAACCAGGGGACATTTTTAAAGTTTGATATTCCACAGTTTTTCCGTACTCTTACAGTACCTTTGTGAACTAGAATCAACTCAAATAGGTTAGTTCATATGTGTTAAGTTTAAAAAGTTTTTTAAAGTTTAAAACCGATCACTGTTGTTGGCAACAGTTATTAGATTCTGTGTATCTGTTATTTGTAATATGTGTAAATGTGGGTTGAACTGTTATATAGCACACTTAATTTAGACAGAGTGGACAACAACATATTTGAGAATTTATAAGGATGTGTCAATTTGCGAATGAAGAGGTTTAACCCACCTAGGTTTAATCAAACCCCTAAATCTTTAAAGGGCAAAAATGTAGGTGTTTGATTAATCAGTAATTTCCTCGCTGCTTTCAGCACAGGACTGCAAATAAAAGACTCTGTCATTATTGAAACTGTCTCCTAGCTAGTACTGACAGAGAGAGAGAGAGAGAGAGAGAGAGGTTTTGTTGATTCATTTATAACCTGTTATATAATCTAAAGTTTATGACGAACTTTTAATAATTTTTAATCAGCTGTTCAAACAGGAACTGCAGATACAAAGAGCAGATGGAAATCAGCCCGTGATTAATGGGGGTGCTGTCCAAAGACAAATACTCATAAGAGAAAGTCAATGATGGTCTCATTGATATTTCCCCCAAATTATTCACCATGTTAATTGTGTTTTGAGTTTTAGATTGCACCAGCACACTTAGATTGGATCCAATCTCAAAGATTTCATTTGGTCTGTAAAATTAAGCCTTTATTTTGTAAGCCTGTTCAGAGACAGTGATTGTTGAAAAGCTGTAACTTTGACCCAGCCTTCCTCCGTCACATTATATAAAATAAAAATAAATAAAGATATTCACAAACTTATAAATTAAAAAGTATGTTAGTCTTATTGTTTTGTTTGTGACATATTTACATAAGTGCATTTTGGTAAACAAAGGGAAACTAAATTGATAAAGCATTAGCATAGTTGTTCCACAGTTGGAAAACAACAAAAACAAGGCGTACCAGATGCTTTTCTCTGTCCCTGCTTCTTTCTTTCTTCCCGACCGTAACAACTATCATCTGTCAGCACATGAATGGAAATAGGAGTGATGGAAGGTACCAAAGCTTTCTAAGAATACAAAGAACCCAAATCTTTTAGAAGACAAAGACCGCAAGGGGTTAATGAGCGGAGGACGGCGTGCCCATGACAGGAGAGAGCCTATTATCACGCAGCTGAGATGGATATTAAATTGAGTCATTTCTTCCTCATCCAGCTGGCAGTCTGCGATAAGACCCATTCCACTGAACTTGTGAACCCTCCAGAATCCATCAAACTACAGAGCACGGGCCTTTAAACACCGCACACCTCACTGTCTGTGCTTCGTTCTCACTCCGCAGAGCACTGGAAGATTGTTACGCCGGGCTAATTGATAATTCTTAGGTCTCCACAATATCACAATGTCTACAAAAAAGAAACCTTGTGTCATGCAGAATTGGCTCTAACCAGCCGTACAAAAAGTCTTGGCAAACGCACGCAAGCGTCGCAAATCAGTATCGTAGCCGGTGTGTTTAAAAAACGCACGGCATCGTGGTTTCCTTGATTCGCAGTATTTTACTTTGTCGCAACAGATCTGCTGAAAAGTTTCTCGGCTTTATAACCTCTGCGTGGAAGCGTGGAGTGTTTGGCTGCTCAGGGACAGTGGCCTCATCTGTACAGCGTCGTAAAAAGCAATTTAGTGTCTAATTAAAAGAAACTTCCCGAATCATCACTGGCCTCTTCTCATTATTGCATTACTGCGCTGGGTCAACAGTCTAAGCATTTGGTTAATCATTACACAGCGAAATCTGTCGTGCAAACCCGGCCAGCATGATCATTTTTACTATAACCGGCACTAGAGTTAACAGAATCACTAAGCCTCAAAGCCGGAGAGATTAAAACCTACACATTTGTCCTTTATCACAGAAATCGACAATAAAACACTTAAGTGCCGAGGTTGCTTTTCTTTGTTTGCTTCTTTGTTTTGTGTGTTTCTGCTTCTATCTTATTGATTTTTTTACAACCTAGGAGAATAGCGAAGGGAAATAGATGGTGGCAGCAGGTGTCCTCTGGACCTTTCTTTCTTTTATTGTCTAGGTTGTGTGCATCTGTGATTATTCATCAACTCTGGAAAAGCTTTAGGCTGTGGAGACTTTGAGGTTTAGGCCTTCTAGTGGAGACACATCCATTACCTGTCCCCCCAGCAGCACAGGGCCAGACGAGACGTCACGTACCGACTTGATTTATTGGAGCTTTTAAAGCCTCGTCATCAGCCGCCCTCTTGATTTACACAGTGCTGTCCTGACAGCTGTCAGCGCTTGGTTATACAACAGCTTACTGTAAACTAGCCACTCAGGACAGGTTTTATTGCAGTTCCTGGAACATTTGGACTTGGTGCTTGGGGAACAGCGCAGTGTGAAAATGTGTTAAGATATCCATATGTTTAAGAAAACAATTATTTAAAGGGATAGTTCTCCCAAATATGAAAACTGACTTTCTCTTTCTTCTGCAGAACACAGTGTCTATATACAATAAAAGTGAATGGGCACCGCCATTGTTGCCAGTATTTTTCAAAATATCTTCTTTTGTGTTCTTAACAAGAAAGTCATACAGGTTTGAAATGACAAGCGGGAGGGTAAATGATGACAGAATTTTCATTTTTGGGTGAACTATCACTTTAAAAGCCATTAATTCACCAAATAGCTTTGAGCAGGGTACAGAAAATGTAACACAGGAAGTGGAGTTGAAATGAGTCTTTTGTCGCTGTAAATATTGCTTTGGTCAAAATAGTGGATGCTAAACATCCGAGGCGGCGGAACGTTGGTTACCTCTGTTTCAATCATTACAATAATTACAAAACAGAAATTTAGGGGATTCACTTGCACATTAAAGGAGCAATGTGGAGATTTTAGTGGCATCTAGCGGTGAGGTTGCGAATTACAAGCAACAACTCACTCTACCACCCTTTTGAAGCACTACGGTGGCTCTCACAGCACAAACGTGTTGTCACGTTTCCGCTTCTTTGCCAAAGGAGATAACGTATTGAACGCGTTCTGTAGAGCAGTTTGTCCGTTTAGGCCCACTGTAGAAACAACATGGTGAATTCCATGTAAGGGGACCCGTGGTATGATAGAAATTGCTCATTCTAAGGTAATAAAAACATAACGCTTCATTATGTAACGTCTTTATACACCTCTGAAGACATAGTTGTGTATATTATATTGCATTTCTTTCAAAAGATCCTCCCAAAAATGACACACTGGACCTTTAAATCCAGTTGTACAGTAGTTCAGAAAATGTACAGTGTGTTCATTGCCAATGAAGCTTGTGAGTCCGTGTGAGTTTGTTGTGTTTGGATCAATTTGAAAATCTGTGTGTGATTCTCAGTCGTTCAGTATTTGATGCCCAGGTTTTTCCTTTAACTGTTTACAAAGTTGACAGTTGTATGATGACTATATTTTTATTTTGTTTAGATTTAAAAAATTGTGTAGTGTCAAAGTCTATAGGAAGTTGTGCCATTCGGCGGCCATGCAGCTATTTCAGCCATTGCTGTCATCATACAGAGATTTCTAAAATTGCAATTGAATAGCATATTTCTGACCAACAATTAACTGTAGCCTAACTTTTGTTTTCTAAGCTTAAATTGTGCTTAAAACAAGTTTTTTGAAGTCGCTTCAGCTATTGCACATGCCCAAGGGTTGGCAAGAGTCTCAGGCCCCATAATATTGTCAGTATTGTGCATTTTCTACTGAAAGGCGCTAGAGGATCCAAATACAGTGTTGCAATCCCTCCCCATTCATAGTAACGGCAGTGGCGCATCTTTTTAATATTCATTATATTTTTAAATGTATTCCGAGCATTAGGCTACTTACTGAACTTGATCCTTTGGATTCTTTGTGAACTATTGTTGTTGACAGAGGAAAAAATTTAGAAATTGAGGATTTTTTACTAAATTGTTTCAAGTGCTAAAATTTGCTATATCACCCTTCGCATGTCTTCCATGATTCCAGACCTCATAAGTCTTGGTAATGACCTGACACTACATGATGTTTTAACCTACAGTAGATCTTGTCCTGCAGTCTGTGAGGCATTAACAGGGTCAGCCGGAACTAAATGAACTGAGGGGACAACTGAGACGCTGACCATGATTTTTCACATCCACTGTAGAATACCTAATGAACAAAATGAACATATTGATATCATGATATCAGCTTTTTCTTATACAGTATGAGAAAGTTTGAGTTTCTCTCTCTACAAAAATAAGGTTTTCTTTCTAGATGAGCAAGGTGTTTGTTTGTTTGTTTGTTCATTTTGTTATTGATATCCCAGCGAGGGAACAGTGAAGGAGTTGTGACTATGATTCACTCATTGCTTTAGAACTAAACAAAAGAACTCTGCAGCAGCAAGTGTTTATTTGTAAGCGAGTCAACTTACCTGCTGTTTTCAGCTGCTGTGTGTGTGATAAAACACTGATGAAAGCTTGTAAGTGCTGCCCCACGCACTCCTGACCTTGATAAGCCATTGCTCCTGGCTGCCGAGCTGCAGCCGCTGGATGAGAAATTCAAACAGGCTCTTATCTGAGACTGGCTGAGTGCTGTTACAGACAGAAGTTACTGAGCAGGAGAAAGTGTCTCGCTGTCTGCATCTGTGCTGTGGTACATTGTGCCATGGTATACATTTGGGTGACTTGGGATCAAATCCAGCCTGTCATGATACAATTCTCCTCTCTCCTTTCCAAATTATTTGATGTTGCTTTTTTCATGAATTGAAGTGGCAACCCCTCCAAAATACAACTTTTTTCTTTTAGCATTCTCACTTGTTAAGTCTGGCGTCACGCACCACCGCTTTCAGGTACAAACGCACTTTCTCAGGTGCCAAAGGCAAACTAGAAACAATGCTAATATACACTCATGGCGTGCTGTAAAACCTCAGAAAAAACACGATAATAATCTCCATTGCGAAAACACCAGACACCGATTCACTTTTTAAAATAAATTGTTACAATATTGAAGTCTGAGATTCTGTGTACTCTGTGAATTTATTAGAGTTTAGCTTAAATGTATGATACGAATAAATAGTGCTATTTATAAGTAACCTCTCTTGAAACAAGAGGAAGCTTAGACCTGGAAACCGTATTCCTTATGTCTCCTAAATCATGTTTGTGACAAATCAATCTAAAGGTACAGGAAAATGACACCATAAATCGACACTAGCTGAGAAATAAGCACTTGAATATTGACTATCCTGACATGTAACATAAAATATGGCACGGCAGTCCATTTCACGCTTTTAAGAGTCCTCCAAAAATCAGGTAATAGTACATAATTGTTTCCTTTGTAAATCTTGCAATTTTAACTTCAGAAGCAGAAGGCAATGCAGTCTACAAAGCTTTCCTATAAGAACACAGAAGCCACACTGCATCATTTGCATGACCTGATATAATTACAATATGTATAGATAAAGAAGCACTGGTGGCTATTTTAGATGAACACTTTTCAAGAGCAGAGGCGTTCGATACTGGGCTCAGGGTGGCAGGGTGCATTCCAACGGATGGCAAGACGTGATACAGTAGGTTACAGAAGGTCAGTCACACCAGAGGTGTCAGGTGAGGTGCATTGACTAACTTTACACTTAACTAACACATGAACAGTTGTGACAGCTCTCATTAGCATAAAGCTCAGATGTGTTCTGGTGCTGGCAGCATAGGGATGTGTTTTTATAATGCAGATCCTTTTTGAGGTGAGATGTTTGTATAGAACCTTTTTGGATCACTAGTCAAACACCCCTCCACTCTTTTTATGTGAACATTAGATGCTATGTAAGTAATAGGGGTGTGAATAGTCATTGGTAGTCATTGGTCTCACAATAATTAGAATACAGTATTTACAATAAAAACAGAAATTGTAACTCTATTAAAAAATAAAACAAGAATACTTATATTAAATAAATATGTGTATTATAACTGGATGGGCCTCTTCATTAAATTGGGTGGGTCTTTGCCTGTCAGGTTGGGCCATTGGCTACACCACTGCTGCTTAAAGCACAAATCAAACTTCAGACAGATGACCAAAATGCAAAATGACCAAGTTATCTTACATTAAGGAAAGACCACAGTAAGCATTGCTCTGCATACCAAAGCTCTGCGATGCTGATGTGAACTATTACTGTATCAATGCAAAAAACATATTGTTAGTAGTTACAGTAGTTGTTATTAAAAAATATTAAACACTTTATAATAACATCTTAAAGGGATGAACACAGAGAAAGATATTTGGTAGGATTTCTTGTAACCAAACAGTTTGGCCACCATTGACTACCATAGTAGGATAAATGACAATGGTAGTCAAAGTGCCTTAGAACTGTTTGCTCTCCAATATTCTTCAAAATATCTTCTTTTGTTAAACAGAAAATCAACAAGACATTTTCGAATGAATTTTCGGCCCCTCTCCACCAATAAGCTGGTATGTGGTGGGCGTTCTGGCGCAACATGGCTGCCGTCACATCATCCAGGTGGATGGTGCACATTGGTGGTGGTTGAGGAGATTCCCCCCTTCCATGTAAAGCGCTTTGAGTGCCCAAAAAAGCGCTATATACATGTAACGAATTATTATTATAATAAATGATGACAGATTTTTGGGGGTTCCTTTAAATTCTAAAACAAAAGATGTATTTGGATGATTCTTGATGAGTTTGACTGACATCTGTGGCGAAGCACTTATAGCCGTTTATCCTGGCATTCTTAGCCTGAGAGTTTTTGTGTGTTCTTTTGTGCAATTGTTGCTTTTTGGCCAGCAGCTATATAAACAAATTTGATGTGCAAATATGCAAAACTCTATTAAACATGATAAAAGACTGAACGAAAGTGCCCACTCACTTTTTTCCATGCCCAGCCCAAAGCAAAATTCTGCCTACACCAGTGCCACGCAGAGTGAAAATGGCATTTTGTCTGCAGTTAGCTGTTATTCATCTAAAGCCGCGTTTTAGGCTGATCCTCTCAGCGCAAGGCCATTAGAAAAATCACCTGGAATAAATGATATTAAAAGCACATCTTAAGCATGGCCTCCATCAGACGGTCCCCACCACATTACTCACTGTCATATCTCAAATGATTCAGCGTGCCATGCATAATGCATCAGTATGAATCTTTAGAGGCTGCCTGCAGATTGCCAAAGTCTCTGACTGCTGGTTAATCTACCCTATATTCACCAGGGAAAATAGGAAAGTATTGTTACCTTCTGCTATGTGGGTCTCACTGTTAGGCAGGTGGTGTATTTCATAATCTCCATCACTTCAATCACGCCGCTGGTTAATTAATAGAGAGCTTGAAAATGGCGGGTTTAATGCACATGCTTCTGGATCTCATTACCGTTGTATTGTTCTTTCAGTTGCTGCGTAATGCTCCTATTAAACCAACCGAGCTAAGAAAAAGATGGAGATGGAATTGCTCGGGGCTTCAGGGGGTAATTGAAGGAACAATCACCTCGCTTCTGTTGGGTGCCATTACCATGGGAATTCGAGATTGACTGTACTCTCGGTGGGTGCTTCCATTTCTTCCCATTCTTCTCTCAACATCGTCTCCAATGTGTCCTCCTGAATAGCTATCTTTCACTTTTATTCTTCTCCACTCTGTGACTGAGCGGGGAATCAGAAGATGCCAAGATTTTAGACAATAACAATAAAATACTTCTGGTGCGTAAAAACGAAAGTAATAAGAATGGAGTGTGCTTCTGGTGTGCCAGTGTGAGATGAGATGTCTGAATCAGCCCATCTGCTTTTACTAGGTTTTTGTTGTTTGGGATTATGCAGAATATTGACGGAATAAGAGAGGTAGTTTGTGACACTGTAAAATCTTTGGCTGTTAAACTGTTAAGATCGTTGGTTCTGTTTGGGTTCTGAAGAGCTCAAGTTCGTCTTAATTGCTCAACAAATGTTACTAAACATTTAAGCAATTCCAGCATTACGAATGTGACATTTGCTGTCAAATCTTGAAAAATATCAACTTTCAGAGAATGTATTTATTACCAATATATAAAAACCATCTGTTTATATTTTCTAAAACCTCCGATGATAGAGTTCAAACATTAGAAAAATATCAGTCAATGCTCACGGTTTCTATAGCCTATGTTAAAAAGGGAAATAAACATACATTATGGATGTGACTCAAAAGGACACACATTTTTGAGAAACCACATACTTTATAGAATTCTGTGAATTAAAATGCACAGTCCAGAAACAATAATACCCAACAAATGGAGAATGGACTAACAACAGTAAGTATATTTACATGTTTATGTGCTAATGAGGAATGTGTAACGTTTTGGATGTGACTGTTCTGAATTTGGCACTAACCTGACTTTTGAAAAATCATGCTTAAAACTTTAAGACCTCGCATAAGTATTCAAACCACCAAATATGGCCATCTAAGCTGTTAGTTATGGTGACAACCTTTGGTGAAAACTAGTTTTTTATGGAGAGGTTGACATTTGCATGGAAGTTTATAAAACTAGATTTTTTTAAGTATTTATCAGTATATTGGTTTGAGACCCCAAGCATAAAGAATGAACCAAATGGTGTATTCAATTTCGCAGTTTCCAGATCCACATCAAGTGTTTTGTATTCGTAACGCCTGTAAGTTCAGTGGTCTCTCTGCGTGATTCGCTTCTCAATGTGAATATGCATATAAGCACACAGTTTTTTGCGTAAACCACCTTATGTTTTAAAACATTGTAACCATTATTTTCCTCTCTCTATTGCTTTAAGAGTCCTCCAAGGTTTAGTATCCAAGGGTCTGTATGTTTATGCGCATGCGGCGTTTATAGTTTATTAACCTCATTGCCATAAAATCATTCCCCCTCCACCCCGAGAGCTGCAGGAAAAATCTGCAATGGCTTCAAAGTGTTCTGCCGTCACCATAGCAACAGCAATAAAAGCAATTAAATGTGATGTGCGAAAAACAGTACAAAGAGCCATCGTTTCAGATGGCCCTTGAAATACCATCAGAGTCTTTGCTCCCTCTCTCTTTCACTCTTTGCCTGAAGATCTCAAATGTTCAGGTGCTTCACACGTTTGATTTCGTTCTGCAGTTTTCCCATCAGCGTATCTGTGGCATCAGGGGGAGGGCGGCAGAGAGCAGCGCTCATCTCTGATGCGTGGCACATTAGAGCCTATTTGCATAATGTCTTCAGGCCTTATTAGGGCCTAGCAGAAATGCTTTAGGGAGGATCTTGTGTGTCTGATCCTGCATTGACGCTCATGTTCCACACCTTTCTAGTGTGGAACATTTTGAACACTAGTGCAAATCCCACATGTCAGTTAGATGCTTCTTATCTGGACATCTATTACTTCCATGTCCTCATCGAATACTCTTGATCAAAAACTCATATCGTTTTACTAATTCTGTGATCTTTTATTTATCCTCATGTCATTCAAAACCTGATCATGACTCTATCATCTGTGGAACACTAAAGAAGACATTTTGAGAAATGCTTGGTGGTTTTGTAACAATGCAATGGAAGTCGATGGCTTCCAGTGTTATTTGGTTACCAACATTCTCCAAAATATCTTCTATTGTGTTCTGCAGAAGAGGAAAAATTATACAGATTTGGCAAAGGATTCTCATTTGTGTCGGCTATAAATTTAAAAACCAAGAGCATTGGTCTTACATGTTCTGGGTAAGGCTTTCCACTAGGATTTGATTCCATTTAGACGCAAACATCAGTGAGGTCAGACATTGATGTTGGGTGGTGAGGTCTGGCTCTGGGCTGGAGTTTCAATTTATCCCAAGGTTGTTCAGTGGGGTCGGGTGACTCGGGTCTAGGCGTAATGCAGGAGAGTCAGTTTCCCTCCATGCCAGACTCAGTAAACCATTTGACGTATGACAGTTCTTTTTTTAGTCACTGAGCTGTTTAAAATGCCCAACGCTCGTCTAGGAGCACTTACGTTTCATCATGCACGTGTTAGTAATGGATAAAGCTAGCCAAACATTAAAAGGTCAGGTGTATCTTCCACAGCTTGAAGCTGCTCATTTACAGGTCCATCTCCATTAGATCCAGTACCATGGCTGTGTCAACAAAATCCACACATTAGCTCTCTACAGGATGAATGAGCGATTGTGTAAGCGTGAGAGGTTAGTCAAAACATGTCTCCAGTGAGCCGTAAAGAGCATGCATCTCCTTTTTTCCTCCCATCTCTCAAACATTCACAGAACTGCCCGTCTCTGAATAGTCTTTTTGTAAAACTGCACAACTTGACCCGAGCTTGAATTTTCCCATCGGTGGATAAAGTGAGAAAATTGTCAGTAGGAATTTGTGTGTATATTGTGCAGCATAGATGTTTTGAGTCCAAAAAAGATATAACGATCAATATCTTCCAGTGCTTGTTTTTTGGCGTTTGTTGAATGTTTCTCTCCTCTCAGTCTCCCGGAGGGCAAAAGGCAGCACGTGAAGGCAGCGCTCTGACAGATCCCAGCATTGTTCTGTGTTTGCTGCCTACGCCTGATCAAAGGATGAATTTATTTTGTAGCAATTAGTAGGCTCTCCGTAAGCTGGAAACACAGTGTCAGGTTTGGCAGAGACGAAGCAGACAGAATGGTAAGTTTATATGTTTTAATTTGCAGAATGGATCGGTACAGCAAAACAGGTGAATGACCAGTAAGATGAAATTACAGATGACAACTTATCAGTAGTGTAGTCTCTCAGAGCTATCTCTCTCTCTCTCTCTCCTAGGCTCTCTCTCCTCTCTCTCTCTCTCTCTCTCTCTCTCTCTCTCTCTCTCTCTCTCTCTCTCTCTCTCTCTCTCTCTTAAAAAACATTTTTACGTTTATTTGATCATGTTTGATTCAATGTCATCATGTCTTTTTCTTTGTCTGCAGATGCTGAAGACAGTCTTCAAAGGGTTCCTGACATTTATTAGCGTTTTCAATCCCAATTGAAATGCCATCAGCAGTCGCCGCGTCTCGGCTACTCCCACGGCCCTGCTTTGTCTCTTCCTCTCCTAATGTCCGCTCTCCTAATGTCCGCACACTAGGCACTAAGATCGAGCTCAGCCATAACCTGGGCCAGTTGCATGAACATAGCCGCTAAGTTAAGACACTCTGTTTTAGCAGCTATTCTCACAGAATTACTTCAATAAGACCAAGCTACCTTTTAAATGACCTGAATTGAAGTTATGACCAGTCTTGAAGAATATAATTTGGTGACTAACTGGTAAAACTAGTCTAAGCAGTTTATGCATCCGGCCCCAGATCATCAGAGGCACGATTTTTCTCGTCTGGTCACCTGGGAGCAAGATCTACTGGGATCTTCACTAATTGGGCCAGCAACAAAAGACTAGAGCCCCCCGGTGGGACTGGCTTGTTACTTTCTGACGAAATGCCATATTTGTGGCATAAACTGAGAGAGGTTTGTTTCCCCAGTCCGACAGCTGCCTTTACCCTCTGCTGACAGTTGAGACAGAAAAGCCTTTTGAATGGGACTCTTTCCACATCTCTGTTGCCATAGTTGCATCTCCACTGTCATCCAGGCCTGGGCAGCACAATCCACCTAACTTAAAAGGCAGAAGAAAGAAGAAAGCAGTATAATTTTATGGAGGACTAGGGTAGGAGAGAGATGAAGAGATGGGTTAATCTGTGGGGAGACAGACGCATGTTTCTTTTTTGTCAGCTGTGAAACGCTGCGGCTGGCTTTGCGCACCACAACGCTGGGGCCAGGAGAAAATGTTTTTTGATGCCGTACACATAATACCCCAAAACATGTTATAAATAGTATAACCCAGACATCATTTTATAACTGGACAAAGATTGTTAGACATTTGGTCAAACAAAATAAGGGCAAATAATAGGAACCCAGAGGCTCTGCTCTGCTGGAGATAGAGCTTTCATAGCCATTGTTACCTACACACTAAAAGGGATACTTCACCAAAAAAGGTAAATTCGGTCATGAATTACTTTAATATATAGTTTTAATATGGAAGGAATTCTCTGTATAATTGTTACCTGAATTTCGCACAGCATTGTGTTGTGTTTTAGCATTAGCTTGCAATGCATTTATTTATAAAATATTATTTATAAAATGTTATTAAAATTTAAGCCTATTTATAGACGGATTCAACAACAATCATAAATCAACGTTATATGGCCCAAATGTAACTTCCGGTAGACCTCCACAAAGGATCAATAACTGTTGAGTAGTTTTAATTTAAATTTAAATTAAACAATAAATATACAATAAAATATATATAATACATATATATTATTTTATAAATATATGTATATTTATAAAATATATTTATAATTTATTTTATAAATTACATATAAAATTGTTATAACCAGACACAGACCGGAAGTTAACTTCGGGCCAGGCGCGTGTGTCCAATGAAACTATGTTTAATCGTAAAATACAAATCGAAACTGACAGAAAGTCACAGATGGGCAAACAAGATATCCACATAATGAAATGTCATTTAATTTAGAAACAGGAAATGTCTTGAAAACCAGCAGAAACCAGGAAATTTTCCATTGATCAGTTTCTCTGGTCTGTTTACTGGATTTAGACAAGTTTATTTGCTTTGCAGTTGCTTGACTGTTTTATTTACAAATGAGGAAACAACCCTAGCTTGCAGGCTGGGAGACCAGCTACAATACAATCTTGTTATTTTTTATTCTGTTATCAGTATAGAGCAGTCACGCACTGTAATTTGAATAGATGGCTGGTGACACACTCTCGGGTCAATGATATGTGTACAACGAGGGGAGTTCTTTCAGTATTTATTCGGCAGGGATCTGAGCGTGTGCCAGGAATGCATGTCTTGCTCTCTCTGAGGAGTGACACACTGTCGACTCTCTCTTTTGACACTCCTCTGGGGTGGGCCCTTCCTCTCATTCATTCATACACTTGCTGTCTGCCGTGTTGACAAAGCTGCGCAGGTCGCTCTCCATCAACGCCATTGACAGCATTGCGTTTTACGCAGTACGGAACACGGATGCGTTGTCGGGTAATAGGTTCACTGACACAAACTATGCAGGTCATAAAATATGTTTTGAGCCTGGGAAAATGTCTATTTTGTTGTGATGTTTGAACCATGATGCAGTAGGCCTGTGAGGAGAGGAGAGTGTTTTATTTTTATGTTGACCTTTGGCAATACACAGACATAGCGCTCTTGTTTTAAAGCTGTTACAGAGAGTATATGGCACATTTAAAGGCTGAGAAATTTTCAAAGCCAGCTTTCAAATGCTCCCAGCGTACTGTAGTTCACTGGCTGTCAGAAATGCATTAAAATGTTCAAGATGAATTTGCTGTAATTCAGGTTAGTGGCAGTTTGGTGGATTTCTGAAATGAGGAAGAAAATTCTCTTCTAACAAGTTACCAATTATATTTTGTATGTTTTGATTAACATGCTATTTAACATCATTCTGCATCAAAGTATAAGATTAAGGGTTATGAAGAAAAGCAATTTCACATTGGCTTAAAGGGATACTTCACCCATAAATGAAGATTCTGTCATAAATTACTCAGTGGTTCCAAACCTGTATACATTTCTTTGTTCTTTTGAACTAAAATAAATAATTTTGAAGAATGTTAGCAACTGACATTTGTGGGGCACCATTGACTACCATAGTAGGAAAAATGTATTAGGTAGTCAAAGGTGCCCTAGAACTGTTTGCTTTCCTACATTCTTCAAAATATCTTGCTTTGTGTTCAACAGGACAAAAAATATTATACAATCATTTTTTCTACTATGGTGGTCAGTGGTGTCCGAGAATCTCAGTTGCTAACATTCCTCCAAAAATCTTTCTTTGTGATGAGTAAATGATGAGAGAAACACAACATTTTTTTTTTGGGTGAAGAATCCCTTTAGGTACAGTACAATGTTTTACCAAAACCAACTGTTACACCCTGTCTACACCGGACGCGGCTGACGCGACATGAAAACAGCTTGTTCTTAATGGGATTGTCGTGTCGCGTTGCGCCACATATAGGACGAAGTTTTAAATGATAATGGGTTCTAAAACGTTCTATTGTCTTTCTGTAGTCTGGTGGACACGGTGTAATGATAAAGCTCAAGCAGGTGTTGATATAACTGTTGTTCAACTCTTCTATTAATAGTCTTATTTTTCAATCGCGAGTGAACAAATTCTTGGTTGACATTTCTGGTGTCATGAAGGTCGAAAACACAAAGTTTTGATTTAACCAATTTGAGTGCTCGGCTCACTCACTCATTTAAAGGTCATTCAGGCATTAATTTATTTTGTGACCTGTAGGGTGATTTTTGTGTGTGTTTCTAACTGACTTTATTAGTTTATTCTTTCAGCTAGTTTAACCCCTTCATGTCAATTCAGCATTTTCTCCTCCATAGAAGTTCATTATAAGGATTGACACACTGCTTCATGGAGCTAAACAAAAATTGGGGGAAACCCCATTTCTGTCAAACATTACTTGAAATAAACGGCACGCTAGCTGCTGTAAAAAAAAAAAGCGGTTCGATGAATAACCTCAAGTTAAGCATTTTCTCCTCCATAAAAGTCCATTATAAGGAAAAGGCTCAGGTCAAGGCAGCTACTGAAAACATAGCACATTTCTAATATCATGCTGATGATATCAGAGATAAAAAAGATTAGATTTTCCTTGGCCGTTCTTTCTGTGCATTAAGCCAGAAAATGTACATATGTATATTGTAAATCGCATTACACACCCAAACAAACCAAAGAGCCTCTTTATCGCTTCTATATACGTCCATGTTCATGGTTAATTATTATAATAAATTCTGAGCTAAAGTGTGCTGTAACTTGCGCTGCGAACTATTTCAGGACCCTCTGGTGACTCGTTTTTTACATCCCAACCTCATAAAGAATGTAGGCCATACTCCTGTTTCAGGATGTGAGGAGTACTGAATGGATCCATGCTGATAAAGATACTTTTGTTTTAACGCTGGCGATTTTCTTTGCACACGCTTTGGCATGGTTTCTTTTTTGTAGGATATAATTATGTTAATGGGGGGTGTTTGTGATCAGAGAAAACCCTGTTTAGAGGTTCACACTATATTTAAGAAACACTATCTCGGTTTGGATACATTATGAAATGTGCCAGGCATCTTTAGGGTCTCAGGGGGGAGGAAAATAAACCACTTCAGGAAATTTCGTGGGTAATTCCAGCACACACCTACATAATCTAGGTTCCCGGAAAACACCTACACAGCAACTATACTTTAAAACATAAATGTGTGTTTGCACAGATAGATATCGCTGTTGCATTATGATGGCAGGGCAGAAAAGCTCCAACCAACAGATCAGACCTGGTGGCCTTTCTATCTTGCCCTATCATTTCCCTCATTCTTTCATCCTGTCACTCACTCTTCGAATGGCGATGAGGCGATTGCATCAGACAGGCGAACGATCGAGATCATTAGAAGAACTGATTTAATGAACAGGAAGCGTCCTGCTGGCCGTGGCAGGCGTGAGACACTCGCACAGACAGGCACTAATTGATTTCTCAGTCAGTGATTTCCCTGGATAAATATATGAGGTCCCAACACCTCCACAACGCGAACTGTTAGCTCAGGTGGCCGCGGCGGTGCTAGCACAGCATTAACAGCACACGAGACGCGATACAGAAATCCATCAACGCTAAGAGAGCGTCTTTGTTTACCTTGTATGGCCTCCCGGCATTCTCTGTTGCCACGGAGACTCTTAGGCCTACATCACAGTCATGGTTTAAGTGAAGGTATTTCTTTCTGCGTCAGTAGTAGGGATAATGAAATTCTCAAAAGTGGTTGAATGAAGCGGATGCTTAGTTGTAAAACAATGCATTTTTTCTACTGAAGAGAGAAAGATATTTGGAAGAATACTACAGAGTTCTTGGTCACCATCGTAGGAAAATGTACAATGTTAGTCAAAAGTTCTCTTGGACTTTTTGCGTTCCTACAATCTTCAAAATATCTTCTTTTGTGTTTGACAGAACAAAGACATTTATAAAGCAATTTTTCTTAAGGAACAAATTAAAAGTTACATTATTTGTAAATGCGTTCGAACGTTCTTTTAATCATTAGGTTTATGTCCAAGCAGAAATGTGCTATTTTTAAAAATATTGGTTCAAATTGTACGGCATGTTTTGTCTGCAGAGTGTCTGCTGGTTTTCTGCTTGTTTTTCTGAAACCTAACCTAAGCCATTTTCAATAACTTTTTCACTCATTGGGTACTGTGGCAATTGTACGTATGGCATGTGGCACCACTCCAATACATGCTATCTTTCATCAATGTAGCACATCTTAACATTGAAATGCCACAGGTGTCCAGTATTTGTCTGCTGATATATGTTCCATCAATTATGTCCTCATCCCTCTGCTCTCTGAGGTCAACACCGGTGACAGCAAGAGCGAGTGATTGGCAGTTGTGGTGATTGGCACTCATTATAATCTTGTGACTGCCTTGCAACCAAGTCCAATCCCATTTAACAAAACCCAGCTATTACTGTCAGCCGTTAATTTTTTGATTGATTTTTAATGCTTGTCTACTGGTCATATTTGGACTGATGCATCCCCAGCGTGTCTCACTGTCTTCCTTTAACCCACACATCTCCATATTAGATCACATTCATGTCATTGCTTCCGGCTCCTTCTCTTAGTGATGAAGAGTGTTCGTGTTACGTAACTGTTTCGCTGGATTTAAGTGGCACTACAGTAAGAGGTATAGAGATAAAGAGATTGGTATACTTTATCCACCCTAGTTCAATACCACGATCGATAAATTATCTCTCCAACTCTCTCTTATTCAAAGCATGGTTGACAATCCTTTGTCATCATGAAGAGTTTCCGCCACTGTACCTTGCCTTTATTCCTCCTGCACTTTGATTCCTTCATGAGGCGAATGAATGGCCGCGTGGCAAGCAAAGTTCATAAGCATTCACAGTATTTCTGTTTTCCCTTAAGGAATTTATCATGAGTTGAGCGATTATAATTTGTTCACAGAAATTTGTCATGTCTTTGTGCGGGGGTGCTCGATGTTCTGGAACCTGGCGAGGCATCGACTCCATCAATCAGTATTACCGTTGTATCATCCTGAAAGTCATACATTCGGCTGGCAGGCAGCGAAATGGAAAGACGATTATACTGGGAGTATGGAAAGAGAGAGAGAGATGAAGGACTTAGGCTTTACACACTTGTTTTCTGCATTTGTATCAGTCGGTGTCAATGGTAGTTCTTATTGTGTAATTTTAATTAAATGCATGAAGGCAGTTGACTTCAGCCATACAAATATGATAACACTGGGCATTGCTTTGATGTATATGCTGCATATTCTTAGAAAACAATCACTTTGTGTGATGAATAAATGTACAACTGTAGCATGCATGTGATACAGTCACATAGATAAATGCACTGTAGATCAATAATCACAATTAAAACATAGAGTTGAAGTTAAGCATGATTCCATGGTTTATATTGATCTTTAGCATCAAGACATTAGTCCAAGTTTGTAAAAAGGGTCATATGACACGGCTAAAACGAATATCGTCGTTTTTATTAGATGTAATGCAATGCTTATACACGATTTAAGGTTAAAAAACGCTGTACTTTCCGCATGCCCGTGCATGTTTGTATCTCCTCTTTGCCCCGCCTCTCTGAAAAGCGCAGATTTTTTACAAAGCTCATCGTTCTGAACATCGAGGTGTGCTTGGCCAGTTAACATTTTACGCATTTGGCAGACGCTTTTATCCAAAGCGACTTACATTCCATTATCCTATACATTTATACATAGGTATTTGCAATCCCCTGGGATCGAACCCACAATCTTGCGTTGTTAACGGAATGCTCTTACCAGTGAGCTACAGGAAAGTTAACCAGTGTGTAGTGATTGGTCGAATACTGCAAGCGTGTGACGGAAATGTAACGCCTCTATTTGGAACATCAGGTTCAAAAGCAATTGTACTGACAGGTACGCCCACCCCACTTGCTTATACATTTGGGCGGTCTTAGTCGAAGGATACCGCAAACTGACATAGATTTGTGGGGGTATTGTTACACGAGGCGTTTCAGGCAGGTCTGGGTGACCGTTTGCTTTTAGATAGAATGCATCTTTTGTTCCGACACTTTAATTCTTGCAATTTTACGTGTCTAATACATGCATGGGCAACTTATAACACACCAAAGACACAGAAAAACATGTGTTCGCGCCATTTGACCCCTTTAAGAAGTGGTATGAAATTCAAGTAACAGACACTAATTTGTGACTAGATCTAAAAAATACCTCCTTGAATGTTGACACCGTTACCTTTGATATTTCCTTTCCAGATCAGTATGCTGGACATTAGAAGTTATCAAAAGTCAAAAATATGTCTTTCAAACTAAATGCTTTCGAACAGCTTTCCTGTGGCCCAGTGGAGCCACAGGAAGCACGGAGCACTGCGCTAGAAATGGCAAGGTCATGGGCTTGATCCCAGGGCATTGCATATACTCAGATACAATGAATAGTATAATGAAAAGTAAGTCGCTTTGGATAAAAGCGTCAGCTAAATGCGTAAATGTAAATGCACCGATACTAAATGTCTTGATTGACTAAGCTAAATACGATTGCCGATTATAGTGATATCTGATGCTTCTGAAGGTTAAATTCATATTTTTTTAACTTTTCTGAACGTTGTTAATTCATATAATGAATAATAATATTGAATATCAAACTGCCGATGTTTCTAAAAAAAAAATGATATACAGAGCACAAATTCATTGCATTTTCAGGCTATATCGAGTCAATCGGCCCTGATCTTCGACTGTTTCTAAACTATTGGTCGTGAAAATTAGCTTTTTTTTCCCGATACGATTATTAGTGCATCTCTATTTCAAACCCTTTTGTTGCATTTATATTGCATGTAGGCTTTGTGTTGCCATCCTAGTTCCTTCACACTGGAGTCAGTGGACCATGTATTTATGGACCTTGTTTCGTGCATGGGGGCACTGTCATGTTAAGGCAGAGGAGGTAAGACCTTTTTTTGATTTGATGTACCCTTCAGTATTATACGTTTGTAACTGAAATAACCAAATGTGCTAATTAGAAAGTTGACCTACTCTTCCAGTTGAACTTGTAAGGCATAGCTGGAAAGCTTCAAGCTGTCAATTATTAACTTTCTGTCTTTCTAGTACTGTTCTTACTGTATATTCACAAATATACACTCCTTAGCCTTATTGAGTTTAACTGCTGTAAATAAGACTGGCCACCTGGGAGGTATTATGTGATTAGCGACATGGGCATGCTGCTTATTCGCTCATAATGTTCCCGTAAAACTGAAAGCAGTATTACAGACTGTTGAAAAATATGTAATCAGTATCCTGCCTGATGCATATGGAAGAAACATATTGCTGGAATGAACGGTTTGAGGTCTTTTGACAGCACACACTGTAATGCGAATAGTTAATTGTGTGGACAATGGTGAAAAGTGCACAGGATATTATTTACGCAGAACTAGCAGTGTGCGCAATAATCAAAGCATCTTACGTAATGTGTGCAACTCATTTTCCGAGCCTCTAACTATACTTGCTCCTTTCGCCTTGATGTCTAATAGAGGGCTTTTGGGTTAAGAATGATACAGGCCTAATGAGAAAGGCCTTCTCACCTTCTCACTTTCAAATGAGTAATTCAGCTTCATGGTAAGAAAGTTGCGGGGCTGATATGTTTCATCTCGACTCATTTGTATGTGGGCTTTCCTCTTGAACTCAGTTCATAATAAATGATCCCCTCTCATTCACACTTTGTAGATGATGGTAGGTTCTCCAACAATTTCTTTAATTTTGTGCTGCGCAGTTGACGGTCTCGCCACATTTCTGTACTCACAAAGCCAGTAGATATCTATCATTTTATAATCCGTGAACCGTGCGTGTTAAATTAAAGAACCGGAGAAGAACGCTCTTGTTTCCGCACCCATTTAATCGCCTAAATGCTTTTGTCAGTGAAAATATGCTAATAGGGTCCTGTGTTTGAAATGCAATGAAAATGCAAAAAAAGCAATTTTCCCATTATCAAGTGGAAAGAAATTGCCTGGGTCTGATAATTTAGTTTATACTTAATCGTAATTGTGTTAAAGGCAGGATTTACTTTACCCTTTTTATAAACAAGTATAGAACTTCCCAAAGAGACTTTACAATGTTATCACAAATGAGAGATGTACTGAGCCATGTCCAAATCCTGATTCAGTGAGAGGTTTGCTGCCAAAAAAACTGATTTTGTCATTTACTGCAGCTTATCAGTAAGAAGGTCAAAGTTTTAGTTTATTATCATTACAAACACAATATTGAAACAGAGTTTTTAGCATAATTCTATAATGTAATGCATATAGCAATTTTACTTTTTACTGAATCGGATGTTTCATATTATAATCTGGACCCAGATGCATGGAATACATTAATTCTCAAACATGAGCACTTCGATGAGAAGCAGGTAATCTTTATCACACTAAAAGTGTAGTGGATATAAATAACCCACTGTTGTTCTGTATCAGCCGAGAGCACTAATCTTGTCATTGCTTTCTCCAGCTCAAAGTGTCTGTGAAGCTGGCTGTGTAGCTCTAAGTGCTAGAGATTGCCTTGCAACATCTTAAAAGATGATTTCGCTTTCACATGATATCTGACAGGCTAACATAATTTGAAATCCTAGTTTGAATATTTAGTCAACTAAAGCCGAGACATCATGTATTAAAAGGGAGCCCTGCCTAGTGTATTGTTTGCCAGATTTATTGCAGTATGTTCCGGTTTTGGCATCGGAATTTGTCATACAGAAATAAGCCCATTCATAGTTAACAATGGAAATATGGTTGTTTCTTCTTGGTCTAAAACTAAAGTTAACTACCTGTATTCTGATGAAGCACATAATAGTTTGTCAAATAGGGCTATATTCTGAGCATATGATTTAGATATTAATAAAGGCTTTAAAACAGGTTTTGTAGCCTAAGTGTTTTTTTTTTGCTGAAAAATATTTTGAAGATGTACAGTTTATACAGGTCCCTCTGTTAAGTCAAAGTATAGCCAACTCAAAGAGACATAGGATCCTTTATAAGGCAAGTGATTAAACCGTTTAATTTCTAGGATTATTACTTGTAATGGGTAACGGTTATTATCTATTGCGCACTGTTATATCATGACAAAATACAACCGGAAAGTGCACACGATGACACGAACACGTTGTTACTGTATGCCGAGTGTTCTAATGGAGTCCCTCACTCCCCCTCGCGCGCCCGCGGATCGTAGAGGAAGCGGAGCTCGCGCAGAACGCCACACAAAGCACGCAGCGCGCGCGAGGACAGTACGCGCTGAGACGCGCACCTGTAATCCACACCGCTCGCTCGCCGATGTACCGACAGCGTGAGATATTCCCACAGAAGAAAGAAGACATCATAAACTAGCGCACACCCATGCTTGGGATTCGGTTTTCTTGTTCTTCGCTAATGCAAAAGGAAATATGCAGCGAAGCCTCACACTGCTCTGCACCAGTTTTCTGGGATTGTGCTTTGCTTCCAGTTTCCCAAGTAATATCAACATAGGTGAGTGAATGACAAAAGTAAAGAAGATCTCCACGACGGTGCGTTAGGGGAAAAACAACGGAGAAAGAGTGGCGATCCAGCTTTCTGAATAATTGTTGTCTTTTTATAGTGTTTTACTAGAAAACAAGTGAAATCATTAATGGATTGTTGGGGTTTTTCTTTTCCCACAGGAGGGTTATTCCCAACCGAATCGCACGAATATGAGGTGTTTCGGTTTGCGCTCTCACATCACCAGGATATCCCTAAACTGGTTCCTCAAGTGGATATGGTCAAAATGGGGAATAGCTTCTCCATGACATATGCTTGTAAGTACAATCCGTTTAACAGTGTAGAAATGTGTGTTGTAGATGTAAAGGCATCCGAATTGCTCTTGGTAGCTGTTGCTTTCATGTAAGGAAAACGAGTAAAAAGTCTAGATGTTAAAGTTTCTCCCTGTTGCGCATACCTCGGCTGGAAAATCTATTTTAACTATGTTTAACTGAATTTTTTCTTGTGTTTAATATTAAAGGATCAATGGGCTTATATTTAATTAGTTAATGAAATGTTTCACCAAGGTTAAGTTTACCAGGCGAATCTTCGTTAATCTGACCATTTAAACCAGCATCTCCCTCAGATCTAAATCTCGACGCGCGCGTTACGGCAGGAATATTCTTGAATGTCCCTGATGTGAGGGAAATAACCTCATTATCAACTTGATCTCGTACGTCGTTTTATTTCAGTGAAATTCTTTTCACAATAATATTCATGCTCTAATATGCTCTCAGTTTTCTGTCACAATGAATGCGCGCTATTCATGAAACGGTTCCGTACCACTATGATCACTATGTTCATTGTTATTAATTAATATCGAAACTGTCGGCGAGATGTTTGTATTTTAGATTTTGGTGCTCGGGTTTCTTTTTTTTGAAATGCGAGACATTTGTGTTTTATTCTGAAAGACCAATGACTTGAGCGCGCAGGTTGGAAGCGCAAAGCGTCCTGTGGCAGCATGTTTCAATTAGAAAGAATACAGACTCAAAACCTGAATGACACTGAGTGGAACATATTAGAATTGCTTATAGTAATGTACAGGTCTTACAAGATTTTCACGCGGAAAGGGTATTTTTTTGTTTAGAATGTGAAGTCTCTCGCCTCTATTCACTAATTCTCAGTTTATTTATATTTTGACTGGGTAACATAAGCATCAAGGAATGTTTCAGTTTTTTAAATACAGTATGCCACCAACTAGACTCTTGAGCATAAACAACCGGCTCTTTCATTTCTGTGACTTGTTTAAAATGTTTGGGTGTTCTTTAATACCACTGAGAGCACATCAAAGAAATGCACATGAAATCCTAACACTACTTTCTCCTTTCGCTGCACATTTTGAGCTATGCATAGACCCCCTTTCATCTAGCTCAAATATTCCAGGATTGTTTGTCAGGACCATCAGTGCCTCACGCTGTACCCTCTCTACTGCCCTGAGGTAGATGAGTCTAACAAAATGAAAACAATTGAATAATGGCCTTATTAATGGATATTATGATGCAGATCCAAGCAATAAATTGGAGGTCTCCCAATAGTATAATTAAACCACATCCACTGAATCTGATAGGGCTGTGGGACTTTGTAGAGAAGAGGCGGCATGCTATTAGTTTCTCTATTGAATCTTCTGGTGTTCTCTCAGGTGGAAACTCAACATGCTCATTATGCCATGAAGGCACTTTTGTACTCGCTTTTTTATTTTTCTATAGATATGGAATTTCTTATTCGCTGACCCATTGTGAAGCTCAGTCATATATTTAAATGCGGCAGCAGCGTGTCCTGGATAATCGAAAGTCCCTCGTATTGCTCTGCCCTTCTGATTTGTTGTGTGGTGAATGGGTGGACCTTGTGCAGTGAGCTGTGAGAGGAGTGCTGTGAGGGCCCTGACTCTGTCTAATGCTGAATGGCCTCTTGTGCCAGAAACTGAATGTGCGTCCGGAGACGCCCGAGGAAACTTACCCTCAGCTGTTCCCCCTCTGTGTGGGCTCAATCCTTAAAGCAAATTATCCACATCAGCACCCGCTAGGGTATACCAATGGGGGATGTGTACTAGTATTCTGGGGCAAAGGTTAAATAAATAAGAAGTGGTGTCAACTAGGAAAGCATGTTTTTAAAAATTGGAACACAAGGCATATTGCATGTGCTGCTGTTGTTGACAATTATATGAACCATGCAGAAATTTAATAAGAATAAATTTCACCTGCTGGTTGCTTAGATTATTTTGACATGTATTTTGACAACGCCTTTGTTTTCGATTTACTAAAGAAATGCATGTCTGATAACTCCTCAAATACGTCAAAATACTTTTCTGAAGTAAATTTGCAGGAAACAATTCCATCTTTCAAGCCAGTTTTGCTAGGTTGCTGTTGCTACTCTGAGATTTAGTTTACTGAGACCGTACAACATCTCTCCGCCACTGGAATCCAGCAGATTTAGCTATTTATAATGCAGAATGTGTGCCCGTCTACATTGCACGTCTGCATATGCGTCTGATTATGACACTCTTTTTTTCATCGTTTGATGAATAACTGCTGACAGGCGAAAAGAAATGCACACAAACAGACAGACATAGCAGAAGGTTTATCAATGCAGATATTTAAAGAAATGTGAATAATGTGCATTCTGTAGGATTCTAGGGGTTCTAACGTAATCTATAGGAAGCATGGGTTCTATAGGATTGATAATTTAAAATAATAGACATGTTTGCACTGAAAATAGGGAGCGTAGTTTTATGTTAATACACCTGCCGTGTCTCTAAAACTGCACATGGAAATCTGGTTAAGATGGACTCTGGGAGGTTAGTAAGTGTAAATGCAGGTTTGCAAAGCAGTTTTGCATGCTAAGGTGCCACCATTGTTTACTGGATTCGCCCCAATAAGTCTATTGATTTTCCAAAGCTAAGTTAGATTGAATTGATGCTTTAGTATTTGTAACTGTAACTGTAGCAGTAGTAATACAAATCCTGTATGTCTGGTAAGGGTAAACAATTAATGGGTCATAAAGTAATAAATAATACTAACATATCTTGCGTTTTCTTTCTCTCTCTCTTATCAGGAATTGACACGTTTTCACTTTCAATTTCAAAAGAATGCCAGTATGAAGGGCTTGTATGTAGGACTGCAATTTATTCAGTGACCCCCAACCGTCTCGCTGACATTTGAAGTCCTCGCTGCTAATGGTGGATTCCTTTATTTGATCCCTGAGCAGAATTAGAGCTGATCAATAGTTGGACCCCATGCAAAGGCTCCACAATCAATATGAGATGCTCACCGATTCCTTCGTGGAAAAACTCAAGAGCCTACTTAAAGATCTAGAAGGGAGTGTGTTCTCAGACCCCCTAGCCGGACACCTGCCAGGCCAGGAGAATATCAGCACACATACTGTATTTACATAAGTGTATTTACAGTGGTTTACACTTGAGTAAAGTTTCATAATATGGTATTACAAATGAAAAGTCTGTTTTATTATTGCTGTGCTACTGCTGAAGAGTCACGCGTATCCCATCTTCTCCTTTATTAGATCTTTTACAATACGTGGTTTGCACCTTCGCATCTGATTTAGCTTTTGGGAGAAAAGGTGTAAACACACACATTAGAGAGTCTCTTGGAAACAGCAGCCGTTTCTGTCATAAGCCTGAGATGTCTTTCAGAGCTTCGCACCGAGAAGGAAATAATAACCCTCTGCACCATGTCTTCCTGCACATCTCGCCGTCACAGTGAAATGCGTACAGGCAGCACGCCGGTAGTGTTTGGATTGTGTGTGGGGGGAGTTGGCTTCGTGGCGTTGTATTATTGTGTAACGGGAGACTGAGGGGGAAGGGATAACCCTCGGCTTTCACGGCTTTACACTTCGCCCGGAGCGGCTTGTTTTAGTGAGGGTCTCCACGCAGTAATCGTAACAAGAAGATGATGATCACACTTGGGTTGCCTAAAGCGGAGACATTCAGTTAAAGTTTCAGGAGGTCCTGTCTACGTTACAGATGTTATACGTTAAAAGGTTATATGTCTTATTGAATATATGGACGTTAGTTGCCTAGCAACCATTAACAACCTAGAATTACATCATGTCACACCTGACACATTATAATCAACAAAGATGTTCGCGCCACGGTCTAATTGATGACCTCGTCCATTAAAAACACAGACCAGGTCCGTAACATCCCACGTTAGCTCTAAATCGCTCCACACACAACATCAGTCTGATAGTTGGATATGGTGGCTTGTCAAAGGTGGGTTTGGATCTCTGGTGTGTTGTAGCTGGTGGTGTTGTTACGGGTTGAGAGGAAGGATCCAGTGAGGGCTGTACTTCTGCTGAATGGAGGATAGGAGAGAAGCTGTCATGTTCAGTCTGAGAGACGAGCAGAGACTCTCTCATCTCGCACAGTACTTTACGTTAATGAGAGACTCTCATCTGCTCTCGTCTGTTCGATCTCAAAAACATGACAACTGTGTTACGGTCGGTTGTCGTGAAAGTGGATCAAAGAATGTAAAGGTGGTAACACGCTTAGGGATTTTTTTATTTTTGCAGTGGAAATGACAACTACAAGGATCAGTATCAGTGAAAGACAGTGTGAAATGTACATTATATAGTACCATGGTAAACTGTGGAAAAGTCCAATTATGTTTAATTTGGCGTATGCCCAATATAGACTGAGCTTCCTGTCTTAATGAGGACACATGCGGCTGCCGTGGCTGACATCACCATAGAGAGTTTGAGGAGGTTTTTTTATTCAAATCCCCGTAGATCTTCCTGCATCTAGAGACATACTGTAGTCATGAACTACAATAAAGGGAAAGTTCACCCAAAAATGAAACTTCTATTATCATCTAATCACCCTCTTGTCATTTCAAACTTTTATGACCTTCTTTCTTCTGCAGAACACAAAAGATGGTATTTTGAAAACGGACGGGTACCGCCGTCGGTTACTTACAATCTTCAACAGATCTTCTTTTGTGTTCTGCAAGAAATGACAAGATGGTGAATAAATGTTGACAGAATTTTCATTATCACTTTAAGGAAATACAGTCTACTGTAGTAGTGTACGAAAGACACAGTTCTGATCAACGTCTAAGGTGTGTAAAATACTTGGAAGAAATGATTTTCATGACATTTCAGGTACATTGGACTGTTGGCTGAGAATTAATTTGCAGTGTGAATTGAATGAGAGTTGAAAATTGTATGATGAGAGAAACACAAAGATAATAAAAAGAAAACATATTCAACATATTCATTAAAGATATAAAAATGTCACGTGAAATCGGACTCTTAAGTATATTTAAATGTCAATTTCCATCTCTAATCATCTGTGTGTGTAAAAGAGAGGGGGAGGGTTTCACATTCTAGGTAGACAACAGGGTGCACATGCTGTTTCCTCAGATGGCTTGTGAATGGAGTGGACAGGGTCTGAGGTTCTCAATTACCAGCTTAATTAGGCATTAAGTCGCCATAGTTTCGATACACTATTGAAACAAAGAGTGAGAACAATGAAAGAGACCGGCTGCTTCCCGGAACAGCTGACATCTGCTTTTATTGTCCTTAGCAATATAACTTAAGCAGAAGATGTGGGTTACTGATGTCTGTCTGAGGACGAGGCTTTGTCCTTTCTCTGTCTAGCTAAGGACACACGCCGAGCTTAGCGGCGACAACCTCACAGCACTATTAGCACTGTTTTGAAGTGCGACCTCCTAGTTCAGTCCCTATACACTACAACCCGAGCATCACGTTTTCTGTGTCACCTGCCCTTTGAGTTGGCCTAGCTAAGGATATGACTCTTTATTCTGGGAAACACAAAAGAAAATATTTCAAAAATGTCTCAGTGGTCTAGTGTCTATACAATGGACGTCAATGGGGTCCAACGTTGTTTGGTTGCCAACATTCTTCAACACATCTTCTTCTGTGTTCTAGAAAGTCATACAGGTTTGAAATGACCTGATAAAAAAATATTTTGGGGTGAACTCTTTAAGCACACACGCATGAACCCTCATTTGGACATAGCAGCACTCCGTGCACCTGGGGGTCTCTGCCCACCCAACACTGGATCTCTTCTACTGCAGTGAGAGATATTTATGGCCTTCAGTATCAAGTACCCATAGCTCTGTATATCATTAACATTAAAGGCAATCAGACACAGCGAACGGCATGGCTCGAGGTGCTGTCACACCGTATTAAACACAGCTAAATCTAAACGGCTATGTTCTGGACAAAGTTTGATTCATAGACCAGCAAGGAGATGGCCGTTAAAGACAGTTTGGAAATTCAGCGGTTCAAAATGTGTTCGTGCCGCTTTTAAATAATGCTTTACGGCCACAGCGGTAACTCTTAATGTCAGCCACCGGGCAGGACGATTTAGTTGTTTCCATAAAGTGACAGAAACATCACACAGGAGCTTAAACTGTCCATATGTTATGAGCTTTTACTGTGGCAAACATGATGGGCAAAATGAGATGCGGTACTCTGGCTATTTGTTGTGCTTGGGTAATAGAAAAAGGAAAAATTTTCAGAGGTAGCCTCTGGCTTTCTCTAAATTGGTTTGTTCTTCTGAATGATAACAGTCATTTCTGCCCTGAGAGGCTTGTCTGCAGACAGGCTTAGAACATGACTACTGTTATACAGTATGAAAAGATTTTTCAGGATCCTGGTTCGCACATGCCGTAAAGACACATCAGTTTTGAATTATGTAAATATTTCAAACTACAGTCATTTTAAAATGAAAAGCAGCGTATGATAAATGACAGTACAGTAGCAAACCTTTGTGTATGACTATGCAGCTCACATTTATTTTCTGTTTACATGTCATCTAATGAAAGATTCACAATTAATCATTTTATTTAAAAAATACATTGCAGTAAACATTTGCGTCCTTGGGATTAACATTGCCCTTGGCTTTATAAAAAAAAACACAGCGATGTAGTCCTTATCGCTTAATTATAATTTGACTCTTAATAATTATCTTGTTGCCTTTAGTAGGGAAGTGAAAAACAAAAATCGACTAGTTGGTGGGTTGCTTTAAACATTATTGGAGTGGACTAATTGTTCTTAACTGTAAGCCTTATAATTAAACTGGATTCGGGTTCATCTGACCCCAATTGGGCACTTTAGTTAAAGGTTGTTTACTTAAGATGCATTCTTGCGTTCTTAAATAGCTAGAGGGAGTGCAGTGAAATAGAGCAGCATGCACGTGCCTCCAGATGTCTGCTTGAATATGCATGTCTGTAGCAGTGGTGCTTTTAAGGGCATTTATTTAATTTCCACGCCAGCCTTTTTTAAAGGGATAGTCCCCCAACAAAGAAAATTCTGTCATCATTTAATCACCCTCAAGTTGTTCCAAACCTTTATAAATGTATTTGTTCTGTTGAAAACAAAGAAAGATATTTGTAAAAACGTTTGCAACTGACATTTCTGGACATCATTGACTACCAAAGTAGGAACAATTAAAATCGTAGTCAATGGTTCCCATATAACCGTTTGCTTTCCTAAATTCTTCAAAATATTTCATTTTGTGTTCAAAAGAACAAAAAAAGATACAATTATTTTTAATGTTGGTAGGAAAACAACTTGAGCATTTTTTGGGGTGGAGTATCCCTTTAATAAAGTTGGCAGCCAGCACAAGTATTTTTGATGTTTTCACAAAACTTTCATAGATCTTAAAAATATTTTCTTCCGCAGTTAAACATTTAATCATTTATTTATATTAAATATGAGAACAGAGAAAGTTTTCTTGTATCTCTTACAGAAAGTGGTTAGGTTTCTGAACCAAAAAACTGGTAAAAAAAACATTCTGGTGTTTTTCTAACCTTGACTTTGTCCAATCGGATTTAGAAAGTAAAATAGAGCATTTGCTTGTTTTTTGGATATGCAAATGCTGTACTTTTTCAGAAGATGTACAACATCACTGTCTACAGTATAACATGAGCTGAAAAAACATGTTCAAGTCTTTTCATGAATGACAGAAATCGTTGTATCATAACATAACAACTCTCTTTCTGAAACCTCGGATGTCCAAATACATTTTTTTAAGAAAATTTACTTTTTAATTACTTTCCATTATTTAAAAAAACTGTGTTGTTGGCAAGCACTTTTTAAAACTTTTAATTGGTTAGATATTTTCCAAATCCCATTGGCAAACACAAAGGATGGCTAACAATAATGATTTATGACAAAAAATTTAAGGAGACACAGAAGGACAGCAGAGATAAATGACAGAAAATCTCGCAGATAGAGTTTTATTGTACAAACGGTCTACACTCTGTCAACACACATTAAAGCACCACTACCAAACTATCAGAAATGAATAAAGACAAAAGAAAATCTGGAAAAACGAGTCAACCTTACTAATCAACTAGTTTGACTGTTGAGACATTTCCTGCGTTGTGCTGAAACAGTGTATATTCCTAGTTAGAGCAATTGAATACATGTAAGCTGCCAGACAGCATTACAAGACATGAATAAACTCTGAGAAGCTATTAACATACACATGTTGAAAGCTCTCATCTCGCCTACTGTACTGTGTTTATATATGTAAAGGTTGCATTTCTTGGAAATAACGCATTATGTATAGCTGACCTGGAACTGTCCTCTTAAGGCACAGAAAGAGCAGGGTACAGAAGTGATTGTTACAGCATCTTCCCTAAAGCATCTACGGGCATACGCTCCAGTGTAAAGTTGATGTGTGACTCCCCTCAATGAGTATGGACAAATTTGTGTATCAGACAAAGAAAGAGAGGGAGGGAGAGACAGTGTGTGTCTGTGTTTTGTATTCTACGGTTATGAGGCATGGAGCTTGTGTGTTCATGGAGTGTTCCTGAGGATTTGATGTGTGTGTTTGACAGAGGTCTAAAGGCCAAAGGAGAGAGCAGAGCACCTTATTAAAACAGAGGCTGTAGATGGTAGAGGTGGAGCCGTGCTTTTTTTTAAAAATCCTCTCCATTGCACGGCTATTTAGATATTCTCCATAGTCAGACATGCTATTAGCACCAGCACAAGCTAGAGCACCTGGCTATAGATAATCCTCAGGTTGCCAGCTCATGATTTTAGAAGGGGGGAGAGAGAGAGGAAGTGAAACAGATTGAGAAGGAAATGGCTATTTAGTCGGCACAATCCTCCTGAGGGAGAATAGCTGAGACTGTTCTCAGACTGCAGTTTAGAGCGGGGTTACACCGTAGCACTGCCTGGCGAGAAATCTCTCAGACACGCCGTCGTTTATATAGACTGGCCTCACACATATTAGGGGGAACTGATGTTATTCAGGCCGAGGACAAACACAGACGCTGGAAAGGCAGTCCAGGAAACCAGCTTCAAAGCAGTTCCTTCACTGTTATACTCCAAGTCAATCCTATATATTCCTCTTGGATCGAGTTGAAATGTAATTTTTCTGTGATATATTCACAAAAGCAAATTAAATGACAATATGGATTTTACGAGATGTGTGGCATCTCAAGAAAGTTATTCCCAGTACGCAAAATCCAAATGGACAGATTCAGTTCAGTTAAAAAGGCAACAGTAGCCTCAAAAAGCCTTTATTTTGTATTATCTCTTCCACAGTATTTAATTACATCAGATTTAGCTTTTCACACACCGGCAAGGCACCATCTGAACATTCAGCGCAACAAGTTCATCAGTCATCCCCACATTAATAACCCATTCTAGTAATGCCCATTGAGATCGGTTAGTTAGATTGTGCCAGGAAGGACAGATGCTGGCAGGGTCTTTGGAGCACAGGTTGGCCAGAGGTTGCCGGATCGTTTTAACGGCTCCACTCAGACTAACACAAACCACTGCAGGCGACCGGTGTGTTCCTGTCATTAGAGGGCCGGATGACACGAGCATGTGCTCCCTGTCAGGAGGAACTCCTCAGAACAGGGTAGCAGATGTGAGCGAGAGAGGGAGAGAGAGAGAGTCGCAGTCCAATCTGCTGCCACATCATTACACCCATGGAAAGTATTGGCAGCCGTGTGGCAAATAATTTCTATTCAAATGTTTTGTAAATTAGTTAAACGGATCCAATTTGTATGTCATTTTACTGTTTTGACTCCGATTAGCTTTGCTGGTATTAGTCAAGGTGAAGTGTTTCTGAGATGGATCATGAAATGTACTCATGCTGATTTCTGTGTCACATCAAGATGTTTATTACATTTGATTTTTATTAAAACATACATTCAATTTAAAAATATGACTGTATAAGTATTTCAACTGATAATCTCAACACACAGAGAAATAAACAAACCATTATTGATTGTGAAGATGCAAATCCAGCAATACGCAGTTTGTTTGTTCACACACTGAGTGTGAAAAAGCTGCAATCAGTTTTATATGCAACCGAATTTTCGACCAATGAGATGTGTCTGTGGGTGGGGCTACTTGGCAGCACAATTCAGTGAAAATAGCATTCAACAAAACGCCACCACTCATTACTCATGGCTGGTTAGGAAAACACTTCATTTCATTTTCAATTGATCGTTTGCAGCATGAATCACTTGAAGGGTTGGTGCCACGGTGTTTCATGCATTCTGATTTCTTTACAATGTTAAACGTGCTGTCTTCTCATGCTTAACATAAGTCAACTTGTCAAAAAAACGTGTTGGGCTTATTACGTAGTATTTCTGTGCTCGATACACTCCCCCAGCGATCGTACAGGTTTCAAAAGTTTTTCTGGAACATATAAAACTGTTTCATAAGAATTTTTCCTTGTCCCTTTTTGGACAATTCTCCCGGAAAAGCACGCGGCACACCCACGCGACAGCAAGGAGAGCAGGAGAAGGAGCATGCGCAGACGTCACTTCCACTTGTGTGCAGGAGAGAGAGAGAGAGAGCATACGTTCGTGAAGTTTAGGTGTTTGTTTGTTCACTGCGTTTGGGTGATGAATGTTATATAAACGTGGATATAACGCTGGATTTGGAGATCGTTTGAAACTGATATTTGGAGCCGTCCCAGCGCTAAAAGATGACGGACATGAACCGCATGCGGTGAGTGAAACTGATGTCTGTGTTTTGTTGGCAATGGGTGCGCACGTGCTTTAGTTCAGCCTACCCCTCACACGCCGTATGCTTTCGGAAATAATCGTACAGCTGTATCTATCTTTTATAAATGTGATCAAACTAAATACTCTTCGAAGATACAAAGTATGCAATACTACACTATAGGTACTCAAGATTAATATGAGATTGGCAGAAACCGCGTGCGTTACGGCCGCTTTAACATCTGGTTAACAGTGTTATTTTTTTCCATTGAGCAAAGCAATAAAGCTATGTTCAGTTCCTGAGCGAATATAAAGATAAATATAAACCTCTAAAGCATGAAGAACGTGTCACAGGATACTAGGGAACAGAAAGACATCACCACCACAGGTAAGGTTGATAGGTTTAATGAAATCCAAAAAACTCCACAGGGTAACAGAACTCCTTGGTAAACCAACAGACAGACAGACAGACAGACAGACAGACAGGCAGACAGACAGACAGAATGAAATCCACACGGGAAACAATAGATAATCCAAAAGACTGATCCAAACTCATAACAAATGACAATGAGACTCGACAAAACTCAAAGGAAGCAAGTGTGTATATATATTGTCCAGAGTGATGGGTTGCAGTCCAATGGGTTAATACTCTGGTGAAAGGAAGCGTGGGAATCGGGAAACAGTCATTGATGCAGGGGGTGTGGTCGGCACGGGCGCCGTGCCGGTTACAGGCATATGCCAAACCATATCAAATAAAGTTTAATTAATATGTTATATTCATGTCTGTTGCCAAAAGTTGAGCTTTAAATTCAATAATATGTCGTAACAAGCACACTTTATTAACGTGGCAAAAATTGCCAAAAAAGTAAACAATGTGAAACCATTTAAGACAAGCGCATATGGTACTTGGAAGAGCTTGATTCAATGCGCCATATGTCTTCCATAAAGGCTAACACAGAGGGACATTGCTTTCTCTTTCTCTCCGTCTCTCTCTTTCTCACTGGGTCCACGACACTCAGCCCAGACAGAATTAATGTGCAAGTCATCAGTCACACAGGAAGCAGAGCAGTGTGATAAGAACATCCCCAATATTACCTCAGAGCTTACCACAGCGCCTGTTAGAAGTGTCATATTCATTATTGCTTAGCACCAAGCGTGTGAATTTTTTTCATATAAAGTGTAGAAAGAACACTTTAAATTAGCGTGTCAGTGTGGAATATTACACAATGTTCTTGTTATATTGAGTAATGAGATGAAAACTGGTTGATTCTTTCATATTTATGGTTAGCTTTGTGTATACTTTTTACATTTGAGACTTAAAGTGATAGTTCACCCAAAAAAATAAAATTCCATCATTGTTTACTCACCCTCATGTCATCCCAAACCTGTACGACTTTCTTTCTTCTGCAGAACACAAAAGAAGATGTGTAAGAATGTTGGTAACCGAACAACCGCTCTAGCCATTGACGTCAACTGGTTTTGTGTGTGTACTGTACAATAGAAGTAAATGAGTAGCGCTGTGGTTCAGTTACCAACTTTAAAAAATATCTTCTTTTGTGTTCTGCAAAGGAAAGAAAGTCACACAGGTTTGAAATAACAAGAGGATGATTAAATGATGTCAGATTTAAAAATTGTAAAAGTCCCAAGTATGTTTATTTTATGGGAATCACATAGCTTTGGCATTGCAGGAGGCATTCTCCACTGGCTACTTCCGGTGTCATCACGTTTGAGACATAATACAGTGTTTACATAAACCCTTTATCAAGTAATCTGTAGTGGCTGAACATTGAAATGAGTCACACATCATGGACAGGCCAGCGGTCGCAAACACACACGCTCAAGGTGCTGGCACTCTGCTACTTGTTGGCTATTGCGTGGTGGGGCAGGCAGTTTGGGTGATGGCCATGCCTATCGCTTCTGCTCCCCCTGCGCCCCTCGGGCTGCCCCCGCTGGGATTTGGGCCTCGGCAGCGAACAGACTGCAACTTCAATCTGTTTAGTTGCAGCATTGAAACGTAAGTCCCGGAGCTCAAGTGAAAAATAACCCGGCCAGGGCAAAGATAGCAACAACAGAGCGTGATGCAGCGTTTCAATGAATAAACAGGGAAACCTGCTTTTGAAAGGCGGTTCAAAACAGATGGAGGAAATTTTACCACCAACAGTGAGGGAGAGGGAGAGAGGAAAAGATATTCAACGTTCAAGGCAGCCGAGATAGAGAAGTGCCCCGCTGGCCGCTCTTTGGTAAATGTCAGGGAGACTCTTTGTATGAGACTCTTTTGTGCATTGATTATCTGTCCCTTCACATTCTGTTCAGGACCATTTTCAGTCCATTGAAAGGTATTGAAATAATTATGAATAGCTTGGCAACAAGTGAGAAAATCAGCGAGGTGCTAAACATGGGTCTCGTTCGCGTGTTATTGCGTAAATGGGTTTTTTTCTTATGCATGCAGAAAAGCTCCTTTCAGAAAAATGTTTGGTTTTAATGATTTTCATGTTAGTCTGGATTATTTTAAATACATGAGTACAGTATGTGGTTTGCCAACCTGATCTCACAGGAATTCGTAACTATTTTACAAAGTGGCGGATTTGTACGAAAAACATACGATCATTAGAAAAAAGCGTACAAACAAGATTGCACGAATTTATATGAATTAGCCACCTCATAAAATAGTTACGAATTCCTGTGGGATTGTGTTGGCTGAGCATAATTTTCACATAGACTATGACATTAGAACACAAAACATCTAATGTCAGCCATTTGCTTTAAAATTTTATTCCAAGTGCAAACTATAAATTTATCGTGAACCTCTGATTTTACGCCCAGCTATGCAAACACATGCGATGTAAATGTGTGTATATTTCTATGTCTATATTTGAAATAATCACATTCTGTTGTCTTCTCCAGTCTGTTCGCAGTTCGCTAAAGGAGTCTATGCCATCATTGGAGTATATGACCGGAAGACGGTGAACATGCTGATGTCGTTCTGCGGCGCACTGCACGTCTGCTTTGTGACGCCCAGCTTCCCCATGGAAAACTCCAACCAGTTCGTCATCCAGCTGAGACCCGAACTGCAAGACGCCCTGGTGGGTGTTATTGAACACTACAAGTGGACCAAGTTCGTCTACATGTACAGCTCAGACTCTGGTGAGACCTGATTTTCATGATCTATAGGGGAGAGCTCTTATAATTCCATTTTGATTATGGCTGCTTGGTTTTGGAGTCTCAATATTTACCCCCACGTTGCTGTTGTGCGGATTGAGTCGGCTTTTGTTTTCTTCTCGCTTTGTTTGTGAACTTGTTTGGTGTGCAGTGACAGATATAGATGTGACTCATGAGAGAGCTGCCTGGTTTTGTGTCGCTTTTCTGTGTTCTGATCTGAGTGGATGCATTTCGGTTTGCACTTAGAGCTCATTTGTTCGTCTTTCTCCATGGATATCTGCCAAAATGAGGCGGTTGTGCCCAGTGCGTACCATGAATGTGTTTTGTAACGTTGCATTTAGAAATTGTAAATCTTGTTCGCTATGTCAAGCCTACAGAAATGGAGTATTAGGTTTTAAACCACATTTGACCATAATATAAATTAGATTGAAGTGATATTGCAATGGGGCTAAACAACTTTGCATCACATAACATGAAAGCAGTTGGACTGGTAGAGGCTAAGCAGCATCTTAACTAATTTGTTACATGTTATTTTCTGTCCTAATTAATCCATATTTATCCATAAAATCCATATTTGACTGTTAAACATAATTTTCTGGGTAAATACTGTGCAATATGCATCAAGTCTGTGTAAAGACCAAGATTTGGCGCATTAATGTGTCCTATATGGGCAATTCCAGGCCAATGTCAACCTTAAGAAAATGTTTTTAAAGCATAGTATTTCATAGTCGGGTAAGGCCCCGGTCACACTTGCCTTTTTACTCCATTGACTTCCAATCATACACATGCGACGGACCGGAAATGCAAGCCGTCTGAAGATATTTCACTGCATAGCAAAGTTCAAGTTTGGTGAACTCTAACCTGCGTATTCGTGTCACGTGAATGCATGAGACCAATAGAAGTTCAAAATGTCACAACGTGTCCTCTCGGTACAGAAATGTAAAGATGGGGAATCGCCTGCGGCCATTTTTGCAGCACCGTTTCACCACAGCATAAGTGAATTGTCACATCCACAACCAAATTGTCACATCCATAACGGTCAATATTACTCATCTAGGGCCATGTCAAAATTTTAATAAAATAACTATTTTATGTTCTCTGAAGAGCCATCCCTTCTCCATTATTTGTATATTATTGCTTCTGGTTTGTACATTTTAATTCACAGAAATCCTGAAAGAAAGTCTCATTTTTTTCAAAAAAAAATGTGTCACATCTTTTTTTTTGTCACATCCATAACAAATGAATTTTGCTGTCTTTTAAAACAGAAAACTCATGTATTGACTGATATTTTTCTGATGTCTGGACTGGAAAATATAAACAGATGATTCAATATTTTGATAATACATTCTCTGAGAATTTAAAGTTTTGAAAATGTCACATCCATAACGCTGGAATCGCCCATAGTGTAGATCACTCTAGATAGGCAAATGATATAATTAAAACCAATATGTGATAATAACACAGATATGGTGTCAGAATAAAATCTATTCAGCTAATGTCCAGCAACTCCAAGTCCCAAACAGGGCTATGCTTTCATTGCAAATTCCTGAAAGTCCCAGATCTGCTCTAGAAAAGCCATGAGCAAATTGTGCCACTTCCCATGTCTGGCACACCTGTATGCACCAGGTGTGCTATTCCTCCCCATCCCCCCTACAGCCAATCGGCAGCAATATCCCCGTAATGTGTCTCCATCTGTCACAGGCATTCATCTCAGCCATGATGGAAACATGATGCAATCTGAATATTTCAGGTTATTTCGGACAGAGGTGGAGAAATAGTGACCCGCAATGCTCTGGGCACTGAATCTCTTTTACCGTCAGCAGTCCCATCTCCTTTTTTTCCCATCTCTCCTTTTTTATTGCGGCTGTCTGTTCTGTCATTGGTCGGCGCACAACAGGTTTGATGCACACCTATATGCGTGCCACGAGTGTCTCGGTGATGGTTTTATCTTGTGAGAGTGCTGAGGGCTCTGGGTTAAGATTGTGGGATCATTAACTCTGTGACTGAGAGGAACCAAACTGCAGGAATCCATATCACCAGCCTGTTGCCTAGATACAGCGCCGCACTGTCTGCTGGGTTATTTTAAGCCTTTTAAGGGCATACGTATGAGATCGTATGTAGCCTGTATGTTAACCCGTTCACATAGACAGCTGGCCGTTAGCTCCCTATGCAGATACACAGATACCTCGTGACCTTAATTTCACAGCAGCTCGCTGGGTTTCATGTTAGCATAGTACTCTGTTGGCATCATACCACCCCAGATGAGCAAGAATGAGGCTAAGAAGAGGCATCTTTCCCCGCTGGCCCTGTTCTTGGTGTGCATCGTGAGTCATTTGTTCAGCCTGCTGAGAGCGTGAGCCCCTTAATGTCAAATCACCCTGCAGTCTTAAAGTGGTCCAGCTGCACTCACACTGAGTCAAACAGAAAGCAAAACTGGCTCAGATGCAGAGGGGTCAAAGGGCAAGTGCTTAAAACAGAGGCGGTCTGAAGCAGAGGAGGAAATCAATATTCCTTCTCTCCCCTGCCATCAATGTGTGCTTCCTTTACTTCGAAATCCAGCTATTTTTAAATGATTCCCCCGTACTTAACTATATGTAGGTGTTTCTTAAACTTTCGGTTTTCCTTTGTCCCAGAGGTCGTTTTTATTCAAACTAACAGATTTCAGATTTTGGTTTTGTTATCACGTTAAAAGTGTCTCGGTGATTTATTTTTGTCATTTTTCGAAATGCCCTTTGTGTGTAGATTTGGTTGTTTTAACTTTGTCCCAAACTCAGGCTTTCAATCTTAAATGATAAAAGTTTACATAAAGTCATCTTTATGATTATGTTATCATTTTTTTGAGGTCCAGTGTATGAAATGTAGCGGCATCTAGGTGAGGCAACCAACGGCTCACTCCACCTCTCACCCCTCACTTTTGAAGGACAACGGTAGCTGACATAGAGCTAAGATGTCATCACGTTTGTGTTTTTCTGCTGACGGAGATAACATATTTACAAAACACGCTCTGTAGAGCAGTTTGTCCGTTTAGGGCCACTGTAGAAACAACATGGTGAATTCCATGCGAGGGGACCTGCGGTGTGTTTAGATAGAATCTCATTCTGAGGTAATTAAAACATTAAGGTTTATTATGTAGGGTCTTTATACACATTTCTAAAAGCATAGTTATGTATATTAAATTGCAAATGATCTTTTCCAAACATACCCAAAATTGCCTCTAGTTGAAGAAACACGCATACACAGAGTGGAATTTTCATTTTTGATGTCAAGTTGGAGTTAAACTCACTTTGTGTAGTCCATTTTCACAGAATGGCACAGGTCCAACTCTTAGTGATCTATTTTGTGGTTCATCCCACCCCATGACTGAAATATTTCTGTTAGATTCATTGGGTCTGACTCCATAAATTATAAAGCATGTTTCCTTTTTTTCTCTTTTTAATTACAGCTCATGCAAAAGCTGTACGGTGTTGCATTAAAGAAACGGCGTAAAATCGAAGAGAATTATTTATTTTGGATGCATAAAACAAACCCGAATAATGGGAGTTATTTATGTATTTTTGTAGAGCTGTTGAGCATGCATTGGATCCGATTGCAGGAGGCAATTGACTCCCGCTGTTAGTTTTTGTTGGTGTGTTGACTGTGCACATACTGTAAAAAGAGTTTTAGGTTTGTGAAGTCACTGAATGAACTTGGCCTGAAATATTCTGAAAAGCACTCGCACACAGCAGAAAGCAGATTGACGATAAAAGCGGTGGAGTGTTTAGAGGGGTTTGGATGAGTTTGAAGGTGCTGGTCATTGTGCTGATGCAACATGAACACAAGAAGCATAAGATACTCTCACTGGCAGTAAAATGAGTGCAAACATATACACGCTCATGCTCTAAACTCATGTCATTGGATCCTTCAGAATGGCTGCCTCTTATGTGATAGTAAAGTTTGTAAAGTAAAATAATTTGGTGTTATGGCTATAGACACTGTCTCTGTTTTAGAATCTAGTGAGCTGTCTTTATAGGGAGCAATTTAGGGCATCATGACCCTATGTGTATGTTTTGAATGGTAGCCAGTATAATCATGCTGTCTCATTATGAAGATTATTTTTGGTCATTTAAGCAGACCAGACCTGGCATTTTTATAAATTTTTGGGTTACTCGAATTGCAAAGTCGCTGCTTATGTAGATCATTTCATTAGTTAGGATGCTGCCTATGTATGCAGCAAACAGTAAAGCATATCACTAGACTTGTGTAGTGTTAAGGTATTGATGCTTTTGTGATGGATGATAAGAGCACTGTTTTCTATCCGGAGAGATTTGCATTTAGTGATTGGTCTCTCGGGGTTGTGCATATACATCTGCCATCTGTAAATCTGAGATCAATGTCTTTACTAATCGAACCCCATTACTGTTTGTGAGCAATGTTGCTGAATCTCACTCTCTCTCTCTACTCTTCTGTATCTTCCAGATAGGTTTTTCTGAATTCACAGCCAATAAAGTGACATGTAGATGGTCAGAGGTGGATGCAGATAACAGAGTGTCAATACTACAGTCCTCAACACTGCTTGATTGTTTTAGTTTGGTTTTGCTCTTTCGTGAACTTGCTTCTGCATACAAGCATTTGTTCTTTCTAATGCTTTCATTGTAACACGATACATTCACATAGGGGTTCACTAAACGTTTAGCCATGAAAACTACAAGACATACACAAAGGCATACAAGGAAAACCCAATGTTAGTTTTTAAAAACATCTTTCATCTATAATCTATAGACCACTTTGCAAGATGTAAACACTGGTACAGAAGCATTTCCAGTTTCAGTTTTCATATTTTTAATCTAGATATGATAAAATCTTAAAGATATTTGTTTAAGGTTTTTATTCAGTTGGTTGTATTTTGTTCAAACTTTTGTGAAATGTCAAAAAACTGAACCAGGAAGTTCTTCTGGACCAGTGTTGAACCAGCATTGTTTGCGTTTCCCAAAGTGGTCTGTTGTTGTATCAAATAAATCTGGGCTAAATTTATTTTTGTACATTTTGTTTTGAGTCTCATTTTTTTGTTGTTTATAACATTTATAGTATTTATTTTGCTGGTTTTATTAATATTTAGCACATTGGGCAGCTTTGCTGTTTAATGGTCCAGTGTGTAATTTTGGGGGGATCTATTGACAGAAATGCAATAAAATATACATAACTATGTGTTCAGAGGTATGAAGACCTCACATAATGAACCTATGTTTTCTTACCTTAGAATGAGCTATTTCTATCTACATACACAGTGGGTCTGCTTGCATTGAATGTTGTTGCCATGTCACTTTGATGTTTCTACAGTATCTCTAAACAGTTCTCAACCTCACCGCTAGATGCCGCTAAAATACATAATGGTCCTTTAATACTATATAAATAAATTCTATTTACTAATTTAACCTGCTAAACTCTAAAATTACGGCATAAAAGTATTCCCTTAATGTTTACATGTATTTCTGTAACTCTCACTTGAGTCTCTAGTTTCTGGAGAAGTGCACCATTTTGGCATTTATCGTACATAAAATAACTTATTTAGGCTGAAAAACATTTCTCATAACCCTACAATAGTCGAACATGTTCAAGTTATATATCAAATGAAAGTTGGATTTATTGATATTTTCAATAATCAATATTCAATAATCATGCAAGTCGCATGAATTATGATGAATTTGATATTTGTAAACAAACAACACATCCAGCAAATATTAAGCTAATAACTGCATCCCACCATTCCACTTAGCCACAAATGCTACATAATCTTTTTCATTAGGTTGTTTTCTACAAAATAAGTCCATTCCTACCTCTCTTCGTGGTTTTAAGTTAAATATCCGCTTCCAATGTCTCCCATCAACGTGATGTGCCAGCAACGTTCCATAAAAGCTTGGATAGTTAAAAATTCAGTAAAATATCTGAACCTCTATCCATATGAAATACGTATTAAACGGAAGCTCAGACTCTGACCTGAGATATGGCAATGCACAACAGGGGAGGTGGACCAAAACACCATAAGCAAACTCAACACCAAGTTGAGCTTGTTACATGCACTTTCCACCGTGTTACATGCAATTTTGAGAGGTTTACTGTGAAATTACACAAAAATATCCCATTTATACCACTGTATGTGGTCTGTTTAAAATTGGGTATGCCAAATTACGGAAAAAGGACACTTGAGTTGCATTAGAATAATAACTGGTTACCACATGATGGAGAAAACAATACATTTTCCTCTATTTGTTGTGACCTGTTAGAATCAAGAACAACTTTCTGCAGGTTCCTGGGCCGTCAGGCTCAGAGTAATACACTCTCAAAAACATACTTTAGAAAAAAAAGCGCCTTTATTTTTGTGTCTTTTTCATAGGACTGACAACACATACAATAATGTTTATCACTTTCAGCAGTGTTTTATGAAACTTGGAGGGGTTTTCTGGAATATGACAGCAAAATTGTGTATTTACACCACCGTATGTGGGTATGGTGTGCATTTAAAATTGGGTATGCCAAATTCAGGCGGATATCCCAAAAATGGGCCAGAGTTAAACAGGAAAATAAAAAGTATACAAAATATCTTGAGCTTTTTAGATATTCTCAAACAGGCTTATTATTTACAGATGTATAGACTTTTTATTTCAGTGCCTCGCTGCTTTCATACAAGCATATCACATGTCCTATATAGAATGTTCCTCTAACTGAATGCTTTTGCATTTTTCACATTTGTATTCTAGGACTGTCGGTTCTGCAGAAGGTTTTGGACACATCAGCCGAGCGTAACTGGCTGGTGACCTCTGTGAATGTGGAGACAATGACAGAAGCATCTTTCGTCAAAGTGTTCCAGGATCTGGACAAAAGGAAGGAGGGCCAAATCATCATCGACTGTGAGCTCGAGAGGCTCACCACCATACTGAAAAAGGTAATTTCCTCTCGCCCTCCTTATTATAGTCCTGCGAGCTGTCGGACGCTCCATATTATTGTATTTCAAATTTTGCATATTCTTGCCTTAAAATGCCCAAAATATGTCGTCCACTCAAGGCAAACGGCTACTATGTTAGTCATCTTTAGTCATCTGCTTATATCCATGCCATTATGAAAATGTATTGGTAAATCACCAGCAGGCTGAGATGACTCAACTTAAAATGCAATCCGGATCCCAAGTGTCCAGACGCAGCCTTCCGCCACTCTTATCAGATGGAACGGCCAGTGCAAAGGGGTCCGGTACGGCTCTCTCGCGCACACAGCTCCAAGGACAGAGCAGATAAATAACACTGGGTTGACATTTGGGGTTGGCAGCAGCGCCGTGATGACGCGCCGATTTTCTGTCACCTTTCCCCTCTGCCTGCAGGAGGAGGCATCAATTCGCAACTGTAATTAATGATAGTGGGCCATTTCTCTTTTTCCCTTTCTTTTCTCTATTTCATGGCTTAAATGGAAGACCCTTGACAGGACGCGTTGTGTTATTGATAGCATGGTGCCCACAGTTAAAGCTGTTGCATCGTTTTGCGGCAATTTGCACAGCACATCTACACAAAGTTTTCCTCTGTGAAAGCAATCATCCATCACCATGCGTACACCAATTGTGCCGGAAAAGAACATTGCAGGAATGTTCCTAGAATATAAACATTTATTCGAACAGAAATGGCCTTGCGCATGAAGAAAAGAGATGTGTTCACTAAGAATGAGTTGTGTCTGCTAATAGTCTGCGGCCTTACTTTGCATGCGCTGTCTGCATTGGTTTGTGTCCGGTATACTTAAGAAATTGTTCCATTTGGTAGCAATGTGGACAAGGCCACAAAATTAGTGCTAAATGCATTTTTCTCACTGCAAATTGTTATCTTGAGCGCTAGGTTGTGATGCAGCCGACTACTTTGATCTGGCATAGTTTAAAGAGGCTGTACAGCATCAGCACCACTGTGATCCAGACAGCTCTTTAAAATGCAGAATGTGTGATCGTCTACACTGTGTGTCTGGATGTATGCCGGATTGTATATCCTCTCCATCATTTGATGAATTATTGCTGTTTTGATTGCTGAAAAAGTACACAAAAGCTATTTTAAACAAAATCTCATCTACCACTTGTTTTCCACCGGTGGGAATGATTGTGCGTGAGGCAAACAGCATAAAAAAAGTTTTGGACCTACGGAACAATCCTACAATATGCCTGATTTACACATAGGTGCATTTGCATTGAAAAGCATTACAGCGCTTACTTTAATGGCATCATAGCGCTTTTCATCACCTGGTTAAACTAATACCGCAGGTGGTTAGTGAATAAAAGGCAGATTTTTTAAGTTTTAGAAGCAAGCATTTAGCCCTGAACAGGTATTTCCCTGGAAATGTTGAATGCATACATGTGTGAGAAGTTTTTTTTTTGTCAACTAGAAGCACATCAGCATACAAATGGTCTCCGAGCTAAAAAAAGATTTAATTTTTTATTTCACAGAAACTTTAAGTTAGATTTCTGCAGTCTGCATTGGTGTTGAGCGTGACATTTGAGATACAAAAGAAGGTCACTTGTGCTTCTTGCCCTGGGCTGGCTTGCCGGAGGAGAGAACCCTTCTGGTGCCTCCATTAATAACTAATGCTACTGTCTGTCATGCCCACAAGCTAAAGTGTGCTAAGTGTGCACAAACACTTTTTTTAAAATGAAACCATTGAAAACATAACAGTTTGATAGTGTCAGACTCTTAGGCACCCATTGACACCACATACACATAAGCTCGCTCGCATTCATCCACACGGGTTAAAGCCCTGACCCTCGGTCGATGTAGTATACCAAACAGAACTGAGAAGAGTGCTAATGTGTTCCTCCCCGTCAGCATATGACTCATTGTTTTCCACCGCTGTTGTCCTCTCGGTGGCTGAAGAAGCTTTGTTATCTCTATATACACACACGCACAAAGAAAACCTACATCATAGATCTTCATTCTCCACCTCTGTCTTGCTGGAAAAACATACATAGGCATCTTGATTGTAATTCAGAATGACCGATGATGTGAATGTAAATATCACAGCTTCGGGAATGACACCGAAATGAGAACCTGCAGAAAGCGAGCGTGTTTGTTTAGATGAATGTGTGTCGTGATCATTATAATGCTGATATTGTGTCTTTGGATGGTTTTATGACGGTGGTTCAGCAGTCATTAGAGTATAAGTGGGTTTCCCCAGAGACAGCGTTTCAATCTTTCTCCATCCTTAGCATGTCTCGCCTCCTTCCCACACCCATCTTTTTGCCAACATGAGGCGAGAGGGAAACACACACACACACACACACACACACACATGCTGATACACACTAATTGCCTGCTGATTTAATTGATGATTGCTGTGAAAGATTGCGCTATTATAGAAAAAGTGTGGGAATTGTCAGGAACACCCCATTACACAATATTAACACACACCTTTTTGTCTGATTATTTGGAAAATATTGCATATGTTGTGATTTTTTTCATTTTGGGGATTTGTCTTTGACTTTTGATTTGACTTTTCAATATTTTGTTCAAGCATGTTTTGTTTTAAGCAAGCAAATCGTTATGGGGCTGTGTTATGGTTATTTATGGTAACACAGGAGTGAAGTACAATAATATTCTTTAGACTCATGTTTTTGTCCTTAATAGTACAACTTTTGTAAATGTGATATTATTTTGTTGATGTCTTTGAAATATTAACACTGCATTGCAGCATTCCTAAGCACAACTCTTTGGGTGATTCTGCCGTTTTTGTCCCCGTCTAGTTTTATATAATAGATTTAATGGACAGTGGTTTAAGATAAACATTTTTATTGTGATTTCTGTTTATTTTCCTTGTTCTTCATTTATGTTTATGCAGTGTTACATTTGCCAGCATTTCTGTGGTTTGGGGTAGTTTCCTACATACACTTTCTTTCTTTCTAAAATACATTCCATTTATTTGGCGTTTGTGTTTTCTGTTTACAAGTTTTATATTAAAGAATTACTGTCCCTATTACTTTTACAATAACCTTGTGTCAAGCATTTTAGACAACAACAGATTTTTCCAAAACTGAGGGTTTTATTTCTATTTAATTTTTATGAAATGTAATAAATATAAAAAGTGACAGGGGTGCACACCCTTGCCAGGGCTGAAGAATGACAGTTTCAAGATCAGAAATTAAATTATGTCTTTAAATTTAATGGAATCTTTTCACATCACGAAGATTAGCTTCATTGGGGGCCTGTTGCATAGACTGACAATTTAGTCATCTAAATCAACATCAAAAATGTCAATTTCCATTCAGTAACATTTGACTGTTAGCTAATGTATTGGCAGTTTATTTAGTATAACTTTATCCAAATTTTTTATTGAAACATCTTCTCACTATATACATTTTCACTTAAAGATTGATCAAAGTCATGAACGGATCTTTATTTCAGAACATGGGATAAATGTTTTAATAAATATAAATATAGTTTAAAGAAGTGTCCTTTCTCCAAGATTTCATGTGCCTGAATGAATTACTTTTGAATGTAGCTTTTCTTCTGTCTGTTCCAGATCGTTGAGCAGGGGAAGAATGTGAAGAGTTACCATTACATCTTAGCAAACCTGGTAAGCCAAAACAAACACCATTCATATTAACACTACTGTATGACAGACCTTATGAATAATTCGAAGAATTAAGCTTTTGAATGTCACAACTACGCTTGAAGGATTTGCATATTTTCCCTACTGACCAACAGAAGAAACTCCTCACAGGCTATATGACTAACAGATAAGATGTTATAAACGTAAATGCTTCCTGGCAAACGGATCTGTTATTCTGATGGACTGCAAATGATTACTGCGGTCTGTACGTACGCTCAGTGTATGAGAATGGAAAGACAAATTGATTTAAACAGAAACAATGATAATCGCACCATTAATATTCGAGGTGTGCTCGTGCATGGTGCACTGCTGAGGATTTTAAATGAAACCAGTCCGGCCGGTTTGTAAGGTGTATTTGTAAATGATAAATGATAAAGCTTGCAGAGCAATAACCATTTGCGACTGCCTGATATTTCCATAATAGCTGAATTTTAAGAACTGTGAGGAAATGACTCTTAGTGTCCGGGATCTCAATATTATTTACGCAGTGTTTGCGTGTGTGAACGCGTGTGTGCGCTTTCTGAGCGGATGCCCGTGTAAGCGTTCCCCTCTGTGTCCAAGTCTTGGGTGAAGGCTAGTTTCTATAGTAACATCACCAGCTCACTGCACCACATTTACAGGGACACAGAGCGTAAAAAGATACAACTCTATCCACTCAGTCGAGCGATACAGGCACCTGCTACCGCAGATACACTGGAAAGCTTCCCTTCTCCCTCGTGGTATACAGTTTTATGACCAGTGGGAGCTTCCAAATACTTTCTACTTCAGTTGAAAGCTAAGCTGAGATGTGCCATAAATGTTTTTAACATAAAAATTTGGAATTAGTTGCATACTGTATTTTTATATCCATAGCATATCAATTTAAAAGGATAGTTCAGCACAAAATAAAATTATTTTATCATTAACTAACTCTCATTTCATGTAACTGAACACGTGGCCTCCATTGACTTCCATTGTATGGACACAAAACCACAGAAAATACTTTTTTTTTGCTGAACGCTTTAACACGTATCAATAATCATGGTTTTAATATAACAATTATTGTCAATACCGGTATATAGCAACACCCCTACAATTTGATGTGACGTAAAAATTTAAATGCAGATGTCTTCACCCAAAATCGAAATTCCACGATTGTGTTTATTTGTGTAAATTTCAAATGTTGGAGTCTCCCGTTTAGCGAAATACTGACAAAATCAGTCAAAATCCTGTCATCAATTCCATAAGGCACAAACAAAAGGAGGGCATCATCAGTTATGCCTAGCCAAAAACAGAGTCACTGTTGCTATGAGAGAAGATAATCTACATGAGAAGCAATGCCAAGACACTTCACTGTTGACCAAAAAAATGAAGACGATTCAGGCAGTCGTGACAGAGCGTCAAGCGTAGCAGTGCTTCAAAAATCAGCCATTGTAATCAGAGACATCTGACATGACTTCTGTTCAAGCCCCATTTCTCCTCCGTCTTCTCTCTGGTGGTTACACACTCTTTAATCAGACTGACATGTCATGTGCTGCACTGCTTACTGTGTTACTTTATCTGTGTTTCCCAGATACTCAGACCCAAGTTCAATTTCAGATTAGTGACTAAGTCAAGCGTTAAGCCACCCATAACACCCTAGGATCCAGGCAGCAGGTTTTGGAATGAGGTAACTATGGACCCAAGACCTAGTGGTCAGTCAATGTGATCTAATACATGAGCCATGATGCTCATACCAAGGATACGAGTTTGAATCTGGATTTCCAGAGCTCAACCAATATTTTTTATAATACATAAATTATGAATTGAAGATTAGGCCTACATAACTAGGGATTTTTAAGGTACTTCCTTGGTTTATGGAGTGTCCAACAACAAGTTTATGTACAGAGAAGGTGTAAAAACACTATTATTACGTAATAATAGGTAATTAGTCTTACCTTACTTCTTGACTGACTCTCATAGGTTAGTTGTGAGATTCAACTATCTAATCCCCTCCTTTCCGCTAGCCTAGTCTAATGTGATTGGCCAGATGGTCTAGTCTGCTGTGATTGGTCTACAGCGGATGAGGCTCACAAGCTACAGTGTTTGGGGGAGAAGACCGAAGGTTTCGTGGGCAGTCCTAGCAAAACGTAGGCGGGGACTATATGTACTGACGTAAATCTGCGGCGGTTCGGAGACGATTCGTTTGCATGATTTAGAGTTGACTACCTTTGTTCCAAGACAATAACTTGTTATTCATTCACCTTCGGATTTAAAACTTGGCAGACTGCTTACTTTCAAACACGGCAACATTAAGCACTGCATGACATGTCATTTTCATGATCTCATGTTATGTACTCTTTAAGTATTTGAATGACATGTGTATGAGAAGAACTAGTCATGAGAAATGCAAGAAACAATGAGATCGACATTCTGTGCCCATTTGTATATTTCCATTGATACGTAATATATCTATTGCTTAATAAGCTTAAAATGTTAAGTTTTTTAACTAACTAACATATTTTTTCTCTTCAGGATACATTAATTAACCCACCTTTGAATTACTTTAAATGGACGTATGTGTATTTTGGAGCTTCGCCAGGGTTTTCCACCTATAGAAAAATGGGAGGCGACCGCGAATGTGATTTCATGCCGCCTCTGACTCTTGCCACAATTTTGTCAGGTGTCTCCACAAAAAACACTGCGTGCACTCAATGAGTTAGGTAAAAACAGACGGGCGAGTCAGCCGCAAGTGGGTGGAACTTTAGCCGTAAGTGGGCTGTTGGTTGGTTTATTTAATGTAGTGTGTTGGAGTATTGGTTCATGATCCACTGTTGGTTGCGCAATGTTTTGTGATTTTGTATAAAAAAATACAACACTAAAATCTCACCAAACCCTGAACCTAACTCACGTGAAAGTTAGTTCAGCACAATCTGATTATAGCACAAAATGTCAGAACAGCAGTGAATGATAATTTTTAATAATTGGTAACATAGTAGTGATCATGTTTAAATGAAGTCATTTACATCTGGGATGGCATGAGGATGACTAAATTATGAGATCATTTTCATATTAGGGCGAACTGTTCCTTTAAAGATGTTAAAATGTAGGAGGCTACAATTATGTGTGTTTGTTTATAGTTTATTCATGTTTTTTATGTTGTTGTTGTAGTGTTAATTGGACTTTCTGATGTGCCTTTATAACGCTACGCTTTTTGAAATCAGCCAAAGCTTCATTCTACAAACTGCTACTTTGTTTTGTCTTAATTTCATATAAAAGCCCTTTTGTTTGGTGAATGAGCTCTTGATTGCCTCCAAAGGCAGTAGTTATCTCGAGTGAAAGAAAAGCATGCGATACAGATTTTCCCATGGCACAAATATGACGACGTGCATCTCGGATTGTGCCCTCAGTATTTTGTGCAGTGATGCAGACACCCTTGAGTATCTCTGCCTTGTTCTCTCTCACCATAGAGAGTGATGAGCTTGTGAATTGACACTTTAGCCTAGAGGCCCGTCGTGTGATAGGGTTTCTCTACATTTGTAGCAGCATTCAAAGTTACAGGAGATCTGTCTGTGAAGGAAGATTGCCGTATGTATGTGATATTGCAGCTGTATTTCTGTAAAGAGAATTGGTGATGGCTCTCTGGAACATTTGGTCCAAACATGCCATTCTACGATCAGATATTGTTATAATAGAGACTGCTTAAGTGTATATTGACGGTTGTCAGTGGCAACCAATCTCTCGCACTGTTTATGTCTCCCTGATGTCCTTCTTCTCAAAAGATAAAAGAACATCAACTCAAATCAATATTTCATGTCATTTCACTAATTTAGTCAGTATGTGTGAGCTGGATTATGTATAGTTGGCGAAAAACAAAATAAAACCCTTCAGTATGATCACCCTGCCAGGGTTTATGCAAGTGATTCTCGTGCAGCGTTGCTCACTCAGAACACTGGTTGTGGTCTAAATGCTTTGGCCTTCATCAGATTTAAAATAATACCACAAAAGCAATTAAACAAAATCAAACGTCATTATACAGTACTGGCCAAAAGTGATCCTGGGGGGAGCATATTTGCACGCTATTTGCTTTTAATGACCACTCAGATTAGATTAAATCAAAATATGAGGTGTGTGATACAAAATTGACGAAACACTTTCAAAAAAGCTTTCAATTATTTGAGAAAATTAAAATTATTTGAGAAAATGTATTGTAATAAAAAATGCATTGAAAAACAAAAACATACGTTGACCAATTGTAATATTTTATATGAATAATAATTGTTATATTGGCAATATTTTAATATTGAATTGTTATTATTATTACAAATTGGCAATGCTTTAATATTGAATTACTATTAATTATAAATATTATTATAATGTATTATTATAATTATTATAAAATATTGGGAATGTTTTTATACTGAGTTTTTATTATTATTCTAAATATATATTTTGATGTAGAATTTTTATAATTGCAATACATTTTGCTGATACTTTATTATTATTATTATTATTATAAAATATTTGCAATATTTAATTGTTATTATTGATGTTGTTGTTGTTATTGTTATTATTTAATATTTTAATATAGAATATTAATGTTTTGTAGTCATTCTTCTAGGCATGTGTTGGGTGTAATGTTTTGACAATCCTCTCTAAATTTTTCTCAAAGCTGAGCTTCAATTTACACTCCAAACACAACAATGCAGCATGAATAAAAAAATGTATATAAGTAATCACCATTACTACATACACTTTTCAAAGTCCTTGTAGCACTTGTTTCTTGGCTCGTGGAGCAGATGTTCCCAAAGAACACAGAAACACCTTACTGTCCCTGTGGGACTGAGCGTGTTAGGAATAAAAGATCAAAGACACTAACAGCCTGACAAGGGCTATTACACTCAGTACAGAGTCAAACACACACATACAGTACCTACATATTTTGTAGATCACAAACAAATCTTCCGCACCCTCGCTTGTGTATTTGGTCAGCTGTTACACACAAACAGTGAAAGGGAAGAAGAAAGGAAACCATGTTCTTTTCTATTCCCGAACATCTAAAGCAAGCTGCTGTATTCATGGCCAGTGCTTTAGCTCTGTTCTCAGGTGCACAGAGTGGGTGGGAGGCTGCACTCGAAGAGCATCTTTCCTCAGTTGATTGGATTGTGAGAAAAGTGCTAGAATTACTAAAAAGAGCCTGCCAGATCAAAGACAGACCTCCAACAACTCCTCAGGATCTGCTTCTGTTTTTATGCTGCAGATTCTCATTCACAGCCTCTGCGTTTTCAGTCCTCACGTCGGATAACAGCCGAGCTTTTATAAGATAAGCAGTCTCGGTGGATGATAGGGATTAGCCTTTTCATTAAGCGATTGACCCAAGTGTTCTTTCTGTTAAAGTTTTAAACCCTGCATTACATTTAACAGCGCTCCACAGACCTGGCCTCATGCTCTCCTTGAGGCATCTGACCATTCATGTGAAAATGACTCCCTCAGCAGCAGATTTAACCTCTATTTCCTATTAAAGTCTTACATTGAGATTTTTTAACAATGCCTGAGAATTCGTTATGATATTTTATGTGGTTTCAGGGTGTCTTGAATGATTGACGTGTGGTTAAAATGGGATTCTTATCTCCTTATTTTTTGACCATGGAAAAATGGCTGTGTGCTTTTACATAGCATGTGTGTCTCCTTCATTGCGTGTACAGACATACTTAAAACTTTAGAGATGGGCGTGTATTGTTATTATTAATATTAGCCATTGTTAACCATGTTGCACCATTTAGAAAAAAATCCAGTTTCATAATTGTTACAGCTGATTAGGGCTGTTCAACGATTAATCGTGATTAATCGCATCCAGAATAAGCAAAAGCTTTGTGTTTACATATTAGATGACTGCGCAGTTGCACTTGTGTGACCCCAACTGAACTTCCGGTACACATTCATAAACAACAGAGTGCCTGTAGATTTATTACTGATAAAAATATAAATAAACCAGTTACTTGGCTAATCTTGTCTCTCCAATATTTAGAATTTAGACTGCGATACCAAGGTCAACCGCTAGATGTCAATGTACAGGATCCATTCAACAAATCGTTTATTTAATACAAAGATAATAAAGTAAAATAATAGTATATATTAAAATTAAGGTAAATAGAAATAAAAATATTTATATTATTAGACACTAGCCAAACACAGACCGGAAGTTAACTGGAGTTCATTTCCATTGAAACGGTCTATAAACACCTACTGTGCAGGTACACATGACGAGTTTATTTCCAAAAAGAGATAACTCAGTTATTTTTTTTTATTCAAAAATCATGTTTTATTATTGTGCATTCCAATTAATATCAATCAAACTGCAATTGTTTTTTTATATTTAGGCCATAATAACTCGAAAAAAATACAGCTAACTAACACAATAAAAACATGAGAACATAATAAAAAACATGATCTTTTTGGAAATAAACTCTTCAACACATACATGTATATATTTAAGAAGTATTTGCATGTATATGTTAATATTTATACATAATTTAAATTATATCTAAACTTTTTTATATGTATACTGTATATGTTTATACTGTATATATTTAATATAAACATCTTGGTGTATGAGATCTTGGTGTTGTTTGTAAATACAAAATTAAAATGTACAGTGCACAGACAAATAGTATGTAAACACAAACGTTTATTCTGGAAGTGATTAATCGCGATTAATCGTCGAACAGGCCCCACAGCTGATTCATGTATGTAGCTGTTGCAAATCCATGCAATTATTAGCTAATGATACTTGCTGACCTGTTCTTTGTGGTCCTTTAGGGATTTCTGGACGTCGACCTGACAGAGTTCAAGAAGGGTGAAGCTAATGTAACAGGATTTCAGCTGGTGAATTACGCACAACCAAACGTCAGTAGAATAGTGCAGCAGTGGATGGACTTTGATAACAAAGACGCCAAATCTCCCAAGCGAGGATTGAAGGTGAGATGCTCACTACACCAGATTAAATCATTCACAATGAACTAATGTACCTGAAAAGATGAAAAATACCTGAAACGAACCGAATAAGGGCCTTAAAAACTAAACGCAATTAGGTAGTTGTACAATAAATCACTGCTTGGATTTGCCGGGAGCGCAATTGAATTACCTCAAAATCTAATATACAAAAAGCTTGTTGTACATTTTCTGTCTGAAATGCTCTATTTAGTCGGCTTATGAGCTTCCATTCAGAAAAACACACAAATGATAATATAAATAAATCTTATAGTAAAGTGCACTTCTCGATTATCTCTCTGCATGCAGTACACCGGCGCGCTTACATACGATGGGGTCAAAGTGATGTCCACAGCCTTCCAGAATCTCCGCAGGCAGAGGATAGACATTTCTCGCCGTGGTAACGCTGGAGAATGTCTGGCCAACCCACCGGCACCTTGGGGCCAAGGCATTGATATCCAGAGAGCACTTCAGCAGGTAACCAACCAACCCTGGAGGGACCGCACACAGACACACACATTTTTACAACATAAACCTTATTTGCAAGACTGACATGGCATCTAATCTGTTGTGATTGGGCGGAATGAAAGACCAATAAGCAAATTACATCTTTATATCTCCTAAAGTTCAAATTGATTCAGCAAAGATACCGTCGCGATCAAATGTGACACGGATGATAATGAACCAAGCCAGTTGGCAATAAACATTTATGCTGGTCATAACAGCATATGACATGTTTTATTTACCAAAAGATTCAAGAGGAAAAGAACACCTGGCTTTGTTGTTTTAGCCTTAGGCAGGTGTACGCCTCTTTGCCTTAGGCTGTGTGTGTGAATAAGCGTAGACGAGACAAGTTGGCAGGCGAGGCAGAGCAGAATTTGTTTGAGGAAACCAAATATGACTTATTGGAACTCTGTAGAAATGCACTCCATTTGGGAATCCTACACAAACCTGGTGTTTTCCGCCCACCGTATTGTGCATTTCTCTTCATTTCATTAAAAAACGTAATTATAAGTTTGAGGAGGTCCGAGGCGATGCAGTAAGTTGTGTTTCGTCGCACAGTGGTAGACTGTCTCACAGTTGCTTGGGGCTGCGTCTGATGAGAGTCTGATGTGTGCTGGACTCAGGGAATTCGGTCCATCTGCTGGGAGGCGGTGGAGATTGATGTTCAACTCGGTCAATTAACTCCATCATTCGGCCTGGAAGACATTCAGTACTGTACACACAGAAGAGGCGATGTGAGAGATACAAAACCCTTCAGAGACCAGAGACGAAAGGCATAGAAAGAAAGAAAGATTATTTTGAAGAGACTCCGTAACTCATTCACTGTGAATAAAGACATCTGGGTGTTTTTATCTCAGGTTCGGATCGATGGCTTAACCGGACACATTCAGTTCAATGAGAAAGGAAGACGGACGAACTACACCGTCAGCGTGATGGAACTCAAACCAACGGGACCTAAGAAAGTGAGTACTGAAATGTCAGACAAAGGATTAACAAGCCTCTCAATATGACAGACTGATTCACACCTCTCAGACTGATTTATTTGCTTATAGTTTAAATAAAACATCTACAGGCTTTACAAGATCCAGTTAGTTCGTCATTTGAACAATTCAGTCTGCTTCTGCAGACCTAACTAAATGGGAACTGTCTCTTGTCACATCTCCTGTGGGATGTCTCGGGAAGGATTTTGATGGTGCTCAGTTTCCTTTCCCTGATTTGATCTTTTCTCAGGTGGGTTACTGGAATGAGGATGAGAAATTTGTGAGCACGGCGGCCTACATACCTGGCAGTAATGACACGTACGGACTGCAGAACCGCACTTATATTGTTACCACTATTCTGGTATGTCTTCTTTATATAACACATGTAACAATGTTTTTCATTAAATCTAATGATTTGTTTGTCTCAATGTTTGCTCCTAATACTTGCAACTGTTCCTAATACATTCTTACTTATTATGCTTAGAAATTAATTATATTTATAATTAAATAAGTGCTGTCAAATCGATTAATCGTAATTGATTCTAAGATAAATGTTTGTGTTTATAAACTGTAATATATGTGTGTGGCGTGTATATTTATATGTATATATAATACACAAAAACATACATGTACATATGATATGAGGAATACATGTAAATTATGTTTAAATATAAATTGAGGTAAATATCTGTATATTTACACATGTATTTTATATGCATATCATTTACATGCCACACATAAATATTATATAAAAAAATTATTAATCGAGATTAATCGATTTGACAGCACTAAATTAAATATATATTTACATACTCTGTAAATATGTGAGCATGCTATATGTTGTAGTTCTCTCAAAATGCTATTTCTACCTGAGCAGACTGAACTTTTTAAATGTAGATATTACCACACACAAAGCACATTTTTACATTTGACAATTTACTATGAAAACACAGAAGTATGTACACAACCCAGTTCGGTTTTTCACATCTCACTGCAGAAAAGACTAAAAGAGCTGCAGTTTTGTTTGTGTGTTTTGTTTGTATTTATTCCGCCGCCTGATGCATCAGCTCCAGTGTTCATCCCTCAGCACGGTGACGGTAATCCTATAGCGTGCAGATAAAAGCGCAACAGCCATTCTGTGCTCTGTCTGTAAATGAGACATAACTGCTCCTCCAGCTGCTGCGTTTTCATCTTCTCCTTAAAGTGGAACCTGGGATTGAATCGCCAGCAGTGGACAAAAGATTAATTTTCCTTTTCTCTACCCTCATTCAGCAGAGATCCTTGGGCTTAGCATGCGTTTTAGCAATTCTGTCGCAAGTTAGGCTTCAGAGGGCATTTATTAACCTTTGATATGTGGAATGGGCTTCTCGTTCCCAGCCGGAGAAAGGGCAGAGCGAGTGGACGGGTTCCTGATGGAGCGACGTGGGGCGAATGGGTGATAGAAAAGAGCCTGTAATGGATCGACGGTGTGGGTTAGGGGCTAAGTGCTCACAAGGGAGCGGGATGGATTGCAGGAAATGGTCTGAACAGTGTTGTTTGTCCTACAGAGACTGTTTATCAAAGATGCCGGGAATAGTCACATCACCTTAGGTGCTCTAAAAAATGATTTCCCTGAAAGACACCTTGTCGGCCATCTCGGAGGTCTGTATCAGCAGGAAATGTGGCCCAACATCATGGGCCTGTTTCTAGGAAGTTGTTAAAAGTTTTGCTATACTAATGCAATTCAAATTTTGACACCTTTTCACAGTACATTTCTGTTAATTGAAACCAAAATATCAGCCTGAGTATTATTTAAATTATTTAAAGGAACAAGATTTATAATTAGAAATGTTTCCTCAGCAATAAACTTAAACTAAAACTGAAATAAAAATAAATTAAACTCATATAGCGACATAAAAAAATAATATTGAATGATGAAATAAATGTGGAATACTAAAATAATAACGAACATAATAACTATATATAAATCATAATAAAGTGAAGTAACAAAGTCACTAAAAATGAAACTAAAGTTACCATGAAAATTTAAAATAAACAAATAAAAGCCAATAAACTTAAAGTAAAACTGAAATAAAAAATTTAAAATAACATAGCAATATAAAATTAATAATACACTTATTAATGAATACTAATAAAATAAAAATGTAAATAACAAAAATGTATTAACAAAAACGCCAAAAATTTACTAATATTAACGTGAAAACATATAAAAGCTCATTTAAAAAATGTATAAAACTACAATAATACTGAAACACAAAAGTATCAGTTTTAAACTTGCACAGAGAGAGGTATTTTTGTCCTCTTTTCTTTCCCTTCTGTGTACACTCTCAGGTTATTCAGTCACCGTGAGCTCATTGTGAGAACAGTTTTGCCACTGACTGTTGTCAGCAGGGCCTCAGGTGCCATGTGTGCAGTAATCTCCTCAGGACGTCCAGTCTTTCTGAAATATCACAATTGAACATCCAACTCATATTACAGAGCATCCACAAATAGAATCACCCAACACATTCTGCCCAATTGATTGCCTGTCTGTCGATGATGCGCAAAGAAGCCATCTGAAAATAAACCTGTCAAGTTCATCGTGTTCTAAGTAACAAACCACTATTGCCTCTCTGCTTCATCTGTTTCTTCCCTGCTCTCAATGTCATGAAATGTGATTTAAGTATCGTTTCTGAATCATCACGCCGTGCCTACACTAGATGCATGCGGTGCATCACGATGCATCAAAACTGTGACGCTCCCATTATAATCATTGAAGCTGTCGACACTCGAAGCTCCTGTTGCGTTGTGTTGGGCTGCCTTGCATCTCCAGTTGACGTTTCTATTTTTGCCGTGCCAATATTCAATAGCCTGTTGCTACGTTTCACCATCCATCTTAAATAAAAGTATTTTATTTGCAAATAGGGTTCTCTTTGTGAATGTTTAATATAAATGTTTTTGTTGTTTGTTTAATCATAGCCAGGTTGGCATGTTACTCATCCTAGTTCTATTAACTTTTATATTGTCTGTTGTCTGTTATCGGGTAACTATGCATAAATGTGGTGATCTACCTGTGTGTCCTATCTAGGAATCCCCATATGTCATGCTAAAGAAGAACCATGAGCAGTTTAATGGAAATGAAAAATATGAAGGTTACTGTGTGGAACTGGCAGCAGAGATTGCCAAACACGTGGGATACCAGTACAAACTCAAGATAGTGGCTGATGGAAAATATGGAGCCAGAGATCCTGAGACCAAGATGTGGAATGGGATGGTGGGAGAGCTTGTCTATGGTGTAAGTGCTACGTATTTATACATTGCTTTAGGATACTTAAGGGGTTAGGGCTAGAAGGGATACAGCTATGGCCAAAATCTCGCCAGATGGACAGGTATTCCCCTGTGAGGAGAATCGTGCAAAATCATTCATCTGGTGAGATTTTAAGAGATTTTGGCCGTAGTATGTACATTTAGTATTTACTGCTACCATGTAACAACAGATGTTTCCCTACAGAAAGCTGATGTAGCTGTGGCACCGTTGACCATTACTCTGGTCAGGGAGGAAGTCATTGACTTCTCAAAACCATTCATGAGTCTGGGCATCTCCATCATGATCAAGAAGCCCACCAAATCCAAGCCTGGTGTGTTCTCCTTCCTGGACCCTCTGGCCTATGAGATCTGGATGTGTATTGTGTTTGCCTACATCGGCGTGAGCGTGGTGCTCTTCCTGGTCAGCCGCTTTAGCCCGTACGAGTGGCACGCAGAGGACTACGAGGAAGGAGATGAACAGAACCCTAACCAGCCCTCCTCATCATCCGCCCAACCGGGTCAGGGCCAACAGAACCAGAATCAGCAGAGTCAGGAGCAGACCAATGAGTTTGGCATCTTCAACAGTCTCTGGTTCTCATTGGGAGCGTTCATGCAGCAGGGCTGTGATATCTCCCCCAGGTGAGATTGAACTTTGTGTTTAGGATGTTTGGAAATGGGAAAGCTATTGAATTAGCATGTTTAAATTATGGCCGTTTTAGCTACTTGATTGAAACATTGAAAACAAAATGAAAACATTGAGTTAAGCCAAAAAGTTGAAACCATGAAGACAAGACGTGTGTGTTTGGAGTACGGAGTGCGAATTCGCATAAATAGTGTTAAATCAAAATGAATTGTTTAAGTAAAGTGAACAGCATCAACAATTCATTTGTTTGGGTGTAAAGTTGAATGGATTCTGATTGTTTTGTTTGGATAAAATTGCTCTGAGATCCCAAAGATTGTATTGTTGTAAATGTGGTTTGGACGCCACATTTCTCTACAATTTAGCATTCACGTCAAAACTTAGATCGTTCTTGATGTGAACAGACTTTAATGGCGTCCAAGCAGATTGTGAAATACCTTTTATGACATTTGGTATTATATACCATTATAGCAAAATAAAACGTGTACAGAATCCAGTCATTAACACACAACATCCTGTAAGAGAATAAGAAATGATCCTGGTTTAATTTCAACGTAATATGTTGGCTGGTGATGGGTAATATATTGATGGGATTGACGTGTGCAGATGATACATGCACTGTGTGATTTTGGGGGGGGGCACGGTTGCAATAAATAGAATTTGAATTGCAAATCAATGTCATATTGCATTGAACACACTGACACATGCATAATTGCACTCTGCATCAATTTATTGTTGAAGCCTAGAAAGTATTTTGAAGACACCAGTTAAAAATGTTCAGGCACTTAAAATGTTAGAATATTAGGAAAATGTACAGTTATTCCAAATTAACATTACATTTGGGCTTTCATCACAAAGTGTCGAGAATTTGTCCTCGGTTTAAGACAGGATTTTCTCTTCATCACTACAAATGACTCGCTTCGCTGCAATTCATTACATAGATCAGGATGCTCAGGATGTTCAAATCATTCTTAAATGTTTGGGGTCTAGTGATTTCTCGAAGGTGCTGCTGTTATGTAGCACTCGGCAGATTACTGATTTAGTTTGGTAATTTCTCATGTGCAGCTCTTTGGAAATCTGATTAAAGCTCCTTGAATGCTACATCGGAGGCTTGGTGCAGGTGCAGAGGCAGAGATGAAGTGTCTCTCTCTTCACTGTTGCTGGACTCTCAAAGGTCACCAATTAAAAAGCTCATTAATGGGGCAGGGTGTGGATGGCAACATGAGGTGAATAGCCGTAGGTTCAAGGGCAATGGAAGGGGTGATGTTGTACGTTTCACACAAATGTCAACACATGACAAGCTCCACACCTGTGGGAACTACAACATCTTGCTTGTGATACAACATCTTTTTATAGGACATTGTACATTTATAGGATTTATATCAAACTGGAATTTTAAGTCTATCAAGTGCTTCAAGCCAACACTCCAGATGGATATCTTGAATTCTTGGTTCTGCTGCATAAGACAACTTCTGATGGATGTGTGATTCTTTTGATAAGGAGAGAAGAATTGAAAATGTGCATGTGGTTTGTGGTATTGCGCTGCTCCAAAATATAGCGAGCTGCCTATAAGAAAACCTGTAGACTTTCTTTCTTCTGCAGAACACAAAAGAAGTTATTTTGAAGAATGTTGGTAGCCAAACAGCATTGACTTCCATTGCATGACATAAAACCTCTGAAAAATGTCTCAAAATATCTTCTTTTGTGCTCCACAGAAGAAAGAGCCATATACGGGGTTTTTATGAAATAAGGGTGATAAATTGATGACAGAATAAAAAATTTTTTAGTGAACTATTCCTCGTTATATATCAGCATTTTATAAAACGGTCAGTTCTGGTCCTTGATTCTGATTGGCTGAGCCGAGTTCTAAGCCGTTATAAAATACCCCGATATATAACATCTGACCACATTGCATAGCCTAAATATCATTTTATTTACGTTATTTTATGAAACCATGCTACGCATATGAATTAACAGCTTTATAAAAGCAATAAGCCCCGCGAAGCAGTGGGTTACAGTGCATTTTATAACGGCTAAGGGCGTTGTGGCACGACGCCCATAGCCAACTGCTTCATGGGGCTTATTGCTTTAGTAATGTCCAGCTCTGTTGAAATCCGTGGGGAGTCGGGTCTCCTGTGTCGATCACTGATTGCGTGACACAGAGTTTCTGTCTACGTTGTGTTCCACATCAGTCACTAATCATGTCCGTATTCTGTCAGATTGCTTCCTTTGAAAGCAGCCGTCTATGTAGAATGTAGACAGCAGAGCACATCAATAGTTTTGCAACAGAGCTTTCTGGTGACGTCATTCATATCAGCATAGCAATAATTGCACCCTTTCTGTTTTTGGAAGGCACAATTACACCAAGCGTAATTACAAATGAGCATGTTGGCAGGGAGTCATTCGGAATTTGAAATCACAAGTTCGGTTTCATGTCTCTCACACCTTTTATTTTAGCATTTTCTAGGTGTAGTCCAGTCTATTAGAAAATGCAAGCAGTATATGTGTCTTTCCCATATGAAGTGAGTGTTGTGTCTCATCAGCGATAGCTGAAATGTCAGCGGCGTGAAGCAGAGCGGCACACTGGTTTCCAGTGATAGGACGCGGAGAGGCTTCAGAGTATCTTAATTAGACTGTGTCATTTCTCTCTGTCATGTCTCGCCGTGACTCAGGCTCTGCAGAGCGGAATCCACAATCTTGTAGTGATTACACCTTTTCTCTTCGTGTCACTGAAGTTTTATAAACAAGTGAGGCCGGGTTGCTGATGGGGTGTTCGCATTGCGGGTGAACGTGTTTGGCTGTGTAGAACATGTCACCTTAAACACACTACTGTATGACCAATTGTGTTTCCATTGACTGGATCACAAACTGGATGTTCAGAATTCTGCCTGTGTGGAATTCAATTATTGAAGCGAAGAGAGAGAAATAGAGAGCTGTAATAATGACTTTTCTCGTTCTTTAATTATTTGTAATTCCCGTCCATCTATGATCATGAATTTACACACTTGGCCGCTATATCCAATGATCGCTAATAGGCTAAATTGTGAGTGGTATTCCGGCTCTATGGTAATAGTCTGACTGTGGTTTGTCCCTTCGTGTGCTGTTTATACTTTGGAAAAAACCCTGCTCAAATGTCAGAGCTGTCACTCAAACCTTCCCATCAGGCCTAATTTATGCAAGTCACTCAAGATTATGTTTATCTTCTCACACAGGATGGCCCAGTAATTCTCATACACTATCTACTCTTCCAATCCTGCTTTGTCTCGCATATGGTGTTTGTTTAAATTATCCTTTATACAATGAATAGGCCTATTGAGTTTTAAAAGGACGGATACGTTTGCTGTCATGAGGATGGTAGCACAAACATTTCTTTCATAAGCAGCCTTTACATGTGTTACTGTGTTTTGTTCATTATTATACATTATATAATTTGAACATTTTGAATGTTCTACAGTATGCTCAAATCACCTTTTTTAATTATTGTACAGGAAAAAATATTATAGAGCAAAAATATTGAGATATTATGGGTGTAACAGGACACAACATTTATTGATTATTAAGTAAGGATTCAGTTCAATTTCCGTTCAGTTAGAGGAAAGAAGAGATGCAAAACATTAAATTGCTTGTATTGTGATGTGTAAACATCAACAGTTTACATTTTTTAACACAATTTTATATAAAATACCTGCTTGGTTTTAATAAAAAATTAATTAAATTTTTCTGCTCTGCAATTATTAAAATAATTCTCAAATAAATTAAACAAAATATTAAACATAGTACACATTTTGTAAAGTGTATAAATAACTATAGATTGCACCATAGAATTAACAATTTCAGCTTGTTTGGCTACTACAGTTTACCAGAGTAAATAATACAGTAAAGTGGATGTGCTGTGTAATTAATTTGTTTAGTTAAACAGACTTTTATTTTGGCGGGTCGTTGCAAACATATTTAAATTTTATTGTATGTTTAATGATTGTTCAGAAATGTGTTTTTATGCCTAGATTCTGTGATTCCGTCCTCAATGTCCACACACCTCTAAGAGATATCATCAAAATTTGGAGAGAGGATATATCACATTTTATTTCTATCGCCCAGCCCTGGTGTCAATGTTTTAATGTTCATTTGCTGAAAAATCTGTAAGAGATCACAATGATATTGTTCCTCTGTATCTTCATTGTTATAGTTGTGAAGTTATAGATATCATTTCGGGTATAAACAGGCCATCAGACATAACTTGCCCCACATCCCCTCAAATCCTCATTATAGGTAAAAGACAGTTCGACACGGCCTGATTTAAATGCCTGAGTCACACAGCGAGGGCTTAAGGTGATCTTTGCTAAAAGCAGAACACATCTAGTGTTGAGTGGTTGATGAAACATGTGCATGTTCTTCATCTCATGCCTGTTACACTGATGATGGCTCTCACAGTTCTCCCAGTGCCCTGCCCACAATGGCACCTCAGAAGTCCTCCCCTATCATTACCTTAACTCACACACGAGCACTTTGACAGCCCACCGCACACCTACATCACTGATTAACTTTATAGAGGATACAAAGTTGCTCTACCGGTCAGGCTCAGATGGTTTTGTGCGTTTTCTACCAAACTTTAACATGCTACAGTACAAAACCCTATTAGCCAAAGTATGCGTGAACATTTTATGTTTGAAAATGTATTATCAAAATGCAGTATTATATTGGAATTATTATATTATATTAGTAATGCAGATATTTCCTACATTATACCTGTCTTGTCAACAATTATGTTTGGCAAATTTGGGTTGACGTTTCAAACTTTTAGTAATGTTCAGGCTGTGGCACTTGCTTTGTTCTCTTGATGTTTCTTTCATAATCTTAAACATTTCCATTCAGATCAAATGATTTTTTGCCTCTCTTCATCGATTCAGTTCTTTCATATTTTGTCGAATTTAATTCGGCTCTTTTTCTTAATTCCATTGTCTACTTGAACAAAAGAACATCTCCTTCAAAGACAGATGAAAAGAAACAAACAAAAGGATACTAGCAAATATACTATAAAATAGAATATTGCTTTTCTCTTTTTTCTTTGTGCAGCAGGCCCTTTAAAGCGAGAAAATGAGCATGAAAACACCGTGTACAGCAACAGTTTTCTTTTTAATGATCTTGAGTGAAATGGTCTCTCGAGGACTCCACTTACGCTTGTTTTGCAATCCTCTCTGTGTTTCCTCTGAGGAGTTCTGCACTGATGCGTTTGGAGAAATTGTTTTAGTCAATGACCAGTGTCTGGATATATAGGGATCTTGCTCACATCAGCTCATTTCTGTGTGCTGAACAAACACTTTCCATGACATTACAGTCCCGTTTTCTTTCTTTGTTGTTTGTTCCAGATATTCAATGCTAACCGTCAATACTCTGTTTACAGATAGACTACCATTGTTTTGAGTTTTATTATTGATTCACCTTTTCCTTTCTATGTAATTTAGTATTGCTATGCACTAGACACAAATCGTACCCTAAGTGTGTCAATAAAAAGAGAACCTTCACTGTAGGCTACTCTTTAACACAAACAAGGTGTACTAATATGCCTAATACGACGAGTAAATACGACACGAAAATACATTCCAAAGCAGTTTAAAGGGCACAGCCTTATTGACATAATAATGGTACATCTTTTAACAGAAAACAATGGGCCATATTCATAATGTGGAACCCAGGCAGCATATTACATTTACATTGAGATTTTATCCAGAGCGACTTACACGTAGGAGAGCATATAAACATTTTGTTACCACACTAAACAATACAGTTAGTTTACAAGGCCATGCTACTAGGAGGATTAAAGCTGGAGTTAGCAAAGGAGAGAATGAACAAGACATTACATTGTTGTCTAGACACAAGACAGACAGTTATTGGTTAGTCAAATTAATGCGGAACAGGTATGTTTTGAGCTTTTTTTTTAAGTTGTGAAGGATGCTGCAGTTCGGTGGAGGCTGGCAGTTCATTCCACCACAGGGGAACTGAATGAGTAAAGGTTTTTGCTAGCGATTTGGTGCCTCGCTGTGATGGAACAACCAGGCTTCTCTCATTTTCATTCTCGGGAGGGGATGTAGACCTGCACAGTGACATATTCAAGACAGGATCATGGAACACGGCAGCCGTTCATCCAATGATGGAGAAGGGCGTTATAACAGGGCAAATATCCAGACGCATGTTGTAGTCGGATGCTCGTTGGCATTTTAAACAGTCGGCATGTGCATCAGTGGTAAAGTAATGCTGCGCGAATCGATCTGTAGTGTGTTAATATTGTAGTGTAATTGTGCTTTATTCAGGAGAACATATAACTGTGTTATAAGACAATGAGAATGCATTGGAGGTACCTTCAAAGTACATTAGATACTAAAGAACGAAAAGTGATGTTAAAAGACTGTGCCAGAAATGCGGGAAATGAAGTCTGCATGAGAGCGACGGTGATGGGTAAAGACAGTTCAGGGGAAGTTTAGAAGGCGAATCAGACATTCAATAACACAGACAGCTGAAAAGAGAAAAAACGGTGGACGAATGCTGAACAGAAACATACCAGTCATGGAGTGGGTTCAGTCAGTTCAGAGTCGACAGAGAACTGATGGTGACAAAACCCATCTCTGTCGCTGGTTTGGAGAGCAGAATGTGCTGCCATGGCAACGCTGAAAGACATGGGTGTTTCCTCTAGAGTGGCATAGCTCACAGTGTGAGAGCACTGCTCGCTGAGTGCTGCGTGTGTGTGTGTGTGTGTGTGTGTGTGTGCGTAGTTGCGTTTGCACGCGTGTGTCCACTCTTTACTGTATTTCTCTTAATAGTGTTTCCAGTGTCTTACTAGCTCTCTGTAAACTTATAATTTATGTAACAAATTGATGCATGGATTTCATTACTGTGATTGGTTGAAAAGATTTATCGAGGCTAGACTAGATATTTTACAATGTGTGTGTGTGCGTGTGTGTGTGTAGTATAGGCCAGTTTCCTCAGAGATCTGGGCCACCTTCAGTAGCGAGTTACTGTATCTTGAACAGGGCAGTGGAGAAGATGATTCCCATAATTTATATAACGCAAGATGGTGGTTGTATTTCAGCAATGGATTTCATGAGACACTTACACATTAGTCTTAATAAGAAACTGTGCGTGCATGTGAGTGATTTATGAAATTTAAGCGGTGCAAATAAATCCCAGCCATTTCCCCTAAACACATCACACGTTCAGTTGCATATGAGTGCCGTGCTTGAGAAATGAACGTGTTATAGAGACATTAGTGACATTTTTCATTGTATTTCTGTCATTTATTTGCACTTGTTTGTAAACAGCATCTGCATAATGGTCTTATTCCATACATGCAAAAAACACAGACTTTTGAGAAAGTGAGAACAGCAGCACAGATTTATACATGGATAGATTCAGACATGTGACCATAGAAATGGGATCAGTGTGTCAGATTCACACTGCTCAAACGGTGCCTAGCAAAAGCTGTCAAACAATATCAGAGGAGCTGAACGGCAATCTCCTCCGCCAGCTTAGACTTTTCTGCCGCCCGAGCCACTTATTGCACACATTCTGGCCGTGGTATGAAATTTTCTGAATTTTGACTTGATTTTATTACTGTAGTATAGTAATGTCTGATGCAATGTTTATGAGAGCCAGGGATTGAATTATTCGGGTAACCGGTATGAGACAGTTTTGGTCACAGGCAGGCAGGTTACTACAGTATTTAGTAAAACTTAACTACATTGTTAATTTACGTAGAATTAATTTATATAAATCAGAAACTATGACAGATGCTGTAGTGCCTTGCATTTTGTTAGCTTGTTCTTACCGTATAAAGGAAATATATTGCTTCTTCAAAGAAGAGTAGGAGATTCCCCTTCCACTTTTGGTACTTTGTATACATTTGTTTATTTCAGGTAGGGAAGAAGCTTTCATTTCTGTGTAAATTTGCCATTATAGTGTTTATGGTTGTTACGGAAGCATTGGTGAGCAATTGTTTGGATGTTCTGTAATATAGTAGTTGTTAGTGTGTTGCTATGTTTCAGTGTAAATCTATGGAATTGCCTGTTTTTCTTACAAAGCACATCTTAAAATGAAAATATAAGCATATCTTTCTTCAATAAGCTGCACTGTATGAGGTGGCATTTATGTCTTTTACAATTAGAATGTTGACATGTAGACTAGAGATGCACCAATATAACAGCCAATAATTGGCATTGGTCGATAAAAGCAATTTTTCACACATCGGCTGATTTAGAAACAGTCGATGATCAGGGCCGATACATCCTGTCAATCAAAAGAAGACAGGAACATGAAATGAATTTGTGCTCTTATATATAAAATTATAAGAAACATCACCAGTTTGTTGTTAAATATTATAAGGCATTATATGAATTAATAATATTCAAAAAGAAATATTAATTTAATCTTCAGAATCGTTATTGGCAGATATCCCTCTCAATAATGAGCTATTGGTATTGGTGGAGAATTCAGTATCAGTGCATCTCTATCAACAAGCTAAGGAATAATATTGTTAATGCTTATTTTATGCGGTTTTCGTTTATGGAGTTCTCAGTTAGGTTTCATTTACAGTACGTATCACCTTATAGATGCTTCTCCTAAAATTGCTGAGGAGCAATAAAAAATAAAACAAACGAGATAATTATTAAAATACACATTAGGAGAATGGAGCTTTTAAATGGATATAGATTGTATAGATAAAATAATATGGATTTGGAGTTGAAATTCTTTAATAATATTGATTTATTGGCTCAGTTTGTGACATGGTGAGATCTTGTTTGAAACATCTCTGATGCAGATGAGACTTAAGCAAAAAATGAATCCTGTCTTATGGGTATACAGATGTGAAAATACAGACTCTGAACAATAGTAAAAAATGTTATGGCAATATGTCTTCCTTCTTTAACAAACATTGCACACTTACTATTTCAGAGTAGGCTTCACTGACTAATGATGCACGTAAGCACATATTTTTGGCTGAATATGTGTGTATGTTGTGTATTTTAAGGGTAATTATCTTCCATGAGTTATGATGCACTGTAATGGCAGACACAACACATTTTCAGCATCTTAATAACAGGAGTTCAGCATTAACTCAACACCCAGCTCTAAGTCCCATTGTGAATCATTTTTATGGTGTAGCAGTGGTCACACTGGATAGTGATTTACCAGGATCATTAGATTTATAATAGTGTTGTGCATTAAACCATTCGGTAAAATAAGTTTCCCATTGTTCATTAGGTGCTTACGTAGCTTTCACAGAGATTTGTACACACAGCTAGCGGGTATACTGTACACTGGACCAGACATGATAAATCCACTGCTCATTGGCTAGCAGGAAACACATTTCACCCAATGAAAATGGAATATAGATTATATAAAAAAGCGTTGTTTTTTATTTATCAACAGGAGTTTAAATACATCTGAATAGACCTGTTGGATACATACAGTAATTAACCCCGACACTTAAACCAGCAGAGAGAGAGAGAGAGAGAGAGAGAGAGAGAGAGAGAGAGAGAGAGAGAAGATTAAACAGCCGGCTGCCAGGAACTCAGGGGAGAGCGGCCTTGGTTTTGTTCATGCTTGTAGTCCTGCAGGTAGACCCTGTGTAAGACCCCCCGCGAGCTCTTAAACTCATCTCATATGCTTGTCTGAGCTGCATTTAGGCCACAGGATTAGGGACCATGCCGGATGCTCTGGCAGAAAAAGACGTTTAAAAAATGTGCGTTCGTGCCAGGATTTGACCAGGGGTGAAATTGTTTTTCATTTTTTCAACCTTGTGAAATTGGAATTTGTGACCGGAGATATCTCAGTACAAGCTTTGAGGAATAAAATCCCATCTTTGTTATGCTTTCTCTCTCAAATATAAATTTTCGCCATTTGACAATCTCAACGCATTCAAAGCTTTCGCAAGTTCACACCTTTTTTACTTCTGTTTGTTTCCGCCTCACCGTACTTTCATCACTCCCTCGCAGCTTAAACGATTAGCATTTGTTTTTATTCATGTGTTTTATCAGAGGCGCTCTGCCTGTTCCAGCACACATATTGAACAGCTACTATCACTTGAACCTTTCGCGAACATCGTATTGGATTGTGGGCTGCTGAGGTTCACGCATCCTTGGGGGATTTAGGCAAATTTTGAACCTTTTTTAAGTGCAATTACAATGGCAGCTGAGTGCACTCATCACCATTAATCCCTGTAGTTCATATGCATATGTTCGTTAAGTATACTGGCAACTTTCTAAAAGTGAGATGAATGCACTGCCGTCGAGTTACATTGTGACGGCTCTTATCTCGTCTCCCCACATTTGTAGGAGTTTTAGGGGTGAGATGGAAACACACCAGACCACTGTGAGCATCAATGTGTGCCAGGAAAAACTAAACACGGTCCAGCATTTATAATGTGGTTAGGATGTAGAAAATGTTCAGTGATCTCCTGTTTGAGGCTGACAGTGTTTTGTTAAGTTGATAATGGATCTCCATTTGAACATTTGGTTTTATGATTTTCTGGAATATATTAGCAGCATAAATTCAAATCATTCAGATCCTGAGTATATAGTGTTCGTTTGTGTATCTAAACATGAAATGGTTAATTGTACAGTGTGTAGGAACCAAAAAGCACATCCATAGTATACAATTTGCATTAATAGAATCCATTAATGGCTTTCCCTTGCAACTTCCTGTCTTCTGGGAAGGCTTTCCACTAGATGTTGGAACATAGCTGTGGGGATTTTGGGATTTGTTCCCATTTAGACACAGGAACATCAGTGAGGTCAGGCAATGATGGGGTCAGGCTCACGGTTGGCATACTAATTCATCCCAATGGTGTTCCGGATCTGGGCTTTGTATAGGCCAGGTAAAAGAAAAGATCACCCAAAAATAACACTTCTGTCAACATGTATTCACCCTCATGTTGTTTAAAACCTGTTTATGACGCTTTCATCTGTGCACAATAGAAGATATTTTGATAAATGTGGTTTTGTGATTGTACAATGGAAGTCATTGGGGGCCAGTGTTGTTTGGTAACCAACATTCTTCAAAATATCCTCTTTTGGGTTCTGCAGACGAAAGAAAGTCATACGGGTTTAGAATGACATGAGTAGAACGGCCATGAAGTATGTGTGTGGGCTTTACACCTGCTTGTATGTGTTCCACAGGTCTCTCTCGGGTCGTATTGTGGGTGGTGTGTGGTGGTTCTTCACTTTAATCATCATCTCCTCATACACAGCCAATCTAGCAGCTTTTCTGACAGTGGAAAGAATGGTTTCACCCATCGAGAGTGCAGAGGATCTGGCCAAACAGACTGAGATTGCTTATGGAACTCTAGACGCCGGTTCCACCAAAGAGTTCTTTAGGGTAAGAGACCAAATATGTTTATGTTTAAAAATGCTGTTTTTCCAAACTCATATGGCTTTTTATTGACTTTTTTCTGTGCAACACAAAAGTTGTCCATACAATTTATACAAAAGATTGAGTTTTGCATTCTTGAGAGCATTTTTGCCTTAATAACACCTACTGTAGGTAGAGAATACAAAGACATATTGTGCATACTGTCCCGAACAATCAAATTTTTTTGGTGTCAATTTAAATATATCTTTTCAAGCATAAAATGTGTTAGTGTGTTATCTATTTAGTGCATGGTTCATTTTTAAATGCATGATAAATACATGCTTCATTTCCTTCTCCCTTTAGAGGTCAAAGATTGCCGTGTTTGAGAAGATGTGGTCCTACATGAAGTCAGCAGACCCCTCAGTGTTTGTGAAAACCACAGATGAGGGGGTGATGCGAGTGAGGAAGTCCAAGGGCAAATATGCCTACCTGCTGGAGTCCACCATGAACGAATACATTGAACAGCGCAAACCCTGCGACACTATGAAGGTCGGAGGAAACCTGGACTCTAAGGGCTATGGCATCGCAACTCCCAAAGGATCGCCGCTCAGGTAAAGCCAGCTGTTCACTGTGTGCAATCTGCATGAATCCAGCACATCTTCGTTCTGATGATGGTTCAGTTGTGATAGAGGCTGAATAGACGGTTTCATCTTGATAACATAACATTACTGCGCATGCACACTTTTGTGACCCCAACTGAACGTCCGGTACACATTCACAAACAATAGAGTGCCTGTAGATTATTTCTGATAACAATCAAAAGAAACCGAGAAGAACCGTTACTAAACTTGTCTCTCCAAAATGTTCCGTTTAGACTGCGATACCAAGCTCAAACGCTGGATGTCAATGTACCGTACGCTTTGTTTAAATGCGACTGAACTACAGGACGCATTTAACACATTTTTATTTAATAAAATGAACATACAACAAAATTCATCAAATCGTTTATTTAATACAATTATTAGACAGTCAAATAATAATACAAATTAATATGAACAAAAATTAAATAGAATATAAATAGTTTAATATTATTAGACACTAACCAAACACAAACCGGAAGTTAACTGGGGGTCAGGTGCGCATGCGTCTGATGAAACGGTCTTTGCAATACTAGTTAAATGGATTATTCTGTCAGCGTTTGTATACTATTGTACAAACCAGGGCTGTCACAATATCAAAATTTTCAGTACACGGTTATCAGGGGCAAAAGAAAGTTTGGTACCATGTTTTCATGATACCTTTTTTGTTTTATAAAAAATGATTCTATCAGTCAAATTCATCCTTCATTTTGTAATTACGATATGTGTAAATTATCACAATATTGGCAGTTTTTATATTGCCAATACAAGTGCGTTGTGGCATCCCTAGTCCAAAAATGAATTACCACAAGGAAGCGAGTCATATGGATTTGCAACAAAATGAGGTCACGTAAACCATGGCAAACTTTTTTTAGCAAATTAAGAAAAAACACTTTTTTAAATATTATGCGAGTCACAATTTAAGGGGCGAGGGTAAACGTACTGTATCAAGCGCAGCCTCTGTTGTAACAGAACCTGATGGTGTGTGGGTGTACGTGGTGTGTGTGGAGTTGCTTAACATCCTGTGTACCTCGTGTTGCTTGAAGGGGTTTGCAGCACACTCCACCAGAAGTGCTTGCATAAGAAATAGCAGAAAAATGACGTGCCCTCTTCAGAAGCTCTCCAGAGAACAGGCATGTTGCCATCCTTTCATTAAAACAGTGGCGCAACCCATTGAGACAGACATCGATCACTCCGGGCTCTTTGAAGATATATATTTACGTGGTACTAATTTCCCTCCTTCTTCCTTGATTTACAAAAGCATTCTCGCCAAGTGACTTATGCATCACAGAAATTAGGCAATCAGTTGTTATTCTCATGCAAGCCACTTCTGAAATGAATGTCGACATGTACCCGTTTCTTCTATAATCTCTGCAATATATGGTGTGGGGAGCGGTTGTTATTTCAATTGTACGCTACCATCATTAATGTCACATTTATCATGCTTGAACGTACCCATCTGGGTAATACACCGCAGCCCACATGGTATTACATTCATTGTAGTGCAAAGGGCCTCGCAAGGGCAATTTGGAGCTGTTGAAATAACCTCAATAACTCCATCTCCCTCTAATAAGATAAGCTCCTTGGGGGAACGACCTCAACGCAATTGTACAGTCATTTTTGGGTCACCTTATAGCAAAGCGAACACAGGGGGGTGTGGGAGGGAGACGTCGAATACAGGATGTAAATGACTGACTTCCATCTTGCCACCTAGGGCGGGACTCAAATTAAATTCCACACTAGGTAGCCATTACTGTGACAGTCGCAGTGCAAGAGACTTGGAAATGAATTCACAAATTTGTTTCACTCTCTGAGTCGCCAACTGTGTTGCAAATATTCTCTTTGCTGGGCTCTCATTTCTGTCTGATTTTGAGAGCAAGGGACTCCTTTACTGGCATATGTTTACATGTAATGAAGGTTTGACATCTGCTTTGGGCATCCACGCATGATACAGATACAATTATTGTGGTGTCTGAAAACTGGAAAATACTTCTGGTAGAGATGGATACTGTATGAGGAGTGCTTTGGTTTTAATGATCAGTGTACTATATATTAAAATGAAATCATTTGTATCGATTTTGATGAAAGTTATAGTGACAATCTTTATAAAACGAATTGTAAGTTATTTTTAAGTGGATTCAACTTAATGCGCTTAGCAGTGAACTATCGTCTCTAGTATTACCTCTCTTTGAAACATAAAATTGCTGGTAATTTTAAACACTTATCTATGTATATTTTTGCGTCTCTTTATGATGTGAGACTGATATTTTAGACAAAAAAGGTACCTGACAGCTCAAATTATAAATGATAATTATAATATACTGTTATTAGGGCTGTCAAATGTTTCATCGCGATTAATCGCGTCCAGAATAAAAGTTTGTGTTAACATATTATACTGTATGTCTGTGGACTGTGCGTATTCATTTTTATTTATGAACACATACATGCATATATTGAAGACAAATATAAAATATAAAAATTAATAAATGTTTATATATCATTTTAATTATTGATAAACATAAATAAATAAGTGTTAATAGCTCCTAAATGTATATGCTTGTATGTGTATGTATTTGTGTTTATGAATACAAAATTACTATTCACAGTGTACAGACACATATTATTTAAACACAAACTTTTATTTTGAATGTGTGCCCTAAATTAAATGACCAATTTGTGATGTGGGGTACATGTCCAATAACATTTTTGTTTATATTTAACAAAAAAATGTGGGTACAGCTTAAAATACAGTTTGCAGTGTACATCCCTTAAATCCAGTATCTCTAATAGTAACAGGATCTATACAGTATACAATACATCATCTATAACATAATGTATATCTATTGAATCCGTAATGTTAAGGATGATAACTCGTATTGTGTTAGTACTGTGCATACTGTAATGCTGCTTTTAAACAATCGACATCTTTTGTTTGACAGGCCAACATAGTATTTCTTTCAGTTCAGTTTCATCAATGTACATTATTACAATAATATATTATAACACTATATATATTGTGTCATTTATTTTTTATTTATTTCTCTTAACCACAGTAACCACTGCCTAATTGTGAAAAGCGCCATATAAATCAAATTGAATTGAATATAAATGCTGTAAATGGACGTACCGCAAATGCTGAACAAGAGGAGTCCTTGCTCTCAAAATCATTCACTTACAATCATAGTAAAAGATGTAGACGGAGTTATGATTTGTTAAACGTGGTGCAGTTGTCAAAATGTACCATAACATCTTTGTCCTCACCATATTTGTAGTCTAAATGATACTATTAAAGCCCTTTTTAGAGCTCACTTCAAGAATTCAATATAGTGGGCATGCTGGCTTCATTTTGCTTTAATGAAGTTTAATGAACTAAAAGATGTTAATTGAGCTTTTGAACTCATTTAAGCAGTTTACTCCACTTTGTGATGTATAGGTTAATTTACTGACTTGCAGAATAATGAGTTGTTTTGGTGCATTTCGACAGCTGTTCCACATTTGCCTTGTCTTATCTCAGACTGATGCCCTAAATCAGTTTGTTTTGCAGTCAAGATGCGACAGCCCATAAAGATTGATGCCTGTGCCCTTTTATCTCTTTCCATCTGTGTTTAGTCAATAAAATCATCTTACCAAAAGCTCTGCCACCTCCTGATGGAAAACCTCATCAAACTAAATGTATTGTGAGACACTCTCTGATTTCTTTCTGTCTGAAACTTCTGGGATAAGAAAGAATTCGGGAGTTTTATCAAGCCAGAGAAACGCTCTCTACACATGCAGAACATCAGACGGCATTTGCTCGTGACGTCGATAGGCTGGTCGATTGCATGCATCACGGGAAATGCGCGTTTGTGCCTGTGAACTGCATGGGGTGTGCAGGACCTGAGGATGAGGAGGAGATAGAAAGAGAGATCTGATTTGTAATGTCAGGTGTATTTTGATTCTGGTAAGGTTGAGAAACATCCATTTATAATGTCAAAATAAATGAGCATTCAGCTCGTGAGAGGAGTGTCTGAAGTTTGTAGTTCATTCTTCAAACACAGGTTTAAAAAGGTGATATTTGTACTGTTTTTAATGCTGCAGGTGTATTACATTATTCCAGTCAAGCTAAATTAATATATTTTCTTATATGTTGAGACAATTTTTTTACAAAAGTAACAGGGTTGAAAAAGAAAGTTTTACATTGCAAGCATCATGCTCCAAGTCATTAAACTATGAGGCGCTTCTCAAATTTAATTTAATTTCATTGATAGAAAATGTAATTTAAGAATTGAAATGAATTTTTTGATATTCCTTGAGCATTTCGCATTTCATCCATGCATTTTACATCCTCATATTGAAAAACATACAAAAAAAAGTCTATATTAGCAAAGGTTGATCTCAGCTCTCCATTGTTAAAGTCTTTGTTTACACCAAAAGGCACCTGTTCTATATAGTGACCCTTGTGACCATTCCCCTAAACTAAAGGGATGAAGCAGACAGCGAGCACATCTAAGGTCATCTTCCTTTTGTCTCCTCCTCTGTCTGAAAAGATCTTGCTCCTGGCTTTATAAAACCCGTCTTTCACATAAGCCACTAACAAAAGCATCACTCTCCATTAAAACATATTAACATGCCGAATAAACGCCACAGACTCGGATCGAAACCACTGTGCCATACATTTAACATTCCAGAGCAGTGGGTGTTGTGTTCAAAGCCAAGTCTGAGTCTGTTTTCTCATCACGCTGTCTCTCGAACGGTCTATCTGGGCCGACACTGACCAACCTATTATTTCGTTATCGTTTCAAGAAACCCAGTAAACCTGGCAGTGTTAAAACTGAATGAACAAGGCCTGTTGGACAAATTGAAACAAATGGTGGTACGACAAGGGAGAGTGTGGCAGCGGAGGAGGTGATTCCAAGGTCAGCCCCAATGTGACAAACCCAGCGGGTAAAACCATCTCTACCATGGGGGGTAACCGGCAACTCGTGCTGACCAAACACTCCAGACTAAATTTAATCCGGTCTCAATTTTGTATTATAAGTAAATCTCCCAAAGGTTGCTGCCACATCTGTTCTCAATGGCAACCAGTCAATAATAGCAAATCCTGCTCACGTTATCCCGAATGGAGTGCTTGCGGCCTGCCGGTTACCCAAAGTGATAAAATAATACACATCTCGCAGCAGGGAGCGAGGCGGCATGGCCAGATGGAGTATTAATCCATATCACTTTTACAATGAACCAACATGTTTCTGATATGTGTGTGCAGTCAATTAAAACAGACAAACCCAACAGTTGAGTTGCTATTGATGGGAATGTGTTTAATGTGCATGAATAACATAAAATAACATGGATAATGTTATTTATGTTATTTCCCTGGTTGAAGAATCCCAGTTAACCTAGCGGTGTTGAAGCTCAATGAGCAAGCCGTCTTAGACAAACTGAAAAACAAATGGTGGTACGATAAGGGGGAGTGTGGAAGCAAGGACTCCGGAAGAAAGGTCAGTTCACACACTTGGTCCTGTTCTCTTCCCCTCAGTTTAGCCTCCCCGGCACACTTACAGTAGGTTCAGTTAGAGCTCTGACGCAGGCGGCTCTTACTCTCTCTCCAGAGCTCCGTTTTTAACTTCCAATATGTTCTGGTAGAGATCACATTATAAGCCCATAGATCTACCTGATTGAAATGAATAAATGGATGTTTGGAGATTATTTATATATGATTCAATTGAACTCAATTAAATCTGCTATAAGCAGTTTGTCTTTTAAATAACACAAATGTCCTACTTGACGGATAGAATTGAAATCCGTGCCCTGAGCAAGATGGCAAACAGAATCTGACTGCCGCCAACAATTGATAAACTTGTTATTTAAATTCCTATGTATTTGTGCAATGTAAATCATAGATAAACTAAATACTCAAGCCACTCCTAAAGCTAACCTCACTGGTGTGAAAACGAAACATACTATTCAAATAAGATCGTACGAATTAGCCACCGCGTATAATAGTTATGAAAATAATTTTTGCTGCTAGTTCCGCAAGTGCTGCAAACACACATCAGCTTGATGTGAAAATAAAGTGGATTGGCATACTAAACTCGTCCCTGTTTTTTCCTTTTATCATGTTTTTAAAAAAAGTATACATTTTGTAACACAACGGTAAGAGCAGTATGATTAACGCATGGTTTTTAAAAACACTAATTCATGTGTAAATAATAATATGGCCAGCACCAGAGTCGTGAGAGAAAGAACACTCTTTTAGATGGGATGAGTCAGTCTATGATACACTCACTCTGTTTAAAATAGCCTGATGATGGACCAAATGGAAGTCTGGAGAGAGATTGGTCACATTGTTCTGGCCGTCAGTAAGAGATCAGCCCTTCTCTTGGTCCTTAGCCTCTGTGTTCTCCCTCCTGTCTGCCCTTGAAGTATGCATGTATTTGGATGCAAACCCAGTGGACAGCTGAATGTAGTATCATAGGCCCTGGCCACCACACCCCCATTATACCAAACCCACCTGCATGACACACAACAACAACAAGTCAGTCATTCTTTGTTTGTATTAATTTAGAATGAAAATAATATAAATAATATCTTAGCCCCCCCCAGAAATGATCTTGTCATCATTTATTTAATCTGTGACTTCCATGGAACACAGAATGAGATATTCTTAAGAGCAGACTCAAAATAATACTTGTGTATAAATGTGATTATTCTTAGCCAAAGCTGCTGTATGATTTGGGGAAACTTGACATATAGAACACAAGACAGTTTGACCACTTTTATATTCTAGTAATGCTTTTGTGCCCGTTATTAAGCTCGAAAGTGCCGGTCCTTATTTTGATATGTATGCAGAAACGCTCAACATTTTCTTGTTCCATGGAAGAAAAGAAAGTCTTAGAAGTTTGAAACCAAATGAGGATGAATAAATGATGACATGATTTAATTTTGATTAAACTGTTGCTTTAAGCATAAATAGATGAATGTCCTCTTGATCAGTTGTCAGTGTAATATTGAAATAAATATGTTAACGTGTTTACATTAATAGGTCTAAAAATCCAAAGAGTCTATTAGATTTCATGCGCAGGCCTGCATGATCGCAAACCACTAATATAGATGTCTGACTGCAGATTTGACACTGTATGTTTTAGCAGCTTGTGATTTAATGGAGATTAAATTAACTAGAAATGATGGGTTAAATACTCGGTCAGTTGAGACTGTCTGTGTCAGTGCATGAATGCATGGTCTTAACTTTAAACGACTGATAAATGATAATTAATGCCATATTTTAACATATGTTTAACATAGTTTAGTTATCAAAGCTAAATGTGTGGCACTTGAAGTAGATAGTGATTATAGTTGTTGCTTTACAAATATAAATTTACAAGTGAATTTCATCAAAATTAGTGAAATAAAAATTGTTTGACCAAATAGTCTAATATTTTTGATAACATTTGAATAACATTTGATAACACTTAAGGATTGTTATCTAGAGAACCTGCTTCTAGACCCTATATATATTAGTATACTAGTTTTAAACAGCATGAGTAAATGATGTCAGATTTTCCATTTATTATTAGACTTATTGTCTTTTATAGCTTTTAAAATATTGAGCAAGACAGCTTTTATTTTATTCAGCATTCTCTGTTCAGGCATATATGAATGTAATGTGTTTCTCTGTATAGAAATGAAAGTGTACGTATGTGCACAACTGTGTCTTTGTCTAACTGTCATTACACTGAAATTTCCTCATTGCTGCCTTTCCTCCTATAGGATAAGACCAGTGCTCTGAGCCTCAGCAATGTGGCTGGGGTCTTCTACATTCTGATCGGAGGTCTGGGTCTGGCCATGCTGGTGGCCCTGGTGGAGTTCTGCTACAAGTCGAGAACAGAGTCCCGCAGAATGAAGGTGTCCGCGCGGGCCACACAGGCCTTTCACTGCCCAGCCTTAGACAGCAGCTACACTGAGCTGCAGAGTTACGGCCTGTACGGTGCCGACACTGTTAAGATATAAAGCTCTCTGGGGTAGGAGCCTCCAGTACCGTGGAGAACTAGGCCACATCCCGCCCGCGTAGAAGCCTAACCTGCCCCCACCTAACCGTCACCAGATCCAAAGCTTCTGCTGGTCACTCTCAGCGATTGCTCTCTCTCTCTCTCTCTCTCTCTCTCTCTCTCTCTCTCTCTCTCTCTCTCTCTCTCTCTCTCACCTTCTCCTCTTGTGTTTTGGTCTTTTCACACTTGAAATCATTAACCCAGTGCCAGAAGTGAAGGAATGATCAGTGCAGCTCAGGGCCATTTTTAACCCTTGGTACATGTAATCCTGAGTTATCCTGCTCTTTGTTTCATGCTTTAACCTGGATTTGTAATTAATCTTGTGTTGGAGGGATGGAGATTGATATTGTACATTAGTAAACCCTGAGTTAACATTCTTATTTGCATTTTAATATGGTTAATAGATTTAACAGATGGATCAACTGCCTTTCCATCTGTGTATCCATTAGTCTTTTTTGTTTACTTTGTTTCTTTTTTACTCAGACATTAAAGCTAAACACAAAACACATAAAACAACATGAATAATTAAGCCCTGAGGCATGTTTATGATTGTTTCTCATTTTTTTAACATGTATTCTAAAATGCAGGATTGTTTTCAACCCAAAATATAATCTGTTTGGGGTTATATTGACCCCGCAAATGTTTTAATATATGACCAATTACTGAAATATAAATTGTTTTATATTATTATTATTATTACTCACCTTTTACTTTTATATTCATATCTTAGATATAATATTAGGACAAAACATAACTTTAATTTTGTACATATTTTATTTGTACGTTTTGATTGCCGAGTTTGCTGAATTGAGATCCTGCAGAAACCACAAGAATTCAATTCTCAAGGGGCTCCAAAACTTAAATTCAAGTAACTGAAAACATAAATATTATTTTCATTTATTTATATTGTTGTGATAAAAGCGTATTTTCATGCTGACTGTTTTCAAGGCTCAAAGTTTAAAAATCCGGATATTTTTTAGAATATGTCAAAGTTGCTTTGGGGTCAATTTAACCCAAACATAAATTAGGGGTTAACCTAAAAATGGTCCCTTTTTACCCAACCATAGTATGTAAACAACACAGTATTTTCTAGGGTGCGGTTTCATAATCATGAACTATTAATTTGTCAAATAGAACTTAAACCAGGGATTAAAAAGACTAACCAAGGGTTAACTGAACTGTAGTGTGAAAAGCCCTTATTCTAACTAATATATAATTTGTCTCTCTCTCTCCTCTCTTCTCTCTCTCTCTCTCTCTCTCTCTCTCTCTCTCTCTCGCTCCTCTCAGATTCCCTTTGTCCGCTAGCTGCTCTGTCCATGGACTAGAGTTTTGTTTATACACATGGTGTCTCTGTTCATTCATAAAGCAGAGCAAGTGTTCCCTTGAGACACTGCAGGTCTCCGTTTTCCACCATATCTCCAAAAATAGCCCGTCTAGACCAATGATTGTACACCATTAGTCAGCTCGTCTGCTTTATAAAATCAGACCAGCGTCAGGCTGTATCTAATGCACTTTTGCTAATGTGTTTTTAATTAAAAGTATCAGGCGATGATATATTTCATAACATGTAATCTACAAACAAAGGTCAGACTGACAAATCATAGAGTTACGCAGTGACACCTGCAACAGGTCCCGAGTGTGCATCACCCGCTGTAAATACAGATAAATCTGAATATCTATGACACAGAATATCTATATAGCACAGATTCACATAGATTTGCTTTGTTAATTCTGTTGACAGGAGTCACAGCTGTCAATTTCTCATATTAGGCAAGAAAGACTACCAGCTGACTAAATAGTCTACATCATGCATAGTCTTCATTTCCCAACGCATTGATGTGCACAGCAATGACATCGTTCCCAGATTGGAAGAAAGTGATTTAAAGGGAAATGGTTTCAGGCCCACTGGCTGTGACCACTATAGTGAGATGATCCTCACAAAAGATGCAATGAAACGATGATATTTCTCACTGGAGTTCCACACCGCCATAGCAGATTAGGCTCGTGTTACACACCTTTCAAAGCTGCTTATTGTCTACCCACATGTCAGAGATGCTTTACACTGTCAGCTTGGGTTTGAGGGCCTTAATATGGTGTTCCTGTGGGGCGCAACACAACAACACCAGCAGAGCAATTAAAAGTTGACAACACTTTGTAATGTAAATGAGACAATTTGTGTATAACAGAAGTGACCTAGTGTGGAACTGGTTGAGTAGAATAGTGAGATAACGGCGCAGCATTGTGAGTTAAAGGAACAGTTCACCCAAAAATACACATTCTGTCATCATTTACTCACCCTCAAGTTGTTCCAAATCTTTTTTAATTTCTTTGCTCTGTTGAACACAAAAGAAGATATTTTAAAGAATGTAGGAAAACAGTTGTGTGGCTCTTTTGACTAGCATTGTCATTTTTCCTATAAGGGTAGTCAATGGGAGCTAAGAACTGATTTGTTACAAGCATTCTTCGAAATATCTTTCTGAAAGATATTTATACAGATTTGGATCAACTCAAGGGGGAGTAAATGATAACAGAATGTTTATTTTTGGGTGGACTTTCCCTTTAATGACTACATTCTTTCCAGAAGTATTATTTATAGAAAAGTATTTTTAAACGTGAAGAGTGTGTTATACAGTACGCTGCTTCAAATGGAGTAGCAAAAATAATTGACAACGCCCCTCATCTTTATTGGTCAGTCAAATATAGATTCCTACCTTAAACTAAGACTATTAATTGCAAGTCAGTGTTTAAACGTTTTGGAAAAAGAATCTAAACTGTGTCAATTGCTTAATGTATTTTTGTGAATTGCGTAAAGTATTTATTTTAATACACGTTTCCTTTAAGTGTTGTTAACATTTAGGAGCTTTGTTACAGCTGCAACACTGTAGAAAAATTTAACAAACACTTTAGTTCATAAACTGCTTTAAATGTTCAAGATAAATCAAATTGGCTTTACAACTTTAGTTTAATTCGTATAAAACAGTTTATTATTCCTATCAAGTGACTTATAAAGTCAATAGACAAAATTGAATTATAGTTTTTTATTGAATTTTTCACAGTGTATGTTGTTACCCACCCGATCCGCACCACACTAACAGATTTTTCAAAACCAAAGGACAACACAAGGCGATTATTTAACTGACAACGCTTTTTCAAAAATGTTGTCGAACTAATTATCCAGTCATCACATAACAAAACATTTTATGTTCATACTCCATTAGGCAGATGCTTAAATCATCTTTTAATGTCTCCTACTGAAATAAAGTATCTTTTAAACACTTCTGTGCGTATTTCCATATGCCGTCTAACACTGTTGTGTCTCCATCCCAGCAATCCATCAACGACGCCATGCGCTGCTCCACCCTGACCCGGATGAGCGGGAACGGCAGCGGGGGGGAGAACGGGCGGATCGTCACACATGACTTCCCCAAAGCTGTGCAGACGCTGCCGTGCATGAGCCACGCGGCCACCATGGGCCTGGGAGCCTCTGGCATGTGATCAGCTTGACGGAGCGGCACACGTCACATGTAACGCACAGACCTCCCGTTCACCTGCCGTCTGCCCCCGTGTCTGTCTGCCCGCAACAGACGCACCGTACTGCCAAAATGCACTCTTAAGACTACTCAGTGGACGGCCACCAATAAAACTCTTTTTAAAAAAAGACAAAACATTAAAAAAAGGGAAAAAGATGTGCTGCAATAACAAGCCTGTGGGACTTTTTTGTGGGAAAAGTTGTTCGTTTATGTCACAATTTAAAAAAAGAAGAAAACAAACAAAAAGACAAGTCGTGTGTCTGATTTGACACTTGCGCTGTGCCAATATTATAAACCTGTTTCCTTCTGTCTGAGTGTGCAATATTTTAGTTTATATCAGTGTTCAGCAATGTCGTATCTTACTTTAAGTTTCTAAGGATTAGATCACAGAGATGTTTTTTGCACAAATATGTTCTACGAAATGACAAATACATTGTTTTTTGTAAGTTGCTTTTCCTTTGCCGCTAGAAAGGAGATACACTAAGCTTAGCTTTTTGCTAATGGGTAAGATTATATTCATTATGGATCCAGTGCCCACACCGAAAGACAACACTGGACTTTTTTCCCTCTTTCCTTAAAGGGACAGTTTACCAAATAAATACAACTTCTGTTATAATATCCTCACCCTCAAGTTGTTTCAAATCTGTTTACGTTTCTTTGTTCTGATGAACGCAGGAAAAGATGCTTGTAACCAAACAGTTCTTAACCACCATTGACAACTATATCATGAAAAATGTGTCAAAAAATCCCCAGAACTGTTTGTTTTCCTAAATTCTAAATATCTTCTTTAGTGTTCATCAGAACAAAGAAATGTATAAAGCAAATTTTCCTATTTTGGTAGTCAACTGCGACCAAGAACTGTTTGGTTATGAGCATTCTTCCAAATATCTTTCGCTGTGTTTATCAGAATAAAGATCTTTTTACAGATTTGGAACAACTTGAGGGTGAGTAAAAGATAACAGAATTTTCATTTTTGGGTGAACAGTTCATTTAAAGGAAATGTTTGAACAAAAAATTTAATTTGGTTATTATTTACTCACCTATGTGTCACTCTAACCCCATATACTTTCTCCAGTGGAACACAAAAGGTGAATTTTTGAAGCCACTCTAAGTCAAAGATGACTATTACCAAATAAAAACAAACGCAACACGAGAGTGGTCTAGATACTGTAACTTGTGCATTATATTTCAAGATTTATATTCTAAAGCCATAGACAGTAACAGAATTATGTAAAACCAGACCACATTTCATTTTTCTTAAAAAAGTAAAAAATAATCGTACAAGTTTGGCACGAAGCTGAATAGAGTTTTCATTTTGGGGTAAACTGTCCCCTTATTTTCTATCACTCTGCATATTGAATATTTTAAGAAACATATCAGCTCATTTAACAACCTGTTGATAGTGTAAATACTCTGATGTAAAAGTGAGGGATCAATTGGATTTGTTGTCGATCAGTAGAGCAAAGCTGAACTTGATAATCTTGCTCTGTGATTTCCCACCTCAATGACCTGCATAGCTGCTACGCCTGCTCTCAGGCGCCATACCTCATCCGAGATCACAGATTTGGGAGTAAAACCACCACGTGTTTGATCACCGCTCCATTTGGGATCTCTCCCAAGAGGGACGCCTCAAATTTAACCTCAGTTAAAATGTTAAGACACCTGCAGTTAAATACTTAAGTTATATAGTTATTCCCCGCACAAAGTATCAGATCTGAAGTAAAGCCGTTGAGATACAAGTTATTCTTTAATGGCGTTTCCACAGCACATGCAATGAAAAAACCCTTTTACATACTGTACTTTGTGGATGATTTATTTACATGGTTTATGACTCGTCCAGCACAGAATCTGCACAATGCCCGACGTTCATTTCCACATCCTCAGCCTCTGGAATTCTTTTGTTATTTGTCTAATTGGATAAAGCTTTTCCTTTCAAAAAATGTGTAGATTCTGTGCGAGCCTGTACTTCACATCACATGTCTTAAAGATTCTGTTTCAGTAAATAAAACTAAGAAAAGAGAGTGCAGAACAGCTGCAGGATACAAATACTGGCGAAATAGAAGCTGTTCTGTCCTGTATACACACTGTGCAACATAGTTCTTCATGAGATGATGTTTGTGGAGATATCATTGATCGGCTCCCGGGGCCAAGCTGACCTTTCAGAGCTCTAGACTTTATCACCGCGGGCTTTCTGAACATGGCTTCCAGCTCAACACAAACAGCTCTACCTATTCAGCCTTCCCTCTGCACACTGCCATTGTTCCACAAACACAACACACTGTGTGGCCATCAAAACGCTTAGATTTCTCGGGCTTGGGTTTCTTGACACACGTTTTATTAGGCACAGAACACTGCATTCATTTATGGACTCATATGAGAGCAGTATTTTATACGCTGTAAAAGATTTGTAAAGTTCAAGTGAGACATTTAACATTTATACCGCTGCGAGATTTTGAAGAGTTGACCGAACTGGTGTTTCACACATCTGACGTGGATGTTCACACTGGAGATGTTGATTTTGATCCGTTAAAAGAGAAATCTGGTTTGGGTTCTTTGTGTTTCTGCTGTAATAATGTTAACAAAAAAAACATATTTTTGGGAGATTTTGATGCAAAATGTATTATTCGTACTCATCTACTTTTACAGTCTTGTTTGTTTTAATTGGGAATTTTTTTCTTTCTTTGTTTGACTTATTATTTTCCGTGGAATACAAGAGAGATGTGGTTGAATAAATTTACTGGAAAATACATTGTCAATAATGAATAAAGCAAACTGAAATAAAACTTTTTTAACCACAGTCATACAGAGCCACGCTTTTGTTTTTAAACATTTAATTAGAAAATAAATAACATCCTACCAATATTTATTTATGTTTTTTTTATGTTTTATTTTATTTATTTACTTATTATTTATTTATGTCTATTTATTTATTTCGTTTTTATTTATTTGAAATACTGTATATTTTAATTATTTTTGTATTTATTTTTGTGTTTTATTATTATTTTTTAAATTTATTTAGTAGGTTTTTTTACAGTTATTATTAGTGTAATTTCTCAATTTGCGAGAGAATTGTTAATTAAATGTTTTGTACTTAACAGAAGGCCGTCTTTGTAGAACTGGTGTTTAATGTGTTTCCAGCAGTAGATCTCTAGAGTTTGACTCATTGTAGAGTATTTTATTTACAGACAGGTGCATCCCCCACATAATAACTGACGTTTAACGAGTCAGCACATGTTGCCTGGATGGCGTTCATTTGAGGAATTATTAATGCTTTAATCTGTGTCAATTTGAGCAACAGTTGATGGAGGTAATTGGGATGCCCTGTGGCTGTAACTATGGAGGTTAACACAATGTGGAACCAAGAAACAGGTGTTTGTTTACTCTTTGCTTTGATGCTGTGCTAATTTAAATGGTTCAACTACAGAATTTTTAACAGATGAAACATTTGGCACAAAGTACATTTTGTACCGGTTACAGATGTTTCCAATATCATTCACAAACATCCATGTGCTGACTCCTCAATGATCTCAGTGTTTGATGCTGAAACTATCACTTGGAGAGGTTTTGTGTAAGATGTGTCGTCCAAATATTCTTTGTATATGACGTGTTCTTTTTTTACTCTTTTGCTTATGAGAATTATAATCAGTTCAGCTCTATTTCCAAGTAGGACAGCTGAGTCTGAAAGCTGGCATACTCTGTTTGCATACTCCGTAAAGTGTCAGATGTGGCATTTCAAGCATTGTCCTGTTATCCTCCGTGTCACGGGGGGAAATGAATAATTTGTTCATGTGAAGCTGCTGTCAGGCAATGAAATCTGGGTTTGTCTCTTATTTCCTCAGCGGTGGGTGACAAAGTTTAACCTCTTTAACTTCCTTGATCCTTGCAGAACATCAGTACTTTCTTGAGGATTTTTCCTGTAGGCCACTAAAAAATTTATAGAGGAGTTCTGTTAATGTTGCTGGAAATACTTGTTTAATCTGTTATTTCCTGCTACACCTTATCTTTGCAGAGATAGTATTCGTCTGATCAACAACCATCTTCATTAAAGTAATGAAATTACTATTGACCCTGTTTCTTTGTTAGCTGACTATCAGTTTTGTGATTATGTACTTCTGATGTGGAGTGGAGATATTTCTCTAATGACATCCGTCTTGTTGCTAACATCTGTTAACCCCTCCCCTCCAAATGTCAGTCTTCCCAAGTAATGTATCGGAATTTGGTTGTTAAGTGGTGACGTAAGGAATACCTTTTTCGGGTCCAAGCGTCTATTCATTTTTAAGCTCAAACAGCTGTTTATGAGCACAGTTTACATATTTAAGCAAAACTTGTATTACTCAAAGTATACACTACAGTCACCAGGCTCACGGAATCCACGACATCAATATTTGAATAAATTATGAAAATAAATCTCTGACTGGCCATGTGGGATTTCGTTATGAAGATAGAGGTTAGGATCACGGTTTTATAGCTCGCCATGAGAATGTATCATTTTTTGTTGTTTGCCTATAGCATCTTGTTATGGACCCGGAAACAGTATAATCTTCCAGGTTTAACAAGCGGAAAAACCTTTTTTATTTAGATCTAATCAATTCACTTTGAAAAACACAAGCCACACCCTCTAATTTTCCCATTCAACACTCTGTTCTACATGAAATTACATAACAATACTGCAATAAAGTCGATTGTGACTACCGGTTCATATGGACTTTAATAATCATCTGATTGTTTTTCTGACCAAGTAAGCAAAGCAAACCTGTATTGTAAGGCAATGTGAAAGAGCAGAATAGGCCGTGCTGTGTGATTGCTAACACCGTGACTATGGCATTGTAATGTGTGTGATTGTGTGGGCCTGAGCAGCATACATAATGAAGACACAGTGTGGGCGTATGACGGCATAAGAGGATCTGTGGCACCTGCCACTGTGTGCCTCGGTCCCACGTTCTTTCTTTTGCTATTCTACACACTCCTCTCTGTGTATTGTATTATTTCGTATCAACCTATCGTGCTTCCTTTTGGCTTCACAATCCTGCCATAGCCCATTCAATCACGGTGATTTTATCCGTGTGATTCTCAATTCCGTTTCCTGGAGGCTGTATGGATTTTTTATGTCTTTCTTATCTAACCCAGCCAGTGCAGTTCATGGAGCTCTCAGTTATTGAGCTGATGATTGTAATTAGGTCTATTAAATAAAGAAGAAGCCTAAAATATGCTATTCTGTGGGTTCCCCAGATACTGCCGTATACTGTAAAGCTATTGACATTTGTTCCTAGAGTTTAGCTTCATAATATATTATTAGTATGATCAGGGGCGGGCTGGTGAAGCAAAATCGGCCCTGGATTATTCGGCACACATCGGCCCTCCACCATTTCTGTTGGCCGGGGGGGGGTGTTGTATGTAACGTGTCATTGCGTTACATGCATATGTGTCCGACTCGCTAATGCCATCCCGTTGTGTGCATTCGCGTTTATAATACGTCCGTCTGTCCGGCACAAGCGTCCTTTACGAACCCATACGCTAGTTGACCACCGGGAAAAGATCAGGTTCTCCCGATGGCCAGTCCGCCCCTGGATACTGCCTTAGACTGTCGTTGGGATGACCGTTCTGGACTCTGACATAATGTCCTACCGGCCAGTCCGCCCCTGGGAATGATATTATTTGCATAGATGCCTGTTAAAGGTTGTTCCATTTCTTCCCAAATTTAACCCTTTGTGGTATCTTGGAAGACTCGTTCATTTTTACTTAGGGATAACATCAACTTAAATGTTGACTGTTTCAAAGATGGTGGATTCCAAAGTGTCTCTAAAGATTGAATGTGGCATCTACAGTACATATACATATACAATTGAAAGAAAAAGTATGTGAACCCTTTGGGCTTACTTGGATTTCTTCATAAATTGGTCATAAAATGTGTTCACAACAATAGAGAAACACAGTCTGCTTAAACTAATACCGCACAAACATTATACGTTTTCATGTTTTTATTGAGCACAACATTTAAACATTCATAGTGCAGGGTGGAAAAAGTATGTGAACCTTTGGGTTTAATAACTGGTTGACCCTCCTTTGGCAGCAATAACCTCAACCAAACGTTTCTTATAGTTGCAGATCAGACCTGCACAACGGTCAGGAGAAATTTTGGACCATTCCTCTTTACAAAAGTGTTTCAGTTCAGCAATATTCTTGGGATGTCTGGTGTGAATCGTTCTCTTGAAGTCATGCCACAGCATCTCAATCGGGTTGAGGTCAGGACTCTGACTGGGCCACTCCAGAAGGCGTATTTTCTTCTGTTGAAGCCATTCTGTTGTTTACTTCTATGCTTTGGGTCCTGTTGCATCGTCCATCCTCTGTTAAGTTTCAGTTGGCGGACAGATGGTCTTAAGTTTTCCTGCAAAATGTCTTGATAAACTTTGGAATTCATTTTTCCATCGATGACAGTAATCCGTCCAGGGCCTGAGGCAGCAAAGCAGCCCCAAACCATGATGCCCCCTCCACCATATTTCACAGTTGGGATGAGGTTTTGATGTTGGTGTGCTGTGCCTTTTGTTTCCCACACATAGCGTTGTGTGTTCTTTCCAAACAACTCAATTTTGGTTTCATCTGTCCACAGAATGTTTTGCCAGTAGTGCTGTGGAACATCCAGGTGCTATTTTGCAAACTTCAAACGTGCTGCAATGTTTTTTTTGGACAGCAGTGGCTTCCTCCGTGGTGTCCTCCCATGAAGTCCATTCTTGTTTAATGTTTTCCTTATTGTAGATTTGTCAACAAAAATGTTAGCATGTGCCAGAGATTTCTGTAAGTGTTTAGCTGACACTCTAGGATTCTTCTTCACCTCATTGAGCATTCTGCGCTGTGCTCTTGCAGTCATCTTTACAGGACGACCACGCCTAGGGAGTGTAGCAACAGTGCTGAACTTTCTCCATTTGTAGACAATCTGTCTTACCGTGGACACATGGACATCAAGGCTTTTAGATATACTTTTGTAGCCCTTTCCAGCTTTATGTAAGTCAACAATTCTTGATCGTAGGTCTTCTGAGAGCTCTTTTGTGCGAGGCATGGTTCACACCAGACATCCCAAGAATATTGCTGAACTGAAACACTTTTGTAAAGAGGAATGGTCCAAAATTTCTCCTGACCGTTGTGCAGGTCTGATCTGCAACTATAAGAAACGTTTGGTTGAGGTTATTGCTGCCAAAGGAGGGTCAACCAGTTATTAAACCCAAAGGTTCACATACTTTTTCCACCCTGCACTATGAATGTTTAAATGTTGTGCTCAATAAAAACATGAAAACGTATAATGTTTGTGCGGTATTAGTTTAAGCAGACTGTGTTTCTCTATTGTTGTGACTTAGATGAAGATCAGAACACATTTTATGACCAATTTATGAAGAAATCCAAGTAAGCCCAAAGAGTTCACATACTTTTTCTTTCAACTGTATATGTTTCGTATCTGCAGGCACTTTTATTAGCTTGTTCAGGTGTTGTTTTAGAGTTGTCCAGGACATCATTTTGCGACATTTACAGCTATTTTACCTGCAGTTATGTATAAAAATAGAAACAGAAGCAAAGAATATCTTAAGTGACATGATGTCCTTTACCTGAGCATCTTACAGTAGCTCCCAGTCAGATATTAATCGTGGTACGAGTCTGATCTGACACTGACATCCCGACATTGTGATTAGGATGGAATGGCTTGGGGGAACACAGCAGATGTAAATGTGGTTTGAAGAAGTAAACATGTATGAGACATGATAAGTGAAGTGAAGTGAAAGTGACCGATTAGTCAGATATGGTGACCCATACCCGAAATGTGACCTCTGCTTTTAACCCATTCAGAGAGCAGTGAACACACGCACAGCAAGTGGTGAACACACGCACACCCGGAGCAGTGGGCAGCTATCATGGTTAGTCATCTCTCTCTTTAGATCATACAACTCATGGGCAAAGTTACTCAAAGACGGTTACATTATGTGCCCACAATGACAGTAAAAACCTGAAATCACCTGCTTTATGGTGCTTCATGGGATTTAGGAAATTATTTAATTAAAATCTTAAAATGTCAAAAGGTCCCTATGTGGAGATGTGTGAAAGGAACATGTACAGGGTGACTAATTGAATAGAATTGTATTTTTGAACCAATCCTAATGGGATCAAATAAACATCTTACGAGAATCAAATGTCATCTCACTGGATAAGCTGGAATTTTGGAAATGACTGGAAGTTTATCCAGCAGCATCAGCAACTGTTGCTACCTTAAATTTTTTCATTTCAACTTTTAAATCTCTAATAGCGGTAAAGAGGAGAGAGACCGAGAGAGAGAGAGAGAGAGAGAGAGAATACATGAAAACTGCCACAACATGAGATACAGTGATATCATCAAAATCCTACATTTGCTGCTTTTTACTCCTGTATTACCTTATTTTTCTGTTTCTTATTATCCTATTCATCTTTCTTTTTTTCTTAAAGGTCCACTGTTGAAATTTAGCAGCATCTAGTGGCGAGGTTGCGAATTGCAACCAACGGCTCACTCCACTCCACCCCTCTCATTCGAAGCACTGCAACGGCTGACACAGAACAACGATTGTCACGTTTTTACCTTGCCGAGATAACATATTTACGAAATGCACTCTGTAGAGCAGTTAGCCCATTTAGGGCTACTGTATAAACAACATGGTGAATTCCATGTAAGCGGACTCGTGGTGTGTGTGGATAGAAATAACTAATTCTAGGGTAATGAAAACATTTTATTGTAATGTCTTTATACACCTCTGAAGAAATAGTTATGTATATTATACTGCAATTCTGTCAATAAATCTTCCAAAAAATTACACAGTGGACCTTTAATAAACGCATTGAAATTGAATTGACTTTGATAGAGGGCATGTGCTTACATCCACACGTGAAAGAGATAGAGGGATGTATAATTGTATGTTGGCTCATCAGCGGCTCCCACTGTTCTGCGGCCTGTGTGGAGAAGAGAAGCTCACGCAGGCACATCAGCTCAATGACAGAGACGGATCCCCTGCCTGTTATCTCCCGCACCGCCACGGGTGATGCGTATGAACCACGCTAACATCCTCAAGATTTCTGTTGTGTCCTACAAAAGCGCCCTTCGCCGTTTCATCCCGTCGTGTTAAAGCACAGCTTTTGATCTCATCTATATCTCCTCTCTTAAGGGAAATGAATGGATAAACGGATATGCAGTGAACCCTAAGTTGAAACGAAGGCGCGCTGTCTCTCTCCACATGCGCGTCCACCATAGGCGAAGCATCGGTGTTGTGTATAGAGTAGGAAGTCACCGGGGTAAGATGGATGGTGAAGTTAAATGAGCACGCAGAGAACTGGGAGATATATGGCGGAGCGCATGGAGTGAGACGGAATGACGGATGAATGGATTACAGAGTCACACCAGAGCCTTGCTTGTCACTGTTGAGAGAGAAACAGGAAACAGCCGAGCTGGACGGCCCCACCTGACCTACAGTCTGTTACAAACCCGACTGGGGACATCACAGAGAAATTACAGCTGGAAATACATCCCACTTGAATTCAGGCTTTTCAAGGAGTTTGGAGTTTGTCTGTTTTCTTCTGTGGTGGAACTTTTAAAGCAGGCCTCTGTTTTAAACAGTTTTTATTAACCGTCTTAATGTTGTTTGCATATTTTGACTTAGAAAATGGTTGCGTTCACAGCTTATTTAAATGTGTACTTTCTAGTTGCCCTTTAAAATCTGGAAGTTTTCATAATCTTGCAATAATTCAACACCTCACATATTCTACTGTTAAGGGTGTGTATGTGTGACAGCCTACCTGATCTCCATCCAGTGCATTGGCTCAAATTGTTGTGTAACATTTACAAAATTATGGGTGCACGGCTTGTGTTTTAGAGACATATCACTGTAGATCACTCATATAATGTTTTAAAATTATTATCTTGGGAGAATCTCAAATAGTAAAGGCCTATCCCATATACAATTTAGCATCTTTGTATATTCAAACCTTCCATTACTTCTAACAAACAGAAAGCATCCTTTGTGCTTTGACTGTAATGTGAATGTATAATACATGCGGGCCACTTTCATTTCAGTAAACAGCATTTCTAACCTTGAATAATTCAGCGCTTGTACGAATGATGGGTGAACCTTGATCTGAGTCCATTGAAGTTTAATGTCATTCTGAATGTCAGAATGCTTTACAGCAGAGAAACATAATCGGATCTCCACGAAGGTTGGGCTTGTCATCTAAGACATGCTCCTAAACGCCTCCCAATGATCTGTGATAAATCCCTGTGGTTCGGCAGAAAAGAAAAATGAGAAAATATGGCTTTTTAGATCATTGTTATACTGTTGGTTTAAAATGATCTATCGATCGCAGGGGGGTCTATGTTTGTGAACCTTTTTAAAGTAGGGATTCGGATCGGGTCCTAAAGCGCGCCTGTCCTGCAGAGTTTCATTTCAAACCAAATACTTGTTTCCGATCTCTAGTTATTCTAAAGACCGGGGGCTAAAAAGATGACTGTAGTTTAAAATACTATATGAATATACTGTGGTGCAGTGACTGAATGAGTCACTGTGGCATGAGTGCTAAAACAGGATCCATTAAAATCTCACAGGAACGCATTTCCCAAAGGAGCAACAATCTAATGTCCTATGAGGTTTGGAGTTGGAGCACATCGAAGTGACAGCAGAACAAGGTTTTCCACTTCTTGATCCCTGAAAAACATTCGAGAAAGAAAGAGAATCGAGCAGATGTTAGCAGATACACTGCAGGACCATCGGCTGCCATGAGATCAAATCCGGCCTGCAGATTCAGACCTGCTCTGAACTGGAAAATATATATTTTTGTCCCCATCTACAGAAAGAGACATTGAGAGACTCAGCCTCCCGATATTTAAGACCCACAGCACCTGTAATCAAAACAAAATACAAAAAAACTAACAAACTCAAAGAAAGATACAAAACAACAATTCTAAATAAACAAAACCATGGGGAATCTCAACATTTTCATACCACCCAGGCCAAGAATAGCAAGCAGAAAAGACTGCTACATGTGTTGGTATGTTAACCCCTCTTTGCCCCAAACAGGACCACTATAAATAGTTAAAAAAAGAAAGAAAGAAAACTCAGGGCAAGAAAGAAAATGCAAACAATAAAATAAACAAAACCAGGAACAAGGAACAAGGCAGCAGCGTAGCTCAGGATAGTAATGTCAACAAGAGCCACCGGACAACTCTGAAGCCTTATTCAAAAAGATAGTTGCGATGTTATTAGAGAAACAATTTAAATGTACGAAATCCTGACACCCACAAACATATCTCAGAGGTACAAACCAGATATGCAGCCGTCAGCCACCGCAAACGCTAATAGGCTACCAGCCGTATCTATGGTCGCTAATAGGCCACCAATAAGGTGACATCACAGAAAAGATCTAACTACCCTGCTACAATCTACCCCCACCTTTTATATAATCGCCCGATGATACATACAAAAAGTGTAAATCAGATCCATGGCCTAAAAGTAACAGAAATCCCACTCGATATGAACTCCTGCTGGGGCACGGTCCCACTAGTACCTTTCCCTATTGCCCGTGGAAGACGATAAACATTAGAGTGATGATCTGCTGTAGCTCATGTGGACCTTCGCAGTGCAACCGCATCCATATCAAGTTGATCCTGGGATGCGACAACAGATACAGAGGGGGGACTTGTCTCCACCGAGCCAGTCCACTCCGGGGCTATTAATATCCGATTCGCTGTTCCAGAGGGCCTTAGAACACCCAGAGGAGCTGGGTCTGAATCTCTTAATGCCAACTCATATTGAGCTTGGTGGACATCAGGCACTAACACCCACAAGTTACCCTTCATCTAGATCATCCACTGGAGGCATCACTTTATCAACCAAAAGGCTACCAAGAAGACTCTGAACTGGAGACTCTCTCCGCATTCTAGTCTTTAACAGAGAGCGGTGAACATGCTTTACCTTACTCAATTCATCATCCGCTGCAATGGTGTATACAGCACCTCCATCTTTAGGCGCTTTCACAACCTTGTACAACACTGTATCCCACATATCCTGGATCTTATGGCGACCTTTCATGCCACACTTATGGAAGTAGACCTACCGGTCCTCCTCCAGCGGTGTACAATGCACAATCTGATCTTGACGTACGTTACATCGTTCCGCAGTGACCCTCAACCGCTGCTGTGCACCTTCAAATGCTACCTGTAGCCTAGTTAGATGTTCTAACACCCACTCGTGAACTCTTCCTGCCACTGGCTCCTGCACTATACCTAACAAGAAGTCTACTGGGAGCCTTGGTTCTTGACCAAACATAAAAAAAATATGGGGACTTTCCAGTCGCTTGATGAGGAGTGGTGTTATAATGGTCTCTTCTTTACTCGCTCTCTTCTCAGACTTCTTTCCATATTCTTGACTTCCCGCCTCTCGTCCTCCAGGTGTTCCAGAAACATCCGGCGCTCTCTGCTGGAGCTACGCCTCATGACGTGAGACCGAGCTAAAGGTTCGGACTCGCCGAGACGCAATGCTTCAAGTTTGAACCTCTCTTCCAGGATTTTCTCCTCGAACATGAAGATCTTGAAGGATGTCACTTCTGTCCACTTTCTGTGGTATATCCACACACGTACAGCTTTCTGTGACTGATCCACGTGAACCAGAGTGGTTTTCACAAATATCACTGGTTTCAGTGTCAGAATCAGATGATGGGAGTTGACTTCGAGGACTGATAGGAAGAGAAGAAGAGATTTCATTGTCTAACCCAATCACGCCAGATTGAACCAGATCTTGAAGAGACATCTCACTTTGCTGATCTTTATTCCATACAGGACCATGTTTGATCACGCCTTCAGTTTCTAACAGCTCATCGAGCAACACTTCCTTTGCAAGCACATTCTCTTCCTCCTGCAGGATCTCAGCTGCTAGCTCTAACGTCTTCTCCACCTCCTGAAGCTCTTCTTGTTCTCTCTGAACCCACTCACACAGAGAAGCATCCAACCATTCACAGGAATCATGTCTGAGGTTGTGAAGATCAAACGTGTCCCAGAGAAGAGAAGCCTCAGCATCCACAGTACTGCTGGATTTCTCTTCAGGATCAGTGAAGGTACTGGACAGAACATTGATGATGGGATTCAGTTCAGAGTCCTCAAAGCTATCCTCCCTCTCGGGATGTTTATCACAAACACACTGCGGGTCACGTGTCCTAGAGGTTTGTTCTGCATCATGAGTGTTTGTTGATAAGCCGGGGCTCTTGGTAATCCTCTGCTGTTTGGAAGAGTTTGGTGTGATGTTAACCGTGTAAGAGCTCTCCAGATCATTTATAGGCAGACTGAGCCAGGGATTCTTGGGTAGCATGGCCGATCGCTTCACCTTGATCTCCAGGTTTACAGAGTCCGGTGTTATTTTGGGAACGATCTGAATACTGGCCTGAGGGGTGACTCTCTTCAAACTACACTCTGGATCTTCGGAGTCGGACACGCTGGCAATGTTCTCCTCGTGAATTTGAGCATAAACCGGTTTGGAGTCTCCGTTGCCTGTGAATCTAGTAAGCCCCTCCCTTTGGTTCCTGGTGCCCACGTGACTGCCTCCCGCTCCATCGAAACCAGAGTCGAACGAGCTGAGAGAGGGAGGTTTCACGGCACCAGAAGCGCCGCTGGGTGACACCTAATGGTCACAATCTCCAACCGAAGGCCACTTGGCTAAATCAAACAAACTCTCACATTGAGAAATTAAAGGTCTGTGTGGGACGGAGTTGGAGATGAAGCGGGACATCATTCTACACATGTAAACTAAATCAACGCTTCACAAATTTGAATTGAATGTGAGTATAAGTGACATTTGTGACATTTAAATCTAGTTCATTTCTTGCCACTAGCTCTTTTTTGTGGCACATTTATCTCTTTTTTCCCCCTCCCTCAATCTATGGCCCGGTTGCTCTTTAAGAAAGAACAAAATTTTATATTCACAAGCATCCACTGGACCATTGCTCTAGAATGCAAATGGGTTGGCTGCAGAGAGGGGGCGTGTGCCGGGCTGCCATGTCCTATTGTGGATTTTTTAAAGACATGGCATTTTTGATGATTATTCTAATCCCACCAAGGACCTCTTAGTCTGAACTTTCCTTATCGCTCTCCTCCAGTCATTCTCTCATTAAAAGGCAATCACAGGCCACCAGCTTTAATAAACCTGCAAGTTTCCTTTTGAAATTTAGAAATTGTGTGTTTTTATCATTATTTATATTCATTACTTAAGTGATAAAATCGTGATATCCTAACTTTGAATTGAGTTCTTTAAGCTAGAAACTTTTAAACATGTGTATAATTGTGTGTTAGTATATTTCTTGTTTTTCTTTCATTCTTTTTTTATATTTTGAAGACCATGAAGAGCACCTGTAACAAGTAATGTTTAGCTCCATGGTGATTAAAAACCTCTGATTCAAAGATGAATGCAGTCACCACAATGCAGAGTATAAATAGAATTTCTTCTGAATTTCCACTGTATATGCTGTCTACTGGGGATACCTGTTTGAATCTCTGATTTCCTTCTTTCACTTCCTCCTCTCTCTGGTTTTGTGTGACAAAAAAGTGTCAAACATAATCAATGCAAAGAAAAACACTTTGCTGTTTGTGTATTAGTTTTTTGTGTGTCTTTGTGTTTAAAAGATTGACAACATGATTGTTGAACAGTTGGTAAATGTCACAGACATTATATTTGATTATTACTTGCGGTCTGGTGAGTATCTTTTGCCTTTTTGTTGAAAGCTGCTCCAATTGTTTTAATGAAAGTAAATGTGAAATATGTCACAGGTCACAGCTGTGTTAGGTCTGGCGTAATATAACTTATATTCATACTGAAGGTCTCAAACTTATCGCCGCTTTCTTTGGCCAAGGCCCACCCAAGAGGCCATATGGCTGACAGGTAAAGCAACCAATCACGTTTCGTTTTGTACCGCGTCATGTTTAGAAATCCTGTGAAATTCAACCAATCAGATGACGACTTCGAACATGCTGAAGTGTTCCGGAAAAGTCTGCCTTATGCATCAGACGTTTAGCCAACGGTCCGTGGGCGTGACGTCTGAGGCTGAGACTACAACTGTGATCATAATAATGATACCAATAACTGATAATTAAAAACATTATCACTGCACCTTAATGTCATGAAGATGATTAGTGATGATACAACAGATGTCTTAAATTAAAATGAATAAATAGCTCCCTTTTTCACCTCAAAAAATTTAAAACAGATCTTCTATTATAAATCCTGCTCCTTCAGGGCCACTTATAAGCTCTTGCTCTCATCAAACACATACTGTATAAACAAGCTGATGAATTATTTTTCTAGGCTTTACAGAATGTTGGAAATAAAAAATCTTGTATTCTTGTTTTCTTAATTGTTATTACTAAAAACAGACAATTTACCTGTCCATTTACAGTCAACGGGATAAAGTGTATGGCATTAGGAAATGGTTTAACCCGTAATCTCTACTCATATCACTAAAGCCACCCCGAGCCCCGTTACACCACAATGCAGCAACAGGTAAAGAAACCAAACACATTACTTCCAAACAAACTCCCATCTGGAAGCTTGAAATGAAGTAAAAACCATCAATATCAATCATATCGGTTTTGGGAATAAATTGTGCTACAGTATAGCAATGAAAAATATTTGACTATTTAGTTCTTCCTCTGGTGTATTTGTGAGCCAAAAACGCAGCACTCAGACACAGTTTTTCCAATCACATATACTCAGACAATTTGTTATGGATATGGAGCACCAAAAGGGCTGTTTCAGTTTTATAGTACCTCAGAAAACAGCAACAAAAAACTTTATTTAGTTTATGAACTGCTCCCTAAATTCAGAGATCAATGCAATAAGATGAGCAAGATCAAATCACCAAAATTGCGCAAATGTATGTAAATAACACGCATTAAAATAAAGCAGCAGCCAGCAGCTGTGACTCTGTGTGATTCACAAATCCATACGTCCCCTTTGTTGCTAAATTACATCTGCAATCTGTTATGCCTGTTGGTCTATAGGCTGCCTGTGCAGATCTGCTGCTCAGATGAAATCGTAGCGGTGGATCAATCTTTCAGCATGTGAGCAGCCAATGAGGTTTATTCTCAAGCTTACACAGCATGCGATGGGATGCTAAGTATCTGGGAGACGCATCATCCTGTGGCTTTGCAGCTGAGAGATTTCTCTCCAAGCACCCAGAGGAAGAAGTATGCATAACACTAAAACGTGCATGTTTAATATGAATTAAATTTGAATTACAAGAATGCATGCGTGTGTCCTTGCAACACAGATACACATAAAAGTAATTTTGTCGTCTGAGAAAGATGAGAAACACATTTTCACAGATGTCTTAAGTTATGAATTATTCATGGGTCTGTTCACACAGAGAAGCCTCGTATGTCTCAGTACTGCTCACAGAAATCCTTCCTTGGCATATTTAGATGCAGAGGATGGTTGAGATCATCTTCCCTCACAACACGACCGTAATGTCATGTTTGCAGCAGTTATGAGACTATGATACAGTGTTTGTATAATTATACCGTGACAATATGTACACACATTCTCTCTTGTAATATCAGAACATGAGTTGCTTTATTTGTCTGATTAGATCCCACACAATTTGTATGCTGCCCTGTTTTGTGCAGGCTGGCTTTTCCCATTCGGGCGCAAACAAAGCAAACAGGTTTGACTGATGAGAGTAATCTGATTAGTAAATGATGACTGCATAGCCCTTACATTGAAACCCATTGGTTCCTGGCAGGTCTGTCTCCATGACGATGCTCAGTCAAAAGAATATTGGGAGCTCATTGGGGCACTGATTTGAATAGACGAGCATGTTTTCTTCATTTCGAGCAAAAAGGCCATTCCGGCTCTCAGCCAAATGAGAATGTTTATCAGCTTCTGTTCTGACCTGCCAGGTGTGACGTTGCAGTCTGGTTTGTTTTACTGTACATGTGTGTGTCCAATGAGTAAAATAAAGATACCTTGCATACGTTTATTGGAATAAGTGGTGTTTTCATCTTAAAATTATACATTATCATGCAGTCTTTTTTTTAACACTGAACAAGTTGATGTTTTTTATTCAATATTTAGATATTTTTGTTATTGCTTCTCATGTAAATTTGTCTGTTTTTAGGAATTTTTATATATTGTACATTATATTCGCTTTTTTGGCTGCCTGTCATCTTAACTTACTATTTTAAAATGTCCTTAATGATGAGTTGCTCATTTAATAACATTCTGTATAGTTACACTATAACCTTATTTTAGGATTATGAAGAACAGCTGTATAATATGTAATAAAGACCTCAGCGTGAACTCATTGTAAGCAGCAGATGGTTTAGTATGGCGAGGCTTTTATGACAGTCACTATTTCCTCTATTTCCTGCTGATTTCAGGGATATTTTCTGAACCTATCAAATGAATACAGTACGTCTCCAGTTTGAACACGCAGGAGAAGTAATATCGCTTATATGAAGACTGGTTCACTCTTCTATTCTCTTTTCTCTGGTCTAAGGGGCTTTCTCACACTCTATGGCATACTGACACTCACGTGTTAGAGCTTTAATCTTCAGGGTCATGGACATATCCTGTGATGCCTACATTTGGGTTTTCCAACACTTGTTGCTGGTGTTTGTTTAAAAGGTAACTGATGTCACATGCTCTTTCCCTCTTTTGCCACCATAAAGTGGATGGTTAATGGCTTCCAAACAACTTTTCTTTTACTTTAACCAAGTGCTTTTGTACGCCTGTCAAACCCTGGCCTGAACTTTCGGGTCACTTGTGCTGTTTTAAACCACAGCTAGGAGAAAGCTTAATTGTTAAACAAGAAACGCGATGTGCTTCTTTTTATCATCTTAAACGGCAGTGAAATTTCCACATTTCAGAATGAGTCGAAATGACATTTAATGCATTTTTCTTTTAAACATCGAGAAATTAATTTTACATTTATAAACTAAAGATATAAGTTTCTCATCTCTTAAGTTAGCCCACTCAGGAAACACAGTGAAAACCTCCTGACGTTTGACTTAATGCCAAGAAGAACATGTTTTAGTAGGGCTGGCAAAAGATTAAACGCGATTAATCGCATCCAGAATAAAAGTTTGTGTTTACATAATATATATCTGTGTGCTGTGCATAATCATTTTCTATTTATTAACACATACACATCCATGCATATATTTAAGAAAAATCGAGAAATGATTAAACATTTATATATAATTTCAATTGTTGGTAAATATAAATAAATACATGCAAATATTTCCTAAATATGTATAAATGTGTATGTGTTTGTATTTATAAAAACATAATTAATATGCACAGTACATAGACATATATTATGTAAACACAAGCTTTTATTCTGGATGCGATTAATCGCGATTCATTTTTTGACAGCCCTAGTTTTTACTTGTATTTTAAAAACCAGCACAAGAGGTTGAGAGTTTAAGGATTACTGTCGGCACTCAGCAGGGGAAAAACTCCTGTCCTGCTGCCTCTCTGCCGACGCATCGTGCGCGCTGTTTGCGTTTATTACGTTACCGAACGTCGCGAGACTGAAGTACCAAGCCTCTGATATCTTACCTTTACCTCCCGCAAGAGCCATTTTTAGGTTTATCTGTGTATTGACACGTGGGGATTAGGTTGGTTTAAAACAAGGTTGCTCTATCGGCCCCAGCTCTGCCTCTTGACGCGACATAATCCCTACAAAGGGAACGACAAGTGGAGACACATATTTGCTGACTTCTTATACATTTCCCAGTTATCTTTCTGAAGTAGGCCTATTTGCATTTAACCTTGTGTATCACCGACTGTAAGCGAGTAAAAGTTTTGCGCACACATTTAAAAAGTTGGTTTTATTTAATTGCAACAATCGACTTAAAAGTTGGATTTCGTCTTATCAGGGGTTGGTTTCTATGGCAACACGGGGGCATTTGTTTGACAGGCATAATCCTCACTGCCACAGAGAGCATCATCTGACTGGCTGTGTGAAATTCGCATCTAAAATGTGACAGTAAGTAAGTTACTGAAAAAACATACTTCATCAACGTTAAAACAGTATGTTCTGTAGGCTTTAGTAGCCTAGGCTATGTGTGGTTACAGTATGCATACATTCCCCGGACAAGTCATTTTAACCACGATGAGTACTTCATTTTAGGATTCTTTCAGGGCTGGGAATGAGGGGGAACGGGGGGACGGCGTCCGGGGAGCTTACCCTGTAGCCTCCAAACACTAAACAGATTTAATTTATAAATGTATTGAGATTTTCTGCATGTCCCAGACTAGAGTCCCCACAGTATATTTTGGCAATTTCTAGCACGCTTACACTTGAAAAGAGCCTTATTCCCATATTTTTTTACATTTGGCAATTGATAGGATAAAAAATGTCTACTACACATACGTAATAGGCTTAATTAAACCATCCATGCATTTCTCAAATACTGTTTTTTGGTCTCAGACATTTTGCATAATACTCTATAGTATGTAAGTAGGTGTCTTTGAACACAGGGATTGATTTCATCCTAAACTAATTCCCTTCATTTTGACTCAACTGTGCACACATCACATCATGTGGATTTCATCACCACACACACGTATATTTTCCGTTACACATTTTCAGGACAGAAAGATCAGCAGATTCTTTGTAATGACTTAATAACTTCAACACTGTTGAAAAACCAGCTGGTTTGGTATGTTTTGATGCTGGTTTAAGCTGGTCATGTGCTGGTCCTTAACTGGTTTAAGCTAGTCACCCCAGCATCAAAACAACCTAACCCAGCATATGCTGTTTTTTTCAACAGGGGAAAATGGCTGTCATTCTCACTCAGAACACCATAAGCAGAAAAATTGAAGCGGGTGATGGATCAATTTAGCTTACCGTACTGCTTTCCTGCCTGTGTTTGTAAAGGCCTTTGATGTTCACATTGAGCAGCATTACAGGGATGTCCTCAGATATCGAGTCTGTTTTGACAGCGCGCAGGAATGCTGCATTTAAAAACTCTTCATGTCTCCACTGAGATTTCTACACTTAAAGTCGCTTTGACATTTTGAACATATTTGCATAAGACTCGTATGGCTTGCTTGCTGATGTGATTAATAAGTTGACGACTAACTGTAGGCTTAACTGAACTTGCAAGCACAAAAATCAGTAATATTTGTAACATGAAAAGGTCTTGAGTATAGTAAGTGGTGTTGATTTAATAGCAGGTGAGTAATGACATACTTTGCAGCCAACAGCTCATGCATGTGATCATGGAAGTGTTGGTTGCAAAGCCATGCATTTAGAAACCTGGGGCCTCATTTATAAAATGTTGCATAGAAACCGTCCTAAATTAGATTTTTCGATCATTTCTCAAAGTGCATATGTGTGATTCATAGAACTACGCGTACGCCTCTCTATCAGATGTGAAATCTATAGATCGTGAAATCTCAGATTTCCATCATTGATATATGAAAGAGCACCTGTTACAGTCAATATTTTTTGTCACTCTTTTCAGACAGTGAAACCCATATATACAGTATTATAGATTCATTACACACAGAGTGAAATATTTCAAGCCATTATTTATTTACAGATAATGAAAACCCAAAATTCAGTGTCTCGGAAAATTAGAATATTACATAAGATAAATAAAAAAAGGATAATTTAAACGAAAATCTCAGGCTTCTGAAAAGTACGTCATTTCTATGCACTCAATATTTGGTTGGTCCTTTTGCATGAATTACTGCATCAATGTGTCGTGGCATGGAGGCAATCAGCCTGTGGCACTGCTCAGGTGTAATGAAAGCCCAGGTTGCTTTGATAGCGGCCTTCAGGTCGTCTGCGTTGTTGGGTCTCATCTTCCTCTTGACAATACCTTTTAGGTCAGGCGGGTTTGCAGAAGGAAGCATGAAGTGCTCTAAAATATCCTGGTAGATGGCTACGTTGACTGTGGACTTCAGAAAAGCAGATGACATGGCAGCCCAAATCATCACTGACTGTAGAATCTTCACACTGAACTTCAAGCAACATGGATTATGTGCCTCTCCACTCTTCCTCCAGACTCCGAGACCTTGATTTACAAAGGAAATGCAAAATTTACTTTCATCTGAAAATCGGTGTTTTCTGAAGTCAACGCAGCCATCTACCAGGAAATTTTAGAGCACTTCATGCTTCCTTCTGCTGACAAGCTTTATGGAGATGCTGATTTCATTTTGCAGCAGGACTTGGCACCTGCCCACACTGCCAAAGGTACCAAACGCTGGTTCAACGACCATGGTGGTACTGTGCTTGATTGGCCAGCAAACCCGCCTGACCTAAACCCCATGGAGAATCTATGGGGTATTGTCAAGAGGAAGATGAGAGGCGCCAGACCCAACAATGCAGATGACCTGAAGGCCGCTATCAAAGCAACCTGGGCTTTCATTACACCTGAGCAGTGCCACAGGCTGATTGCCTCCATGCCACGCCACATTGATGCAGTAATTCATGCAAAAGGACCAACCAAATATTGAGTGCATAGAAATGAACATCATTTTTAGAAGCCTGACCTTTCTGTTTAAAGTATTCCTTTTTTATTGATCTTATGTAACATTCTAATGTTCTGAGACACTGAATTTTGGGTTTTCATTATCTGTAAGCCATAATCATAAAAATTTCAAGAAATAAAGGCTTGAAATATTTCACTCAATGTGTAATGAATCTATATAATATTATGGGTTTTACTTTCTGAAATGAGGGACAAAAAATATTGATCTTTTTCACAATATTCTATTTTTTAAGATGTACCCGTACATGCAGTGTAGACAAACACCTGACACGTCTGTTTTTAATTGAGTTATTAGCTGAATTGGACATCAGTTTAACATCAGTTTCTTTGATATTTCTGCCATGATATCACGTACTTTAGCCATGTTTGTCAAAACCTGATGATCCATAGTATTTTATGTGTTTCAATGAATAGGAAATGTGACATTTGCTATAAAATACTGGAATATGACCAAAACACTGACTACTAAGTAATGTTATTTATTGACTTATTGTCTTTTTTAATCCTTAAATGTTATGGGGCGGTTTCCTGGACAGGGTTAAAGCCTTTTTTATGTTTTTTATGTTATGTTTTATATTAAAGCCTAATTTAAATGTGAGAGATGCTTGATTGAAAACAACTTGCACTGACATAGGCCCTATCTTAAAATATATCACTGCGATTGTCAGGATATATCTCAGGATGCACACGGTAATGTTTTTTTGTAAAGAATGTTTTTTTGTAAAACAACTTAATTATCCTAATTAAACTAAGACCTAGTCCTGGTTTAAAATAATCCTTGTCCGGGAAACCGCCCCTAAAAGGTGTAAATGGTATCCCATATGTAATCAATGTTGTATCAGACTTTAGGATCCTGCTGTTGTCTATACTATCCATCTCAAATGTATGGACATATTTGTTATACTTGTGGCCTTCACAATGTCGTACAACTCTTTCTTGTTTGTTTTTTCCAAACAAAAAAGCGCATGCTAAAATCACAAAACACACACGCCAATGCCAAATATTTAGCGTGTGTAGGACGCCATCTAGTGGTTGCTTGGTAATTCACACAAATACTAGTAACAGAAAAACAGAGCAGGCAAGACTTTTCTCTTATGTCAACTTTATTGTATGTTATCAGAAACAAATCTTTCAAAAGAAAAAATATTGATAGACGTCCCTAGTTTACACAAGGGATTACAAAATTATAAGATAGTTTGGCTAATGCTGCCTTAATTCTAAACACATCAATACATAACATTAAGCAAAATTAGTGACCAAAAAAGAAATACCATGTATGAAAGCAACCTATTTATTTGCAATAAAAATGCAAATTATAATTGGCCAGAAAGTATGTATTCCTTAATTTCCTTAAGAAAATCTGGGATATTCATTTGACTAGTTGATATTTATAGATTAAACCTAAACAATTGACTATAGTAGCGCCCCTCTCTATATTTGTGAGAAAAAAGTGACTGAAGTTGTACTATCAACAAGTATGCTAATAACCAAAAGGCTGCAATTTCAGTGTGATGTCAGTTACATATTTACTGTTACTGTACAGTCTTACAAAGCGGTGTCTCAAGAAAGCCTTTCTAGGTGAGTTTCAAGTCCTTTATCCTGAGGATGGAAGGTATTAGACATTATCAAGTAAATGTAAATGTAAAGTTTCTATTCTCTTAATTACTAAATTCAATTTAAATATAGCTTAGCTTTCCCTTTTGTAAAGACTTATATTAAATATATGCACATCTTTCTGAATCACTCCGGTTCTATTGCGGTCACAAGTAATGTGCAGCTCAGCAAATGTTTGACCATGCAAGTGTTTTACAGTGCTAAGATAAATATAACCAAGACCCAGAGATCTGAAGATCTTGGTTTATGGATGAACGCTACTGCAAATAATAAAAGGGCGGAATTGTCAGACTGCATACGATTGCATACTGCATTGAAAACTGTTGCAAACAAACTACCCTCCATAAGTAACTGTTTTTTTAAACAATAATAAAAAATGACAGTAATTGTCAGAACAGTGCACAAAGAAATCAAATCTGAGACTTTCAAATAAATTAACAGTGCAGGTAAATGTCTGATAAATCTTGTTGGACGTTCAGCCATTAGCAGCTACACAAAAACCTATGGCACAAAGTATAAAGTTGAATTATAAGCCCAAGTACATAGGGACGTGTAAAATCATAGTATTAACATTCCTCAGAATGTGGCACTTGAACAGAAGGAAAGTAAAAAAACATGAATCCTCAAGTCCTTAAAACATCTGAAACCAGACTAAGGCCATGCACAAGGCACAAGCACGCAGAAATAGTCCAAAATCACTGGGACGGAAAAGTTTGGAGATGCACTGCTCAACCAAGAGGCTTATGAATTTACATACAATCTTTCAGAAAGCTAAAACCTTCACAACGCTTCACAGACGGAATCAAAATCAGCTTTTGCTTAAGAGTAATGTACATACATAACATCCTGCTCCCATCTCTGCTCTGTATTATCATACCAGCAAGCATAAAACACACTTAATACTGATAATACAAATCAGAGCTTGCAGCTTTTGTTCATTCATTCAGAATATTAAAGATGGAAAAAGGGAATATTATCCTACATCATTACTATTGTGGTGTTGGTTTCACTCCTCAAATTATTCAGTTTATGAAGATAATACAATTTCTGGTTGTTAAAAAAATATATGGTGATCATGGCCGGAATCATGACAAGAGTTTAGCGGTGAGATTTTGAGGATGTTCTCACAAAGGTGTCATTTATACATAATCAATGAGATTCTATTCGCTTATCAATCTCTCAGGGTATACAGTTTTCCTCCCGGCACATATGCGCAAGTGCACGTTTTAAAATTCTGGCCCCAACAGCACTGTATCTATGAACTGCATTAGCTACGATATTTAGCATTCATTCTGGCTTTTAATGAATCAAACAGCGTACACCAATAAACCGCTGTTCTATGTAGACAAAGTCCTTGATTCTTTAGTGCTTAACTAAAGTACCATTATTTAGTTAGATTAATAATTCAATAGTTGCACGGTCCATGAAAATGCACCAAATTTTACAAAAAAAAACGGAAACGGGTAATGGTGATTTGATAACTCGATATCATCCCATTGTGCTGCAATACCGTAGCATTGCAATTCTTTTTTCACCAAGCACAAGTGACTTAAGTATGATGATCATGAAAAAGCGATCAAGTTTTGTGGGGTGAGGAACATGATTAAGTAGCGCTGACAATCCTCTCGCAGTTGAATCAAAATATACAGTAAAAAACAATTGACATCTTCCACCGTGTCCCTGCGCTAGCCTTGAGAGAAGTATTCTAGTACGATACGTAGATGACCCAGTCTGTCCTTTAGGGAGGTGAGAGACAGAACCGTGGTCTGATAGGATGGATCTAATTGCAGAACAGACAGCAGCCACCAACACCAGGCTGGCCCATTAGCAGATTCCTGCAAGGCACAAAAACACATTCATTATCGTATTTCTATTATTATAACACACTTCCAGTTGTTTTGGTGTTTATGCTGATGTGCTAATGAATGCAACTGTGGCCTGACCTGTATGTTGTCGTCTTTCTCGGGCATGATGCCGTATTGCCGGCTGATCTGCTCCTGAATGCGGCTGTTCAGGCGATGGTACCACTCCCTCGCCTGCTGATACACGCTGTCGTGGAGATTCTGCAGCATTTCCAGCTCTGCGCCTTCCACCTAAACGCAGTATGCAAATGCATGACAGGTTGACAAACAGGCAGTCTGAAGTTTTATGATGGCTGTGATTTAGGTTCTGCCTCCTACGTTTCTTTAATGCATAACCAGAGGACTAAATGATGCTTGTATAATGTGTTTACTTGCAGAGCTTGAATTTGTTGACCAACAGGCAATTAATCAAAACCTCCTCTTCTAAGTGTTTGCTGAATGCATTTACAATTAACACAGTAATTAACGTTAAGCATTTACTTGACATTAACATTTGGAGTATTTACAGAGGGTTTTAAATGTACTGCAACTATTAGCAATCGATCACACAGACAGGTAAGAGCTTGTGATGGCGATGCCGTAAAAGTCTCGTAAATCTTTAAACCACACTTTTATTTTACTGCAATGTTTTCATTAGGGAATTCAAAACTGAGAAAATAAAATGCTTTTATACAAACTACTATTTAAGTAGTTAATACTATTTAAGTACTAGAATTAAATTACAATACTTTAAAAATGTGTAATCTAATGGCAAAATAGTCTAAAGTGATGTATGTACCTCTATACTGTTGTATTACTATACAACATAAAATGTCTGACATCCTTATTCAGGATCCGGTACCTTTTTGTTTCCTTTGAATTCTATCAATATGTGACCTTACCTTGTGGTCCTCCAGGTACTCAATATCAGCAGTGTGGTAGCCATCTCTCTGTCCTCTCCTGAGCACACGGAAGCGATTCCCACCCACCGTATCCACATATGAGCGACCATCCGGAAGCAAGTCCAGATCCAGGATCTCCAACATGCAGCCATAATCTGCAAAACTGTGACAGATTTTGAGTAACTCATTTCCTAAACAATAATGACTATGATTTTTTTTATTAGATTTTCTCTGTAGGCACACAGAAGCAAGTTTAAACTGCATAAGCTGACTAATCTTTTATTAATGTACCCTTTGCCATGCTCATAGCTGCACATGCCAAACTTCTTGGTGCCCGTCTCCATGCATCGGCGCGTCATTAGACGGTAGCGAGGTTCAAAGACGTGCAAAGGACACGGGATGCCAGGATACGCCACCGTGCACACAAAGATTGGGATATCCTTGGTCAAGCTAGACATAAGAGGTATAAAATTAATACTTCTGCTATATAATATTCATAAATATACACAGGTCTTCTATTAAGCAGATGACCAGTTGGGATTTGTTCTCAAAGGGGAGCTTACTTTGAGAGCTCTGCCATCTCTGTTTCATGCACCAGTTTCCTCTCAGCCAGCTGCTGGGGGAAGAGGCGGGTCATAATCTCCTGCAGCACAACTGTAGTGTTGTACTTCCTGTTCTTAAAATACTAGAAATAGGAAGTGGTACAGTGAGATTATAATGGAAAGGTTTTTCTCTGTTTATTTACTTCTATTTTGTCTTCTAAACCGAGTGATTCACTTTTTAATCTTAAATAGTTAAATTTAAAAGGATTACAAGATTAATCTCCAGGAGAAAAACATAATGATCTCCAAACACCTTTACTGATTCTATCACTAACACTAGAATCATTTTTGCGAACAAAAAATGAACTGCTCTGTGCAAACAGTGTATTTTGGAGGTACCTCCTGCAGTGGCTGTTTGCAGAGAGGACAGCGTAAGTTATGGTCCAGACTTCTCTCGATGCAGTTCTTGCAGAAGGTGTGTCCACAGGGGGTGGTCACTGGCTCATGGAACAACCTTTAAAACATTTATCAGAGCAAATTAAGAACAAGGAAATACAATGTAGCACAACTCAGAATTGATTAAATCACATAAGCACTGCAGTACATTTACATCAGCTACTGACCACTGCAATCTAGTATTTAAATAAAGGAAATGAAAAAGGTCCAATGACATGAAATACAGGCATGACACATTCCAAATCCCCACAAACCTGATACAGAGAGGGCACTCAAAATCAGATACGGTCAGAACGCTGAGGCAGGACTCTCTACCCACACTGCATACACCTACAAAGAGAAAATACATGAGGATCAATGTATGGTCATGATGATTTACTTTCTAGTCATAAAACCACAAAACCAAATTATAGTATGTCCTCTTGTACTGTTAAAAAAATGCTCATTAGTTCCAATTGTATGCAAAGCCCAAGCAATTTACATATAAATGTGCAATGTTAATTAAATGTTTAAAAGTAAGGAATAATGTACAGGCAGCCGGTTGTTATCGCAGAAATAACTAATATTTAGGATTAAGCAATTATTTTTTGAAAGTCCTTTACAACAATAATCCAATTCAAAAATAAATTCCCAAACAGCATTTAGAAAGTCACCTCTGTTCTGTTTTTCCTCTCTCTTCATCATCAGCTCTTCATCCTCTTCAGCAGTAGGGAGGAAGGACACAGCCTGACACAAGCTCAGGCAGCATTCGCCGCTGGTGATGTGCTTTGGTTTAGCTGCATTCTGGGACAGGAAAGTGCAGCGAGTGAGTAGAAACCTTTTTTTCCCAAACACTCTATTTGCAACACAATTTGCAATTGAATGTGTTTAAATTTAAAGACAACAGCACTAGTGCCGAAGGCACACCTCACCTGGTCAGACTCAGTTTCAGCACTGTTGTGGAGGTAGCGTTGACCATCTGTGCATGACGGGCTTACAGACCGGGTGATAGGACAGGGGTCCTGCAGGTACTGAGACACAACTTGCAGGATCCGTGAAACCTCTTCCGGTACAGCCATGCCCTCTGCTTCCAAGATCTGTCAAAGAATCAATAAATGTGATATATAAAACAATTATTACTATTACTAATATATACATATTGCAAATAATGCTTCATACAAGGTCGTACCTAGAAATGATGGGCCCTTACAATAATACTGCTTATTTCATTGGGGCCCTCCTGCACTCGTGGGACCCCAGAATCCTTCCTACCTTTAACTCTTATAGTTATGGCTCAGGCTTCATACATTGCTGTGTTTATTCTGAACCACTCAAAATTGTTGAATAAAGTGTCGTTATTACGAAGACCCACCATCTTAATCTGGTTTTTAGTGGGGCAAAGTCAGGCTGCTGTTTCAGGCAACGATAGAACTGGATGAGAGCTTCAGTCTGTCTGCCCATTTCAAGTAGCACATTCCCTTTACGAAAGAAACCCTAAAATCAGATTACAAACACAGATTATAAACATTGATAGCCAAAACACCTACTATGACATGATCTCTTTCTCAGTATGTTCACAAAGATAAAGACAAAATAAGATTCTGTCTACAACAAAGGATATTCTTAAAAATAGTAATAATTAAACATCAGGAATAACATTACACCTCTCTTTCTGTTAGACATCTAGTATGACATAACCCGTCTACTCTGGGAGCCATGCCAAATAACACAATGTGCCCTGCCCATACCAACCAAGATCCCATAACTATGTAACTGTTTCAGTCATTAACGCCATGAGAGTTCCCAGCTACGAAATTTTGGAGAGCTGATGTGTATAATAAATAAACACAATCGCCATGGAAGTGAAACAGATTTAAAACAAATTTGAAGCATGACACAGAGCAGGGGTCTCATTTATAAAACTGTGCGTAGGATCCTTACTAAAAGTGTACGTGCGCCCGAAAGCCAAAAATATCGTACGGCAAAAAATATTCAGACTTATAAAACCATGCGTACGCAGACCTGTAAGCAATATTCGCTTTATAAATCACAGATCACCTGCAAGTGTTCGTACGTGAATCAGCCTCAAAACCCGCCCTGTACACGCCCATATTTTCCCATAAATAGTCAATGCAAAGCACCTCATGAATGCTGATTCGTATATTAATAAGCCTGGCATCCAATCAGCTTGTTAAGCCTGGCGTCATGCACCATAATGAACATGTACCGTTTCCGGGTCCAACCGCTATCAGATGCCATAAAAAATATAACAAAAAATGATGTAAAACTGCCGAAAACACCGGATCCCATTATTTATCACTGTAACGATTGTTATTATAATAATAATTATATTAAAGCCAAAGAAGGTCTCTGCAGCATTGAAATGTTAACAGCATTGATTGATCATTAACACCGCATAGACAGTCCGCATTAAAATCACATCATTCATTAGCGGTGTCCATCACCTGAGATCAAATTTGAAGACATACTTGTAAAAGACGAATGTTTCTTTATTCCGGTTTTGTTATGAACATAATTAGAACCGATAACGAGGACATAAAGAGAAACGATTGTGCGAGAGCTTAATGGCTGTATTTCCATCTATTTGACATTCGATGATCATGTACTTTTGAAGGAAAATATATTTAGTTATTTATTTACACCGTGTTCTGCGGTTGTCGTATTTCCTGTAATCCATGCAGTCGGATCATCTCCTCCTCATGCGCTCATAGTGTGATGGTGAGACAGCGCCGATCACAATATTTAGATTGAATTTTTATTTAAGATTTAAGTTGGATATCCAGGAATATGCATGAAACAATTATCACTCAATAAAAGCGCAAATAACTCTGCCGATTTAATCTTCGTAATAATGTGGATCTTTCAGCTAAAATAAAATGTGTGTGAGGCATTAATGCTTATAATCGTTTTTATCACACTTACTTATCAAACTTGAGTTCACTATCTCACCATCGGTGTCGCCAAACTGCTCTGTCTCCAAAATGTCCTTATGCATTGGTCAGAGTTTGGGTGCAGGTGCGCACATTTTTCCGTCAAGTGTTTTTATAAATCCCATATTTTGCGTTGGAAGTGGTGTGCGCCTCTTTCAGGGCATGTTTTGTGCATACGCAACGGTTATAAATGAGGCACCAGGACACTGTCATTCTATCATTTGCAGCCAACAACAGCTCTAACAATCAGGGTTGGTAGAGGAAACACAAAGTCAGCTAAATGTCTCTTACCTCAGTCCAGTTAGGACGCACACAGCAGAGGTCATCCAGGTCACGCAGGGCATCAGAAAAGCGGCGAAGGCCCATGCAGGCCTCCGCCCGCCACACCTTCAGGCTCACATCTTCAGGGGCTGCAGAAAAAAGATGGAGGTATCAATGATCATCATTCTTATTTTAGATAGTAAGATTTTAGATATGTAGCTAAACAAAAATCAAGATTGTTATAGAAAAGCAGATATTAGAAGTTCTGATAGTGACAAGTATATGTATGCACATTTCCTAATTTTTTATTTGACAGATATTTTCTTCAACATAGGTTAAAAACCTCCATCTCTTTATCTGGAGAATAAGAAGCAATACATGGTTGTCCGAGACAACAGAACAATTGGCGTACACACTACAGGTGAGATTATGTCATCCATGTTTGACTTCCTGTGAATGTGGTTCAAGTGATTGAATCCCTATATGTTACACTTTATGTAATATAAGACCCTCAACTCCAAAGTATTAACATTTATGTAACTTGGCAAGTGGTTGCATAAGATTAGCAAAACAGTGTTATGCATTAAGGAGTACATGACGCTATCTAAAAGATAAACAAAGGAAGGGGTGGATGAGCTTAGCTTACGATAACAAAGACATGACAGTAACTTGAAATCCAACATTCCTAGAAAGAATAAAGAGTAACAAAACTGCGACTTGCATTCGTAGGAAATTTAACAGGTAAACGAGGTTTAACCAAAGCTGCTAATAAAAGCGGATTATATAATCGGATACGAGCCTGTAACACAAGGAGAAAGTGTATGTGGGGCAGAACACTCACAAGAAACTGCCTCTAATTGGATTTAAAGAGTTGACAGACGCCTCGGTTCTGCCTCTGATATTTTTGTTTTAAGACAGATAATTGCACTCCTTCATTTGCTGTAAAACGATACTTGATTCACCAAAGGACAAAACATCACTGTTACTGTTACTGTTTTGAGTAATAATATACATCGTGAGAGGAGCCTTCCAGTATAAGCAAAACAAAAACCAGACCAGACACAGAACAATTATCAAACCGCACTGGTTCATACTGTCAGGGGAACGCATTAGTCTCAGATGTCAAACCCAAACGTTACCGTTAGCTAAACGTCCGATGCATTCTAGGCACACGTTTCTGGAACACTTCAGCATGTTCAAAGTCGTCATCTGATTGGTTGAATTTCACAGAATTTCCGGGACACGTAAGTGTCGCGTTATTTAACGGCCCTACTGGCAGTGTTGCCAGGGTCGCGGACTTCCCGCACAATTGGGCTATTTTGAAAATGCAGTTGCGGGGAAAATTAGGGAGCCGCGGGTTTTTGGGATACTTTCATAATGACCTGCGGCCGCCAAAATGTTTATTTATATTCTAAGGTTAAATGTTAATTGATGAGTTTCTTAATGTGTATTCATACTCAGAATGAATACCTGGCAACTCGAGGACCGGACCCGTTCTCAAAAGTGCAGGGAACGAGTGTCTGACAGGTAGGCTACAGTACAGGTTTGAGCAGCGCTATACGCAGTCTAGATAGAACAACTAAAACATTGAGGTGCTTGTAAACATTATGCAATAAATTTGACCATGCCTATTCTTAAGCAAGTTTTTGCATGTCTTACGAAGGGAAAACACGTTTCTCGTCCATTTCAGTGCGTGGCCTCGAGCACACATGGGATCTATTTTAAAGGGACACTCCACCCGAAAATGAAAATTCTGTTATGAATTACTCACCATCTAGTTGTTCCAAACCTGTATACATTTCTTTGTTCAGTTGAACACAAAGATATTTGGTATAATGTTAGTTACTGAAAATGATTTGGCATCATTGACTACCATAGCAGAAAAAAATAAAATGCTAGTCAAAGGTGACCCCAGAATTGTTTGCTTTCCTAAATCCCCCAAAACATCTTTTGTGTTCAACAGAACAAAAATATATAAACAATACCTAGGAAACCATTCAGATAAGTAAATATAGCAATAGAAACGTCTTTTGGCAGTTGCTAACTTTGATTTGACACCAGAAGAAAAAATTGGCTATTTTAATTCCTTTTGAGGCTGGAAATATTTGTTGGACCTGGCAAACTGCCTCCTGGAAACAACACGAAGCCCTCCATTCCAGCCGGTGGCGGTAATACACATTAAGTCGGTTTACCAACCGCCAATAAACTCTACAGAAGAAGAAGAAGACGACACGAATCCGTCTGATCTAAGAAGAAAGCTGTCGTGTTTACAACTGTTGCAATAAGAATTCATCACGATCGACTAAACGCTTAATTCTTAAAAGCATGCGGGGTTTGCAGCATAAACGTATATATAATCATTGTTGTTGCTGTTAACTTTTGACACGTTCGTGAATGTACACCGGTCTGTTACTGCGGGGACAGTTCCACGCCTCTAAACATGACGCGGCACAAAACGATACGTGATTGGTTGCTCTGCCTGTCAGTCATAAGGCCTAGGGCGGGCCTTGGCCAAAAAAGGCGGCGAAAACCCGAGGCTATGAACGCATTAACTGCAACCGATTCTCGTGCATGTTCATACAATAACTTACATAATCGAACGTCTCCTTCGTGTATATTGTATATTTGTTGTCTCACCAACGTGTGCCCTGCAGGTCCTATCGTTGCTATTTTACATGCTTTCTCTTAATTTATGAAATCACTCTGGCTTATATCACTCTGGCAGATACAGTTTCCTCCCCAACCAATATAAGAGTAGGCGGATCACAAATACTATTTTCTACTAGCCCACGCTTTCATAAAAGACTGAAATCTAGGGCAAGTACATATTTCTAGAAACGGATCTCAATCTCTCTGCATGGCTTTCAAGTTGGCCAGTGTGGGCTTGTTTTGGTCAATAAACCTGTGTTTATAGGTTAGTTTGTTAGGGTTTGTTATTATAAAAAACGTATGAATTACATCATCCCTCAGATGCATTTCCCACACAATGAGAACATGAACCGGCATGACCCTAAACTACATCTCCGTTTCACCTGAAATATATCTTAATTTAATTCAAACCATGAGTAAAGGTTTAATTGACCATATCTTAACATTTGCAGAGCTGTAACAAACTCATTGGCCTATTTAAGCAGAATGGTGTGGTAAATGTGCTATAAAAAGCAGTTAGTTATTTATATCCAGTAGGCTACAGAAGAACAACAACTTCATGTAATTAGCTGCCTATATAAATTTCGTTTGGGGGCGGCTTTCAAGTCAATAAGCCACTTTTATGCCAAAAATGCTGTCTATGTAGACAGCCCCTTATAGAGCGTTCATGCGTACAGTAACTGAAACGGGTCCTTGTTACACAATATAGGCCTATATTTTCAGGCAGCCATCAAAAGTTGTTGCATAAGGTCGTTTTTATCATACTTACCCATCTCGATTCCCTCATCCGCAATACGCAGCGCGTCCGTAAACTCGCTCGTTTTCAGCTTCTCCTGAATGTGACACTTCATTTTGGTTTCGTTTGGGCAACATTTCTCAATGACGCTGAAGATTAAAACGTTGTTTTTGATGTTCTTCGCGTCTCTCTGTTTTAATCGTTCTTTGCACGTGGGGCATCGCGAGGGCAGGAAAGAGCCCATGCACCTCCTGCAGAACGAGTGACCGCAAGTCATGGTCACGGGCTCGCACATGAGGAACAGACAGATCGGACACTCCAGCAGATCCATGCTTGACATTTTTTATCCGGCGACAGCTTCCTCCTTAGTTGAACAGAAAAGGCTCGTTTTCTAACAAAATAAATAGCTTTATTCTACGTTCATGTAACGTGACATCACTGAAAATTTAAATGAACAGTACACGCGACAGCTCTGTCCTATATAATTTCTTAAACGCTCCTTTCATAACACAAGCTTCCAAAGGCCGTTCTGCAAAATCGCATGTTTTTTTCCAAATTCCCTCTTCAGCTGACTCTATATGGATTTAATGTCTATGTTTATCCATTGTCAATCATTTCTCAGTTTTTGTTTTAAGATTAACGTTTCCCATTTTCGTGCATGATGAATTGGCTGACTCCGGTTCGGTCCGATAGGTTTGGGTTTGCCGCTTCCTCCGAGCTCCATCAACGCAGTGCAAAGCCAAAAGAAAAGTCTGATTCAGAGACCCGCCGATATGTCTGTTTCGCTTCTCTTAATGACAGCCTCGCAGGTTGTTTTCTTGCGTTTTCCCTGCATTGGATAACGCTGGGCTCGCTTCTGACACCATTGCGTTACATAAATAAATACCATGTGACTCGTAACGAGGCTTTTCATTGGCTCTTCGCTCCTGTTGTGAAACAGCGAAGACCGCGTTTCATAACAAGGAATTTCTCGCACCTATTCAATGAACACAACACTGTACGCATACAAAACAAACGCATATACAGGACTTCCTTGAACAATACCCGTACTTCGGAAATCTAGCATTGCATATAGAACATTGTTTACTTAAAATCTTGGCCAAATCGTAAGATTGCATCAATTTCCATAAACTCCAGCGAATAACATTGTGTAACGTATTTCCATTTTTTTTATTACATAAATAGGGACTGTAGGCCCTACTATGCAAACTACGATTGAATTACCTTTGCCCTTCCTTATATGTTGTGTGACAGATTATTGGTATTAATGACATTCTTATGTATTATACTGGCATACTGTTTGGTAAAGCGGTCAATGTACTGGAAAGGGCATCTGACAATATCAAATTGTTGATAGAGAATTATTGTGTATACCAACCTAGCATGTTTGGGTAAAATATATGTTACTCATTAGACTAAAGTGCACTTTTCAAAAGAACACAATTTCGTAAGTGCAGTAAAGGTTGTATAAGCTTTGCATTTAACTCATTGTAAAAAATGTAACATTGTGTAACAATATAACCATATCACATGACACAACATATTTTATAATAACCTGTGCAAAGGCTGTAGAGCAGGTTGTCAGGAGTACGGCATTGAAATCGTTTTGTAAAGTTTTACGAAATATATGAGCAAATCTGCTTATACACAAATATATGCAAATAACTCTAAATTATATAATTTTAGAAGGTTGCATAAAGCTATGGATGGAAAAATACATTTCAAAATAACCTAACTGCTCAAGTCTTCATTTAGTCTACCACACCTAAATAAAAAAAAATTCAAGGAAGCAGAGGTCACTTAGGGATCCACACTGTTTTGCCACAATTTATCAATTATACCATACAGTACAGAAGACATTTCATGGCTGTAAATAGATACTTACTGGTTACCCTTTATTTTCATCAAAACACTGAAGTACTGTAAAGACCTATAGATTACTTCCTGCCAATTCTTATATAATATGTGGCTGCCACACAATAAACTCATGCGTGCATTTAACAAGCTGAACAAACACATTTACAAAATATGTTTCACCTGTATGATGTAGTAGAAAAGGCAGAATGGGGCAAATATGCAAACAAAAGTAGATCATTTTTATTATTTTAAGCATCTTATTCTACTTAGACTATAAATTGACCACTGTGTAAAAAGTAAAAATGTCCATAATTTGTCTGCTTGTTGGCTGCCAAACCCTTTTGACAGAGACAGAAAACTGACATTTCCTGAATAACCATAAAACAAAACAAAAAAAACTTTTTTAGGCAGCTCAAGTCATTTCATCAATAATTCTGCACATTGCAGAATCCTTATCCCATACTTTGTCCCGCTCCGAGGAAATGTTTTTGTCCGTTTGCACAACCATGCAGCTAACTCCCGCCTCAGCTACATCCATAGGTTCTGTTTTTAGTCTAAAAGCCCCCCCTATGCCGGCACCACCAGCCTCCCCCATGCTATTTGGTTGTGGCAAATCATCAGGCAGTGAAGCAAGACATCCCTGAATCATCTCCACAACCCGCTCCAGGTGCTTCTGGAATCTCTCAGCTGTCTCCAGCCTCTGTCTCTTCTGAACCTCCATCATCACACGAAGTGTCTCCCTGGCCTGGTGGGGCCGGTACTCATTGATGAGGTGATGGATGTGGACAAAAAGGAGTTTCAGGTCTTCAAGCTTTTCCTCTCGCTTAATGCTGCCTGGGCTTTTGATGAGGATGTCCAGGAGGTCAAGAAAGTTCACCAGAATGGACATATTTAGTTTCTTCAGCTCTCTTTTATGGTCAAACTGCATTGGGTGGAGGCGCTCAATGCCCTGGCTCTCCAAGGGTCGAATGATGAGGTCATCACACTGGAAATGATTGCCAAACATCATGTAACTGTCTCGAATGGGGGGTGGAGGTTTGGGGGCCAACCCTTTTCGCACATTCTCATCCGTGTACTCCTTGATGTACTGCATAGGTGGTGGCGGAAGAGCACTGACCTGCTGTGGCTCCCCCATTTTGGATATCTTTTCAAGGGAAAGGGATAAGGTAGACAAATATCAGCATATATAAGTAAATCTAATATAAATATATATAAGATACACAAAATAACATAACATTCACTACTAATAGTATTTATTTAAACTAAATAAATTATGTGTCGCTAGAAATTCAAGACACATAATGTGTTTCAAAACATCAATTTCTAGAATGTTACTGTAATCCACTGAGATGCGGTTATAAAGCTAGATAAACATTAAAAAGGTATTTTATCAATAATTATTGTTCATAAATGACACAACGAAGCTAAATGCTACGTTACATGTTCACTAAATTTACGAAACAAATATTTACAAAACACATATAAATACGAACAAAATAATACTTGCCGAAACAACCTCCTTTATTGATATCAAGTAACGTGGGTTATGTAGACAGATTTTCTGAAAACATTACACAGCGAACGAACCGTCCGGCATGTCTCAAATCATTACTACTGCAGATCGAAAGATGAAGGAATCGGATTGGTTCACAGTCCCTTAGCAACGAGGAACGTTATTGGCCAAAGAAAGATGAGGGCGGGTTCAAAACAAGGGAGGTGAATGACGTCACTTAGCTTGAAAAATAGCGACGCACCGTAAGCAAAAAAAATCAAAGAATCTGAAAGAAATGCTACTGGTACATATGTTGGAAAATGTTTTTTTTTCTTGACGTATTTTCGCAACTCTTTTAACCCCCACAAACGACTACAACAAATAGTTTCGGTTTTATGTACTGCAGCGTTCTAGTCAATAGTAGGCGAGTACAGTAATTAAGATACTTTTTATATGACATTTATAATGACACAGATGCGGTTGCTTTATTAATGTTTGCGGCTGGAGGATTTCACCCTCTATATTTATGGTATTTCTGAAAAGTAAATTTTCAGAAAAATATTAACACCAGTGGAAAAAGTCCTTTTTTAAATAACGTACATTATACACGTCATGATTTATATACAAGTAGTGTTATAAAAACTATATATTTATACACATTAAAAACTATATTATTACCAATTTACAAGTCATGTTTTTGGAAGTTCATAATATTGATCTAACATTTTGTTATAATTTTCCTGCAACGCTTTATTAGTATGAACTGAGTATAAAATGATTGTAAATCCATGCAAAATAAATTTGAATTTAACAGAGAGAGGATGGAGAGAAGGCGGGCGTGTGTGTGTGCATTTGATTGCTTGAGTTTTTTTTTGTGCAGCCTACCTCAGGAAGTGGTTTACCTTAGCATCGACTCCGGAAACCTATGCTGTATACATCACTGTCAGTTCTACCTGTGAATAGCTAGTGATACATCATGAGCTTCGGCATGAGTCAACCATCCATGTGGTAGTTAAATATCCAAATTTCATCATGTATCCAAGAGTCATCTTAAAGGATACCTTGTACAAGAAGTCACAGCAAAAAAGAAGAACTTCACCAAGCAATTACAAAGAGAGGATCTTTGTGTTAAACACACAGGATCTGACATATTTAGAAAATCGCCCTGGGGTAAGTAACGTACCTTCTGGAGTAACATTATTGTAACTGTCAGCTTTTTGTTAGGTAAACTTCAAGCGATGCTTTAAGTAAAGAGCATAACTGTAATGTATCATGTTTTTAACCTGACTTAGAAAAAGCCAACTCAAAAAGGTTGCATTGAGCTGTCTCATATCAAATGTGTGGAGATTGTACGCAGTGACATTCCAATACCCTGTGAATACAAGTACCCATTCCAGGTGAGAATGAACTGAGTATTTGTCTTGTAGAAACCTGTGTCTGTAAATGTTGTGGATATAGTTTTACAGATATACAAAATATTGTACCTATGAGATCTATTCATGTTTTTCAATAAAACAAAATACAGCCTTTTTGATATTGTGTAATGCATATATTTTGAGAGATGTACTAGGTGATCTCCAATCCCCTATATGTGTAGAAACCTTAATGAATGTGGATTTTATCATTTTTATATTTAAGATTAATAGCTTGTAAATTTTGACTTATCTAAAAATGTGCTTATTTAAAATTGTTGTTATTTATTACTGATGCCATGTTGTAACCGCACAATAATGTAGTTTTTAATGACAACTATATATTGACCTAATCTTCACTTTGTTAATGTTTGTTGACAGATCGCCCATGACAGCTATTACCTGTATGTGTTTGCTCCAGATAATGACTGCCGGTTAAAATGGGTCAGAGCTCTGAAAGATGGTAAGCAGATGTTATAGAAAGCGATACATATTTTACACGAAAAGAGAAAAACCTGAAATGTTATGTTATCTATAGCTGTGGCTGTAGGGAGTGAAAGCAAGGTCTTATGTTGTCATCTGTATGTCAGATTAAATTATTGTATCTTTTTTATGTTGTTTATCCGATGAAGCGACACAACATAACAGCTTATTTATGAAGTACCATCCTGACTTCTGGGGAGAGGGGAAATGGAGATGTTGTCTTCAGACAGATAAGCAGGCGACGGGATGCAGTGAATACTATCCCAATGGAGGTACAAACTCCTTTACTGTTCCAGAATTCAGAACAGTGATAAAAATCAAATCACTCAATTTTTCACTGCACTATATACAGTACGTGTGATTGATGTAATGAGAAAATAGTTTTCACATTGTAAAGAATAAACAGTAGACAAATACGTGATGCAAACACACAATGCACAATATAATGTACAATTCACACATATGCCTAACATACAGATTTACAAAATATGCAAAGTACTTGGGACAGAAAAGACTGTAAAGTAAGAACTGTTTTATATTTTTTTACGTCTTCAAAGAAGCAACTCTTTGCCTAGAATTTATTTAAATGTAATCTACATTTTATCAGCCTGCTTGATATCTCACTCTGGGATGCTTTTTAAACATCTATTCTGGAATCATATTGGCTGTTTTTCCTTATTATTTGCTTTAAGTCATCCCTTTCTATAACATTTTTTAAATACAATTTTGTTTTGTAATAAAAATAAAAATATGTTGGTACATAGCGTGCATGATGCATAATTTGTGGAATATAATTCTGAATCTAGTTCTTAAACATAATTGTTAAACATTCACTTTCCATCATAGTCATGAATTTATATGATATGGCTTTGATTCTACAGCCAAACCTCTGCCGCCAACTCCAGATCCATCGGTATGTCAGTCATTCTCTGTTCACATATTTTAACTTCAATGCTTATATATAATGTATGGCACAGTATAGATTTAATATGTGTATTATTTACCACTTCAATTTTAGACTTTAGAATAGTTTTAAAAGTAAAGTTTTCAACATTGTTAAAGTATTTAAAGGTGTAATAATCTTGATAAAACAGTGAGAATGCTAAATTACAGTGTCCTGTTTGAATAAAATGGTTTAAATTAAGCTGCCCATGTTTATTCTAGAGGCGATATTCAGATTCAGAAGAAAGGATTGTGGTGGCTCAAAGGAATTTCAACCCTGAAGAAGACACAGACCTCCCGCTGCACAAAGATGAAGAGTATGTTGTCATTGACAGCTCTGAACCAAACTGGTGGACTGTAAGAGACAAAAATGGGTAAATACTGTATGTTTTTCTACTATTTAATGCTTGATTTAGGTAATGTCTTGGAAATGTGAGGAAGCTCTCCATTGTGAAGCCTTTTGTTTGACGAAACAGTAAAATTATAGATAATTGCTTTGCCAACGTAATTGGCAAAGCATCGCATTAGCAGTGCAGTAGTCATGAGTTTAATTCCCAGGGAACACATATACGGATAAAATATTTAAATGTAAAAAAATCCTGTTTAATCTGGATAAAAATTAAACTTGTTTTGATCCTTGTATAAATTAAGATATGATTTTCTTGCTCATTTTCTTTATTGCAGAAACATTGGGACAGTACCTTGCATATATATTGCTGAAAAAGTCTCAAACAATGTTGAGAAATTTGAGTAGGTTCTCCTTTATATACTCTTTAATGTATATGGTCTGTGTGCATAAAAGATGCATCATATATTTTGTTAAAAATCATCCTGATGCAGTACACATTGATCCAGTCTGCTATTGGTCATTTTTATGCTTTGTTTTTAACCAGATGGTACAATAAGGACATAACTCGGACTGAGGCTGAGGAATTACTAATGAAAGAGGTACATTAACGCAAAGTTGTGAGAATGTTTCTAAAATAACCACCAACTCTGGCTGTGTTAATGAAACAATCCAACATGTGACAATCTGCACGTCACTTTAGTACATTTTCACAGTTTTTTGGGCTTTGCACAAATGTTGGGTGCTGTGCAAACCTGCAAGAGCAGCATTTGCAGACGGTGCAGGCAAAAGTTGAAAACCTTAAACCAGAATGTGGCTGCTGTGTTTCCTGTCAAGACTTTCTTACATGTCGGTTTATATGATTGTGTTAATGTCTCACCTAGAGATTATTAGCAAGTGGCATACACACTGCAGTATCTTTCTGTTTATCTGTAAAAATGAAATAAAAAAACATATACAATGTGTTTATATGTATACACATTTAATAATTTGTATTGTTTGTTTGTGTATTTAGCACAAAAAGTATTCATATTATTATATTTACATTTTAGAACAAGGATGGAGGTTTTGTTGTTCGTGACTCTAAACATGCAGGAGGATACACAGTGTCGATATTTGCCAGAGTAACAGGGTAAACATTTGCTTTATAACAACATTTCAGTCACAACTTTCATCACTACAAATATATTTTTCAATTGCTTCTTTTAATATTATCCCGCAATGGTGTACTGACAACGTTGATCGACATCATTCACCTGCAGGTCAGATCGAGAGAAATATCCCCAGATTAAGCACTACCAGGTCAGGGTGAAGAAAGATGAAGAAACTGCCAAGTATTACTTAGCAGAGAAATATCTGTTTTCAAGTATTCCCGAGCTCATTCGCTATCACCAACATAACGCAGCAGGTAGGATGTTACAAAGTCCCCAGTTATAGTAATTGTAGTATGTTCTCTAAATATTTATTTTACACATTTACCTTGCAATTATTTATAAAAAAAACTGGTACTATTTATTAAGTACAGCCGTTTTGATCAGTATCATATTTGGTTCATCTTGCTAAATTGCTAGATAGAGTTATGTCATAATCCAAACTAACAAGATGAATGTGTGAATATGAATTCCTTTCCTTTTAGATAACCACATATAACTACTTTAGTCTCTTTCTCTTGTGCATATATTTGTTACAGGTTTGATAAGCAGATTGAGGCACTGTGTCTCCGGAAATGTTCAAAGCTCTTCAAGGATAAAGGCTTTGAATTCAGGTATTGTGCAGAGACTAAACGTAAAGATGTAATTCATCTTTAGGATATTCAGAATATTATAGAGATCAATTCACATTAGCACTCACTTTTAAATATATCCTACCACGATATAGAGACTGTATGTAGATAAAATAAATGTCTGAATCAGGTAGTTAAAATACAGTTTTCTTACAGGCAAGTGGGAGATTCATCCAGATGAACTGATTTTAAGTGAGGAGGTGGGCAGCGGGCAGTTTGGCTCCGTTTGGAGGGGCTTCTGGCATGAACGACAGGTTGCTGTTAAGACCGTCCGCAAAGGTTTCATGTCAGAGGAAGAATTTAAAGAGGAGGCACATATTATGATGTGAGTAGCTGTTGGTAAAATAAATACTTTTAGAAGAATATAATTCTGATTGCCTTGTCATGGGCTTTCTCACAGGAAACTGTCTCATCCTAAACTGGTACAGTTGTTTGGAGTGGTCACTCAGCGCTCACCTCTGTATCTGGTATTTGAATTCATGGAGAATGGCTGCCTGACAGACTTCTTGCGGGGCAAAAAAGGCTGTTTTTCACAAGATGATCTACTGACAATGTGTATGGATGTAAGTGAGGGGATGGTCTACCTGGAGAACTCCAACTTTATTCACAGAGACTTGGTAAGCATGCATTGAAATGAAATGTAATGACTTTTTTAAAGCTGCAATCTATATCTCTTGCCTCTATTTCGTCATCGTTGTAAGAAACTTATCTTTACGTGGGTTGAAGTAAAATGACGTCAAACTGACATTTAAAAAAAAAACACAAAAACTCAAATTCTAAATCATTATTACATTAAAAGCTTATTGTTGTGAATCGGGAGACATTTTCAAAAACTGTTTTGATGAACTTGCATAATAACTGATTTTTATTTATTTTATACCAAAGTTATAAATTGCAGCTTTAATGAAACTTAAGCCTTTATTTTGGTGCATTTCCTACAAAATCTTTGAGTGCATTTGTTACAAATTTTTTTTAAACAAAATCTGTTTGACAGGCTGCAAGAAACTGCCTCGTTTCTAAAGACAGCGTAGTGAAGATATCAGATTTTGGAATGACCAGGTAAAAAGTAGTGTCTGAGCATTGCAAACTGTACTATTTTAGGACCTTTAGAGAAATGCAACATTCACACTTGTACTTGCAGGTTTGTCTTAGATGATCAATACACCTGCTCTCATGGGAGCAAATTTCCAGTCAGGTGGTCCTCTCCAGAGGTGATTCGATTCGGGAAGTACAGCAGCAAATCAGATGTGTGGTCATTTGGTGAGTCCATATTATTTAGACAATTTAACTTTTTTGAAAATTCAAACATCTGGTATCTGCAAACACATTTTGTGTTGACCACTGTCTGTTTCTTTCCAGGTGTTTTTATGTGGGAGGTTTACAATGAGGGACGTACACCTTATGATAATCGTACCAATGCAGAGGTGGTGGAGGACCTAAATCAAGGAAAACGGCTCCAGAAACCTCGTCTCTGCCCACAGAATGTCTATGAGTTAATGGAGTGGAGCTGGAAAGAGGTGAGAGACAAAATAGATTTCCCATGGAAATACTGTATACTTTCACAACAGCATCATTGCTACATTAAAATTGCTAAAAGGTGTGTCATTGCTTTATTATGAAAAATACAAATAAATGTAATATACAGTCGCAGAAAAAGTTAAGAGACCATTTCTACATGTATTGTGGCCATTCTAGGCCAGCGTCTGTTGAATTTCCACTAAATCAAAAGTCATCCAACAGCACTGTGAAGTACTGACAACATGACAAGACGTAAAGGGGAATAGGAACGTGCTATCTTTGCAGTATTTGAGGTCTATAAAAAGTAACTCCAGAAAAAAATATTTTGTTTTTCAAAATGGTCTCTTAATTTTTCTGCGGCTGTTCATAGCAAATTAAAAAAAAATCTCTTCTCAAGAAAGCTCATAAAAAAGTTAATGTTCTCACCTTTTTGGAAAAACTTGTGGTGTATGTGGTGTTGTTTACAGTGCATATTGTATAAAGTATCCTTAGATTGATTTTAACTAAAAGCAACATGGGATAAAAGCATTGCAATTGGCAGCCATTAAGAGTCTTGATAAGGGGATATCCAGGCTAAATACCCCCGTTCAAACAGAACATTTCACCTATGGCCTTAATAATCGAAACCCCTGTGATATTCTTCCTGCTTGTTTTCTTTATGTTTTGCAGTTTTACAGGTGGCTTACTGGTGGGGTATTCGACACCTCAGTAGTTTGTTATTTGTTTAGTAAACCTTTCGACTCTCTGTTTAGTAACTCTTGTAATTCCTAGCAGCAGAAGCTGTTTCTAGCCTGATCTGTTTATTCATTTATTTGCCAGTGAGTCTCATTACTGTCATTTCTTACCGAGCAACATAAACGTGACAACATTTGTTTAACAGAAACCTGAGGATCGACCCTCCTTCGCTCTGCTTCTGCACCAGCTGGCCTGCCTTGAATGAGAAGCTAGATCCCAATCACATCCCTGTCTTGACTTATTATAAAAATATTGTATATTGTATAAATATTATATTGTATTTATTTGTATATTTTATTTATTTATTTTCCAGATCTATTATTTTATATTTTCTGTGTTCATATTTCGCAAACACACTGTATGGTTGAAGGGCAATTTCCTGTTTTGAAAGAAGGCAAAAATTACTGTCACAATGTTTCTTCTTCTGTTCACTTTTTTTACCCTTTTTTTAATATGTCCATCCTGAGCACTATTAGGAATTGTATATTGGTTTAATTAAATTAATTTATTTGTTAAATAATAACAGCATTGGATTACAACAACAAAATGAGTTTTAAAGTTTAAATCAGGCGGAAAAGGCCCTTTAAAGCAACAATTGCACATTACACTTTTTACAGTGTAGCATTGCTGATTTCATACATCTGGCCCTTAGGAGGCACACATGAGTCATGTTTGTGATAAATGTAAAACGTCTGTTAGTTTGTAGCCAACAACTGTATGTATTAAACACATTTATGTCAATCAGTATTTTTCTTTTTGCACAAGGCTTTCTGTGCTTTTATTACCACAATTACCAATAAACTCACAACTGTATATTTATATATACAGTATATCTAAGCCCTAAATTGTTGATTTGATTTGATTGAAGGTTAACCAAAACAGACATACACTCATTTACAGTCAAAGTCTACAGGGATGCAGTCATAAGCACTTGATATAGACCTGCGGTTATTGTTGATCGGTGCAAAGTAACACAAATGCCTTCCCTGGTTACTGTAACAACAGCACTGAATGGAAACAATCCCACATGCCAGTGTACACTGTATATATGCATCCTGTGGCAAAACCAAACTAATATTTATTTCATGATTTCCTGAAGGAAAACTGATACAGGGAAATGAAGAAACATGATGAGGGGTGCAAAGGTATTTTAAATATAATATATTATAACATCTTTGTGTTTTAGTAGCATAATATAAATGCATTGTTACAGAACCTAAAGTAGGCCAGGACTACTGATGCAAATGTACAGTTATGCATTTCACACACATGCAAAACGCTCAAAATTGTCACTGCTATACATTGAAGTGTTTATGATCACACAGAAATTACTCATTGACTCGAAAGATCATAAAACAGTTTCTAAACCATAGACCACAGTAAAAAGAGACCATACTAAGACCTACGACTCACTTGAGAGGCGATGTTTTAAACGGGCTCCTGTCTCTTTAAGAGCATGCACTTGCAGCCATTTTCTGCTCTTTGTGTGGGGTGGATTAGCGGATAGAGACCGAGCCCACAGCATCATTTATACTACAACGAGCAAACGTAATTTCACACGCGCTTTTGGCTTTATTTTGACCTTCCGTGACCGCAGGAGCGGACATGCAATTAGCAGGTAAGCACGTCGGAATCAATCAATGAATCGCAGAGATAAGAGCGCTCGCTCGACGGTGCGCGAGGGATGATGATGGGGATGGCACGGACCTGCTCATATAACGTTACTCCTCGCGCTTGATGGTCAGCCGTATTAGCTCAACGTCTGTTTACGTTGTATGGCTAGATTGTGAGCGTTTTAAGCCGAACGGTATGTTTGGTTCATTTGAAGGGTTTATGATAAAGGGTGTTGATAGCATCTCTTCGCTAAATGGGTGGGGTGAGAGGAGGGGGGGGGCGACTACACGCTCACACATCATATGTTACGTTTACCCATCGCACATTATCTTCATTTGTTTACATTAGCGCGTGATCGTATTTACTGAACCGTCAGTGTTTTGCGACGTAAGCCAATGAAAACTTTATTTATATCATTTTATCGTGGTGTCCAGTGACTGATGTCTGTTGCTAGGGTATATCCGACCGAACCGGTTTTTGACGTCTTTGATTGCGTTGCGTTGTGTGACACATTGAATTGCTGATTCTGTTTTTCCATAACAGCCTGAATGATTTCCTCGTGTTTTTACAAGCGATTTAGAAAAGGTTTTAGTTAACCTGACCACGCGTTAATTCATTTACTTTGTATCGTACACTTTATTTAATTGTAGTGTATCTAAAAAAATATATTTTTGAGTATTTTACGTCATGCACGTAAGTCATGCAAGGCCACTGCGTGAATGTGCACCTGCGTTTTTGACAAGAGGAACCGCCGGTTTCCTGAATACAAGGGAGAGGTTGTATGTGTGTTCTTTGCTAACAATTGAAATAGTAATTCAAATACACAGCATTAAGACTCAAAGTAGGAGTGCTTCACCGACTGATATGCATGCATAACTACACCATCAACCATGTCACTCATAAATAGATGATAGATGAGGTCAGTCTACAGATTGCATCATCAGCGTATCCCATCTGTATGTATGTCAATGACATCTCCGCCTGTCTGTTAAATGATTGTAGTATTGATTATTGAGTATAAGGCTTGAGGAAATGGCGGGGTATGTCCTACCGAGCGGTGTTACTAAATGTGACACTCAGTCAGTGGTTAAAGCTGTGATGTCTCGTTCTTATTTCTGTTGCTCAGTGTGAAGGTAATAGCATGCGAAGAGCTGTTCAGAGTTTCTATTTACCCATAGACGAGCTTAAGACTCCTCATTTAATGTTTTCATTCATCACTTTATTGGATTGGTTCATTGGAGTTTGCAGCCTCTGAATATGTTTCAATTTCATCATGCCCACTTAACACACAGGAATGTGATCAGCTAACCCAACCTTACTTTGTACTGGGTTTCAGCCAGGAAAATGTGTTGTGCTATAACCATCCATTCCCACACTTTGATTCTCTGTTAGATCACTTCTAATGCAAACAAACTTCCATGGAGGATAATGGACGTGTCCCTTTTTAAATGACAATGATTCAGCTCAGATTATCGGTCTGAACATGTTTAACACATGTGCAATCCTTTTCAACCATTAAAATGTGCAGAAAACCCCAGGGATCAGAGTACATCCTTCTTTTTCATTTTGGGGTTTTCATCTATGTTAAATAAGACTATTTCTTTCATACAGGCAGTGTCATTTTTCTTTCACTCAAAACTTTAATAACTTTTGCTTATGGTCTTTATAGCGTCTTGTGTTAGGTAGATTAACAAGTTTTAGATTTTCATCTGAGATGTATAAAAACTGACAGGAAACCCCTACCTTCGCGCATGAACAATGGCCAGATCAGTTTTGTTGATTTACTGCAAAGCATATAGGAATGCATTTGTTGGTGGCATATACCTCAACAAAAGAAATGAAATGTTTTTTTTTTACACATAAAGCGGTTCCCTAAAGATCACACTAAACTAATCTTCTGACATGATTTTGACTGATTTGACTTGCCAAATAACTGGATTAGATACAGTTCATAAAGACCTGTCATTTCCCCAGTATAAATACACGTCTCTACTCCGAGAGATCTGAGACTATTATTCCATCATGAGACTCCAGAGTGACCTACAACCACCTGACCAAAAACATTCCACTATCATTCGTAGGATGCTATATACATTATTGTGCTAGTATTTTGTTCGCTCATTGAATAGACTTCACTTAGCTTGTTATTAATTTGCATGTCATTGTTTTTTCTCTTCGTGTTTTCACACATAGTTCACAAGATTAGCACTTCCGGTTTATTTCTGCATTTTGTAGAAGAATGTCTGTACTGTTCATCATATTCAGTGACAACAGGTGATCTGTCTTCTGGTATGCTGTAATTGTCAAATGGAGGCCGTGTTACCCTGCTGCTTTGTCAAGCTTTGAAGATGATAAAGCTTTGAAGAAAAACAGCCACCTCCTCAGACAGATGGCTGAAAAGTGCCTGCAGAGGCTCATTTTATGTCATGCCACCTGTTCTGGACAGTTTTGTGCGGTTTTAGTATACGTGCACATTTCTAGGCCTGTTTTGAAACAGTTTTTATAAATGTAACATATTGTTGGAGCTCTGCTGCTCATATAATATAAATGATAAATAAATTATATTCTGTAAGTTTGAATCTTTAATATACATTTTGTATTCCCAGTATCTCTCACTGAATCATTTGCTATGCTCTCTTCACTGCCCTCTAAATAAAAAAAGACCAAATATTCAAAATTCGTAAATCTAAGGCTGACACTTTGTAATTTGTCTTTATTTAGTTGTAAATTATTATTGAACAGTTAAAGCTAAGGAAGGCAGTTTTGTAGAAGCTAGTATAAATATTTAAAGGGGAAACGATCCCGCCCTCCCTTTAGAGGTTTCTTTCAAGCCACGCCTCTTTATGATTCATTCACCAGACAAAATTAGCAAAAGAGCAAAACATTAAAATCGCAATGAATGTAAACAATTTACAGTTATTATTAGAACTTTGTTTTATAATCTCATTGTTTATGCCCAACCGTTCTGTGAATAGTTTGACAGACTCATTGTATCATTGTATTCGGACCGATTAAGTATTAAAGCGAATTCCTAAATAAATAAAACATATATTTTCCTAGAATTCGCTGGAAGCCACATCTGCGCCTATGTTTTGACACAAATTGAATTCCACCAGTGAAGTGGAAGACTTTAACTAGAGAAATTTCTTTAAGGTCATGCCATTTGTTTTCATATGCCAGCCAAACTGTTTTGTTTCATTGACTGACTATAAGTCAGTGCAACGTACTTATCCGACGGTGGGCTGCAAGTTCACGGTCTGTGTGTCTTTCAGATTGGGCTGTTTTGTGAGTGAACCTGTGTCGCCATGACAACCCACGTGACCCTGGAGGATGCGCTGTCCAATGTGGACCTGCTGGAGGAGCTGCCCCTCCCAGACCAGCAGCCATGCATCGAACCCCCGCCGTCCTCCATCATGTACCAGGTACAGCCATAATATGTGTTTATATTTGTGGTTGTTGACATAGGGTTCTTGTTTGTAGTAAAAAATATATTTTCTCTTAATAGGCAAACTTTGACACCAACTTTGAGGACAGAAATGCATTTGTCACCGGTATTGCCCGCTACATCGAACAGGCCACTGTACACTCCAGCATGGTAAGTAGAATGATGACATTTGGATAGCACTAGCAGGTCGTGTGACCACGGCAGCAATAACGAAAGGATGTTGCATTATAACATTGAAACACAGATGCTCTTTATGGCTCTTCCTGAACCTTTCAGTAGGACACTGAGAAGCTGAAACAGTCAGTCATTTGATCCGATGTATGGGGTTAACTTTGTCATCCCCGAGCATCTAAATTGTCAGTCGGATGCATTGTATTTCCCCTATTTGGCCAGAGTTATTATGTAGAAAACAACTAGCTTAGCATTAGAAATTTGGAAATTGAATGTTTTCGGAAATACCATGTTATTCTTAAAGAACCTTTAGTAAATGGTATATGAATATTAACTTTTTTTTAATATACATATTATACCACTATGAATTGTACTATATCCATTTTTCAGATAAATTATATTTCTTTGTATAGCCTGAACATCATACTGAATGAGAAAAAAAACTTTTGAGATAAAAACAAGGGCTTTAAACGTGTGCGTACTGTTGGTTCTCTAGTACATCTAGAACTGTGCATTTATTTACTACATTCTTAAAAGTTATTTCATTTTTAACTCTTAAAACTGCACCGTTTTTATGAAACGGTCAGTTCTGGTCCTTGATTCTGATTGGCTGAGCCGAGTTCTAAGCCCTTATAAAATACCCCAATTTATAACATAGCCTATCTATAATTTTATTTACTTTATTTCATGAAACCTTGGTACGCATATGGTATAACCGTTTTATAAAAGCAATAAGCCTCCCGAAGCAGTGGGTTACAGTACATTTTATAGCAGCTAAGGTCTGCACCTTAGTTTTCACTTAGTTTTAAACTAAACACCTTAGTTTTAACGCTTTTAGCTGTTATAGAATGGACTGTAACCCACTGCTTCATGGGGCTTATTGCTTTAATAAATCCATCCCAAATTATACAAACCGAATGTGAAACAGTCATCATAAATATTTAATCATTATGAAATAGGGCTCGCTGCTGTTTTCCATATCAAACCCTATATCAGTTTCAATTCTGTTTTAGCACAGGCATGAGGACAAACACCCCTTGACAAAGAGAGCCTTGTTTATGTTTGTTGTTTTTCTACTGTTTTGTTTCTGTTGGGGGTTTTGAGTTTGTGCAGGCAGTTCCTCTCACAGAGCTCTGTGGGTCCATGCATGTGCTCGGACTGTCAAACAGGACTTCACTTTGCTCAGTTAAATAGAGAAGGACAGTAGGTCCTCTTTCCTTCAGTTAATATCATCAAAATAGTTCATGAGAACACAGATAATGTCTTTGTATGCTGTGTATAGCATAAAGTGCTGTATAGGGCTCGCTAAATTAAGATTTTGTTCATTTTGTCTAATTTGGATACAGCTGCTTAATGTATAGACTTTTGTAGGGAAATTTAGCATTTGTTTTTAAACTCAGCAAATAATCGATAAATATATAATTTGCACATTAGCCGTGTAAAGCATCACAGTTATTTTACCTCGGTTGGGGGCTGTTTAAGGTACATGTCATCGTCAGTCTAAAAGTATTTTAGTAGGCTAACTATACTTGTACAGTTGCCAAGTAACCTTGTAAAGTACCGAATAAATATAGAATTAAACTGTAATGTGGTGATAAGTGTTGTATATTGGCCATACTGTATTGTATGACTCTTAACATCCAGACAGAATTTTGTTTAGAAACTACCCCTTGCACTGAGAGAATGTTTGACAAAATGTCAATAGAGTACCTCAAAGACAACATATTTTTGTATGCAAACTATGGAAGAGAGTTAGCATTTTTACCACTTCCGGTATCATCGCCCCCCAAGTCTATGGGTTTTTAAATGGGTTTTTGGTAAATCGCCTGAAATAAGGTCTGTGGTTAACAAAACATCAAAATATTTACACGTTTTAATCTATGACATAAAACACACCAGTCAACCCACTTGTGATTTTTTTTAAACCCTTATTGCTAACAAGTTGCTGAAAGCAACTACATCCTTCGGCGGGGACATCATTGCACATATAAGTCTAACAAATAATGCAACATGGGAGCAAATGTCTAAAACATTGTCTGGGATTCAGACACGGAGTAATTACTTTCCAGGGAACAGTTTTATCTTTATTTTTTTATAAAGATTAAAAAAGTTGTCGGAGGCTTAATGGTGGTGATGTTGATATCGAGCGACCGTAGTGTAGTCTGTTTATAGCCTCCTGTTAACTTTTTACTTCTGCGTATTGTATTTAGGCTTCAAAATAGCAAATATTGTGTTGTATTGTGTCTGTTAAAATGATCTTATTAGACAAAACATCTAAACATCGTGAATATTTGCTTATCACAGATCTTATTTTTGCGATCTTCCAAATGTCTATGGGGAAAATGCATAGGCTTTCTGTCGAGGGAACCAGCGCGGTGCTAATTTTTAGGTTGGCCTAGAAAAATATGTCATCTCTGAGGTACTCAATGCAAGCAAGCAATGGTGACTAGTCTTTATCAAAAATCTTGTTTATACGGTTTAATGGAAAGTATACTACAACTGGGATGTCATCGAAAACCCTTATCTCCTACCCGAAGATCAACGTCACTAGACTTTTCTGTAAGCCTAATCGACAAAGCTTTAAGTGCGTGGCTTGGTTTATTTAAAATAGGATGTACATTTGATGTGTTTGCTGCTTTGCAAAGTGTCTCAGAAAATACAAAACAGCTGGTTGTAATGGTGAAATCCTGCAAAAAGGCTTCTAATAGGATGATGTTTGTAGGCGTTCAGTCGAAATGTGTTTCTGACACAGTTTCACAGAATTGATGTGGTTTTGTAAATAGTTTTACTGTAAGTTTACGCTGGGTGTATGTCTTCTCAGAATGAGATGCTGGAGGAGGGACATGAGTATGCTGTCATGCTTTACACTTGGAGGAGCTGCTCCAGAGCTATTCCTCAGGTAAAGACACACACATCATGCCTCATACTGTATGGAAATGGTGGTTCAACCGAAGCACTTTCTAATAAAAACATCAAGCATGCTCTTTTGCTAACAAATGTCTCATTGCAAATGAGATTTTGCAGAAGAGGAACTCATTGCGAACATGACTTGACTTGCTAGTGTCACTAAGGTTACATATTTATAGATTTAAGGCTAAAATACACTACAAGACTTTTTGCGCAGATTTTCAGTCTGGACTTGTTGCAGAAAGTCTGTGCCAGTGTGCAGATTTGATCAGTTAGTGTGTTTCTATCTGAAACTTTCAAGTGTGTGACGTCTAGTTTTTAAAAATTATTTTCAGATTTTAAAAGTCTTGTAGTGGATTCCAGCCGGTGTCTGTGTCATGTCTTATATTGGACAATGTGTCCTTGTCTGAGGAGTTTAGAAACCCTCTTTATTGAATTCACACACAGAAGGAAAATGTTTAATTATAAACGAAGTTCTAAAATGCAGACCATTTGATGTCGCCCTCTTGTGCAACTCAGGTGAAGTGCAATGAACAGCCAAACCGAGTGGAGATCTATGAAAAGACCGTGGAGGTGCTGGAGCCTGAGGTCACCAAGCTCATGAAGTTTATGTACTTCCAGGTGAGATTTTACGCATTTTTCGAACTTCTCAGAAAACACTTACCAAAACACTACTCAGTGGTGATGCTTCATGAGTACTAAACCTCAGGAAAGAAACAAATTATTCTGTGAATCAATTATTTGGTGCATTATAGTGACGTCAAAGGTACCAAGACACCGGTACAGACAATGTCAATACTACAATAGCAAAAAATAAATACAGGATCTCTTAAAAACAGTGTCTTTCTACGGTATCATTGGTACGAAAAGAGTTAGTTTAGTCTTATTAAACAAGAGGAATAAAAAAATCACATTTGAATAATAGGTCTTTGTTAGTCCTAACATTTCAAACAAAATGAATTGTTTATTAGCAAAATAAATGTTAGGTGACAACGCGAGTACATGCCATTAACATCAATATCTCGCCCCCTCTAGCGTAAGGCCATCGAGCGTTTCTGCAGCGAGGTAAAGCGTCTGTGTCACGCCGAGCGCCGGAAGGACTTCGTGTCCGAGGCTTACCTGCTCACTTTAGGAAAGTTTATCAACATGTTTGCCGTGCTGGATGAACTGAAGAACATGAAGTGCAGTGTAAAAAATGACCACTCTGCTTACAAGAGGTATTACTGGATCAATAAAACACTGCAGCTGTCACTTATCAGATCTATTACATCCATGTCTGTTTCTTCTTTTTAGAGCGGCTCAGTTCTTGAGAAAGATGGCTGACCCGCAGTCCATCCAGGAGTCCCAAAATCTTTCCATGTTTTTAGCCAACCACAATAGAATTACACAGGTACATTTTACTTCAGCGAGTGCGCATCCGCTATCCTCCGCTATGAAGGTTTGCAGCAGCGTATCATGTTTTGTGTGTGTTTGTGCAGTGTCTGCACCAGCAGCTGGAGGGTGATCCCCGGTTATGAGGAGCTGCTGGCTGACATTGTCAACATCTGTGTGGACTACTATGAGAACAAGATGTATCTGACCCCCAGTGAGAAACACATGCTACTAAAGGTAAGAGCCTCCGTCTCCTGTGACCTTCAAGCTTTTTCAGCTAAAAGAAAGTAATTTTTAATGAAGGTGTGAATGTGTGTTTCAGGTCATGGGTTTTGGCCTGTATCTAATGGATGGAAATGTCAGCAACATATACAAGCTGGACGCAAAGAAAAGGATCAACCTCAGCAAAATCGACAAATTCTTTAAGGTGAAGGCTTCATTGCACCTCAGTTTGGATAAATTGCTTGGATAAAATGTCTAACTTGTGCTGGGATTTATCCTCAGCTTCAGGTTGTGCCTCTGTTTGGAGACATGCAGATCGAACTGTCACGATACATAGAAACAAGTGCCCACTATGAAGAGAACAAGTCAAAGTGAGTACTCTATAGAGGGCATTAGAGCAAAAAGACTTGATCATGTTACCAGAAGCATATTCATGCACATCTGTTTTAGTTAGCAAATCATGTTTTTGGCTTGCATCCAAAAAGCCATAAGTGTTTATACAGTGGATTGGATTATTTATGTTGTCTTTCAGATCGGTTTCATTTATCCTTATTTTTCTCGATCTCTCAGGTGGACCTGCACTCAGAGCAGCATAAGTCCGCAGTATAACCTGTGTGAGCAGATGGTGCAGATTAGAGATGACCACATCCGCTTCATCTCTGAGCTGGCACGCTACAGCAACAGCGAGGTGGTGACCGGCTCCGGGCTGGACAGTCAGAAGTCTGATGAGGAATACAGGGAACTCTTTGACCTGGCGCTAAGAGGTCTGCAGCTTCTGTCCAAATGGAGCACACATGTCATGGAAGTGGTACGTGTGTTTAGAGATCTACATTGGCGGCAATATCACATAAATCCCTGTCTGTATTCAAAGATTATACAAAAAGGTGCTCAAAAATCGTGTTAAATTTTCAAAAGCAGCGTATTTCTTTTGCTTTAGGGCAGGGGTCACCAACTAGCGGACTCCGAACCGGTCTGTCCGGACCTCAAAGCATTTTCACTTAATAAATAAATGAACGCCTTACATTATTTTTTAATGCAATCAAATTTATACCTGGCACATCAAGGCCGCTCAGTAGCAGTTTGGGTCCTACGGCGCCACGGACAGGTAACATTTGCGCACTGTTGCTACGCTCAGACGTAAACGTTGTGGAGTGAAGAGAGCCAAGACAGACTCAATGCACAGCGCGCAGACAGATGTAACTGTCAGTGAAAAACAATGTCCTTTTCAAAAGTTAGAAAAGTTGATGCTGAAAACCATGTTTTCCGAGATGAATGTGTCGAGCATTTATTCTTCCTGCATCGACACGCACAGGGCCGGTTTGTCTCATTTGCTCGGAGTCTGTTGCTGTTGTCAAAAGTGGAAACGTTAAACAGTATTATGAAACTAGACATAGACACTATGAAGAAACTTACCGCAGCAGTCTGAGGTAATGACAGAAATATAAAAGCTCAATACTCAGTAGTAGCGATCAAACCCCAGTTTCATCTGCAACAGCCACAAGAAGATCTGAAATGTTATGAGGATGTTCAGTCACAACTTGATGCTGCTATTTGTTAATCTCAGTTCAGCAGAAAACAACACTTTAGTTTTCTTTTAAAGTTGTTAATGTTGAAATGAATGTATGTTCAGTTCAGGTTTAGAGATTAGAGCATTTTGCACATTTTCCGTCATTATATTGTTGTCAGACATTGTTATGCCGTCATAGATATGAAAAGACATGTTTATTTCTTTGGTCTGCCAAAAACCATCAATTCATGTTTTAGGTATTTAATTGTCCGGACCTCGGCTGGTAGGAGGGTTCGTCTACTGGACCTCAAGCGATTTTAGTTGAAGACTCCTGCTTTAGGGCGTACTCTCATTTAGCCAGGTTGCTCGCAACTGTGCCCGAGCGCGATTGTCCCCCCTCCCAAGCGCTCACGTTGCTCTTTACCATCCACACCCGGCCACGCTTTCATCATTACGATGGGACTACTTCAAAGAAAACGTAAACAAAGCGAACCCTCTCAGCACAACGGAATCCATCACAATGTTCAGTTTGGGGCTTATTAGAGGTGTTTAACTTTATGCGTGCGCTACACAGACTGATCTCCTTAAATTATGCCATTGTCATAGGAGAGTGATACAACAGTAAACGGCTCATTATGCTTTATTATCGTAAAGCCTATCGTTACACACGTTGGATTGTGTTTGACAAACCTGGAGTAGTTTTGGCTGCGATGACACACGGCTTCACGTGTAAGTGCGCGGTTTATGAGTTTTTAACAGTCGCATAATTTACGTCATGCTTTCAGTTCTGCACTCCGGCGCGATTTGCGCTCACACTACATGTGTACCACGCCTGAGCCCAACCGCACCGTGCTCTGGCCCACCTCTTCCAAGCGAGCCAGGGACAGCTAAACAAACCATGCCCGGGCGCGATACGGAGCGATCACACTAGTCAAATGAGCCGGGCTTTGGGGGTCAAACGTGCTCGGGCACAGTTCAGATTGCCTATTGAGAGTACATCCGGTGACCCTAGAAGGCATTGAAGTTCAGTGCAATAAAAAAGTCATACCAGACATGTTGAATTAATCTTAAATTACATTCAGAAGAATTAAAAACTTAAATCACATTCAGTGTTGAAAAAATATGAAAAAGGTTAGGGTTGCATCCTTTAAAGGTATTGTTGACCCAAAAATAGAAATTCTGTCATAATTTACTCATCCTCAATTTGTGCGAAACTAACAAAGAACGTGTATAGCAGAAATACCAACTTTATACAAGTTTGGAACAACTTACAGGTGAGTAAATGATGACAGAATTTTTTGGTGAACTATACCTTTAAGGCGGCTAACTGTATGGACTATCTATTGCTATTTCAGTTCTCCATCTATCTTAGGATGAATCACATTTGAACATTCTTCTTGTTCTGTAGTACTCTTGGAAACTGGTCCACCCCACCGATAAGTTCTGTAATAAAGACTGTCCAGGCACAGCTGAGGAATATGAACGTGCTACACGCTACAACTACACCAGCGAGGAGAAGTTTGCCCTGGTGGAGGTCATCGCCATGATCAAGGGTCTTCAGGTTCTGATGGGGAGGATGGAGAGTGTGTTTAACCAGGCCATCAGACATACCATCTACTCCGCCCTGCAGGATTTTGCACAGGTGACCCTGAGAGAGCCGCTTAGACAGGCGGTGCGCAAGAAGAAGAACGTCCTCATCAGGTAATATAGAGGGGCAGATCTTATCCTTCAGATCAAGTGTGAAGCTGAGCTCAATGTAATATCGTGTGAAATTATTGTGTTTAGAGTTTTACTTACTAAATATCCATGCGTTTCACTTTAGCGTTCTACCAGGCCATCCGTAAAACCATTTGTGATTGGGAAGGGGGAAGAGAACCCCCTAATGACCCCTGTCTCAGGGGAGAGAAGGACCCTAAAGGAGGCTTTGACATCAAAGTGCCCCGCCGTGCTGTTGGCCCCTCAAGCACACAGGTCTGTTGAGTTAAAGAAGAAGGTTTATTCGATACAAATAATGGACAGGATTCGGAAAAGTGTTTTGGAACCCTGTTCTGTTCTGCAGCTCTACATGGTTCGCACCATGCTGGAGTCCCTCATTGCTGATAAAAGTGGCTTCAAGAAAACGCTTCGAAGCAGTCTGGACGGCCCCATCGTTCAGGCCATAGAAGACTTCCACAAGCAGTCTTTCTTCTTCACCCATCTCCTAAACTTCAGTGGTGAGAAACAGAACAGATGCATTTCTATTTTTATGCCATGAAAGGTGTTTTTGTTTTTCACGACCGCATCATTTCTTCTGATTGGCTGTCAGAGGCCCTGCAGCAGTGCTGTGATCTGTCCCAACTCTGGTTCCGTGAGTTCTTCCTAGAACTTACAATGGGTCGTCGCATTCAGTTTCCCATTGAGATGTCCATGCCCTGGATCCTCACCGACCACATTCTGGAGACCAAAGAACCCTCCATGATGGAGTATGTGCCATACAATACAGAACCCATCTTGGTTATTAAAGTTCAGCCAGAAATACAATTCAAAAGTTATTATTTACTTTGTCATGTTGTTCAATTTCTCGAAACACAAAAGAAGATGTTATATTAGTGACTGAGAGCTTAAGTCTTTATTCTTTTTCTCTGTAAAATAGAAAATAAAATGGAAAGAATAAGCTTCAACAGCCTTCAATATTTTTACAATGTTCTTTGAAAAAAACATAAAGTAAATCATACCAAGAATTTTGATACAAATTTGGTTGTGCTGTGTCTTTAAAGGAGTACTTCACCTTCAAAATGAAAATTCTGTTATCATTTACACACTCTCTTGTCATTTCAAACCTGTATGACTTTCTTTCTTCATCAGAACACAAAAGGAGATATTTAGAAAAATGTTGGTAACAGAACAGCACAGCCCCCCATTCACTTCTATTGTAACCAATGCAAGTGAACGGGGGGCTGTTAACAACATTCTTCAAAATATCTTATTTTGTATTCTGTGGAAGGAAGTCAAACATGTTTGAAATGACAAGAGGGTAAGTAAGTGGTGACCGAATTTTCTTTTTGAAGGTGAAGTACTCCTTAAGAATATATAAACATTGACCAGGGCCCAGTTGCATAAACTTAGCTGCTAAGTTAAGAATGCGTCTTAACAACTAGTCTCACTGACTAGCAATGTGTCAGGACAAATCAGTCTTACTTTTCATATTTCAATTAGCCCAATCTACCTTTTTGTGTAACTGATTTAAATAAGTTATGACCAGTCTTGGAGAGAAAAATGAGATGACTAACTTCTAAGACTAGTCTAAGCGGTTTATGCAACCGGCCCCAGCTGTGTCTATTCCATGAGACCTTTTTTGACTGAAAGCTGTTTTTTTTTAGATATGTGTTGTATCCATTGGACCTTTATAATGACAGTGGGTATTACGCCCTCACTAAGTTCAAGAAGCAGTTCCTCTATGATGAGATAGAGGCAGAGGTAAAGTTTTATTGACTCATCTGGCCATTCGCTGTGATATATTCTTGTCACTCCACACTAATCTCCTGTCTCATATTTATTTAGGTCAACCTGTGTTTCGATCAGTTTGTCTACAAGTTAGCCGACCAGATATTTGCCTACTACAAAGCAATGGCTGGAAGGTAACATTATCCCCGTCTCCTTTTAAATGTCAACACTGGTTCTCAACTAAGTCACTTACAGAAGCCAAGACAAGAAAATGAGTCTGCTAGAGATGTTCTTGAATCTCTAAAAGCATTGTGTGGTTGTGTCACAGTGTCCTCCTTGACAAACGCTTCCGTGCGGAGTGTAAGAACTACGGTGTGATCATTCCATACCCGCCGTCGAACCGCTATGAGACACTGCTTAAACAAAGACATGTGCAGGTGGGACACACCTCCACCAATCACAACAGCCATCTCAAAGACAACAAACTAGACAATGATGTCACTTTAATATTTTTGTTTGTGATCTATGAGTGCGTGAAGTCTGAATTCTTATTCGTCTTGTGTGTTGTAGCTTCTAGGTCGCTCCATTGACCTGAACAGATTGATAACTCAGAGGATTTCAGCAGCCATGTACAAATCTCTGGATCAAGCCATCAGCCGCTTTGAGAGCGAGGACCTCACCTCCATAGTTGTGAGATACTGTTTTACTTCTGTTTTTATGGTCCCATAAACACACTAAATCTAATTAATAATTGCGCACTTTATTCATATTTATATGCACAATTGAACTTAATGTCACTGTAGTTGTCTGCCTTATTCACAACACGCATGCACACACATGAATTATGTTTTAAGATCATTCTAAGGCCCAATTCACATTTCGCGTCTTTTCCGCACGCATATCCGTTATTTTAAATGTAGGCGTGCGCAAATAGGGGGCGATGTGGTCGCAACTTTTTCAAGGCGCGTTGGCGGCACATCGAGATGCAAATAGTTTAACTTTTCGGAGTGCCACACGCGCACCTTTTTTTTTCTTCACTTTTTTTCACCGCGGGTCATTTGAAGAGAGAAAGAGGTGTGGCTCACGTTTTCCGCACGGTTTTCGACGCAAAATGTGAATCGGGCCTAATGCGGCAATACAGCACTTGATAAGAGAAACTTTACCACTAAATATATTTACATTATTATAGAATATTATTTATAATGTGTGTAAATACAGTATATAAAATATGTTATATCAGTTTCTTCCCATATTAATGGGGACATCATATTGCATACACTTTGTTTAAATTGTTTTTACGTTTTTCAACACATTTGGATTCATTTTAGTAAAGTAGTAGTAGTTTTCGTGAATCACAATTGCGACCCTGGACCACAAAACCAGTCTCAAGTAGCACGGGAATATTTGTGGCAAAAGCCAACAGAACATTATATTCGACAAAAGTATTGATTTTTCTTTTATTCACAAATCATTAGGATATTAAGTGAAGATCATGTTCCATGAAGACATTTTTTAAATTTCCTACCGTAAATATAAAAAAACTTTATTTTGTGAGTGGATGCAGCAAAATTTCTAACAAAATGGCCGGAAACACTCAGACAAACTTCACTGCTGCCCGCTCTTTGGGAATTATCCACTCAAGTTAGTTATCTATGTAAAGCTTCGAATTTCAGCTTTCTGGATCATCTACTCTCCACAACGTCATTACAGCGGAAAGCCCATAGAGAGCGTTAAAACAAACCTGTTTCTTCTCATCGACGGCCTGCTACAGCTCCTCTGATTTGCACCTTCAAAGTCGATTTTATCAATATTTTGATGTTTTTGCACCTTCAGATTCCAGAGATTAAATAGTTGAATCTAGGCCAAATATTGTCAGATCCAAACATACCATACATCAATGGAAAGCTTATTTATTCAGCTTTCAGATGATGTATACATCTCAATAAAAAGAAAATCACCTTTAAGACTTGTTTTGTTGTCCAGGGTCACAATTTGTGATCTGTCACAACAGATTTGTGCATATGCATGCCTATTGAATGAAACCCAATGTTTTTGTCAAACATTTGCATTTTGTTTTATCAGCCTAAGGAAATGAATATAACTGGAGAACTAGAACAGTCTTCTCACTTCTTGACCTATTTCAAATATTAAAACCATTAAAGGCTTTGATGTTGAACTACAGCAATAATTATTTAAGTACATTTGTGTCCATTTTCACTAGAGGTATAAACATTGACATAATATTTTGGTTTGTGTGTGTGTTCTATGTTACAGGAACTTGAGTGGCTGATGGAAATCAACCGGTTGACTCATCGTCTGCTATCTAAGCACATGACTCTGGACAGTTTTGACGCTATGTTCCGTGAGGCCAACCACAACGTGTCTGCTCCATACGGCCGCATCACGCTGCACGTCTTCTGGGAACTGAACTTTGACTTCTTGCCAAACTACTGTTACAACGGCTCCACCAACAGGTCAGCAGACTTACTCCGCATTATAGATGCAGATCTGTATGTGTGGTTCAATGCTTAGATTTGACAACTTAAGTTGAATGTCCACTATGAAACAGGTTCGTGCGGACAGCCATACCCTTTACCCAGGAGCCTCAGAGGGACAAACCGGCCAATGTCCAGCCGTACTACCTGTACGGCTCAAAGGTCTGTAAGCAACACCCTTAGGTTTCGAGTAAGATACCAGAAACATTCATGTATGAAATGGAAAATGGTTGTGTATTTATAAACTCTTCCTTCCGTTTTCAGCCTCTGAACATTGCTTACTCCCACATCTACAGTTCCTACAGGAACTTTGTGGGTCCTCCACACTTCAAAACAATCTGCCGCCTTTTGGGTTACCAGGGCATCGCTGTGGTGATGGAAGAACTTCTCAAGATTGTCAAGAGCTTGGTATTTTCTCTCCTAGTTTCTTTCTATAACACATATTATTGTTCCTAAAATAAAAATGGTAAAAATACCATATCTTCATCTTGTCATTTCTGTCTTTTCCAGTTGCAAGGCACCATCCTGCAATACGTGAAGACTCTCATAGAGGTTATGCCCAAGATCTGCCGTCTGCCCCGTCACGAGTACGGCTCACCAGGTGAGATCAGCATCAGCAGCAGCGTCACTGCACAGACTAACACCCTCTTTACAATGTGCAAATGAAATATTTAGTTTCTTTATTATCTTTTTATATGGCATTCATGAATTATTATTATGTCTTTTGTCAGGCATCCTGGAGTTCTTCCACCATCAGCTGAAGGACATCATTGAATACGCAGAGCTCAAGACAGATGTGTTTCAGAGTCTGAGGGAGGTGGGAAACGCCATCCTCTTCTGTCTGCTCATCGAGCAAGCTCTGGTGAGACCCTCTTTATCTTTCTGTCGTATCTCCCTGTCTTTCGATCTCTTTCCTTCTGACTTACTAATGATGTCAGTGTCTCTTAGCCTGCCATAATGTTTGTGTAGTTAATTATCTGAACTAATCGATGACTTGCTAATATTAATATGCTATATTTGTAATGCTTCTCAAAAATGTCTTATTAACATGCTATGATTCAGCTGCATTAAGAGCCAGATTTGACATTTTTTTTAAACAAAAAAGTGTGTTTCACTGTTTTGTATGTATGCCACACCGTGTCAGAAAGTGTTTCAGTGTTAGTGTGTGTGACTGGATTTGAGAATGAATACATGACTGTGTAGGTAAAGTACGATATTGCCCCCTGCCCCTAAAAAGCAACTTTATTTCTCATTTCACGCTGGCAACAACAACAGGTGGTAAGGAATTAGGCCTCATTCATATAACCAAACCAATAACCAAAACCGAACGCACACTCTTTCTAGTGTCTATACTTTTTCTTTGGTCACTTTTCTGCTGTGCTCTGCCATGGATTCAAGGATGTTAGTTTAAGAAATCAGTTACGCAGTATTGTAAAGCTGTGAACCTCTGGCCTAATGTCTTTTTTAATAATATTATAGAAACAGTTCACCCCCAAAAAATCCAATTAAAAAAATCTTTGAATTTCTTTTTTGTGTTCCGTAACGTCAAAGTAGTTTGGACAATTTCATTTTTGGATGCACTGTTTCTTTAAGAGGCTTCTTTAGGATATTTTTCATTATTATTCACCCTCATGTCGTTCCAAAGTACAGTCTTCAGACTCTCTGAAGTCATTTTATCATACAGGTTTGGAACGCCATGAGGGCGAGTACATATTCTGAGGGCGACAGAATTTTCTTTCCTTCCTTGTTTTCATGGTAGTCACATCTCCTCTCTGGCTGCTTGTGACGTCCTGTGCTAGTGCACATCTGCTTCATACACTTCTCTTCTTCTGACTGTACTCCTCTAATGCCTGTTTCTCACAGTGTTTTTTATCGATCTCTATCTGAAACATAGTGAATGTGTGGGGTGATCATTGCACGCTGATCTCATTAACATCATTTCTGTCAGAGGTCTCTTCTGGCCGTCTTTTTAGTCTTCTCTGGGTGTCGTTTGGTGCTTGTTTGATTCTTGTGAATTATGTCATTCTTTGCTAACAATTGGGTATATGCACACGGGACGATGACGTACTTATGCTAAAATCGCTGCCAGCTAGGTCACTTCCGCTCTCATAGCACTAAGGGGATTTTTCACAAAGTGATTACGATGTACGAATGTAGTAAGAAAACTTTCAAATTTCGGCAAACCGACAGCACTACGGACGAGCATTGTTAAGTGCCTCTGTGATCATATCTCTGGTAAGTGCAAAAGTTTCATATTAGTTGATGCACCATGAAACGGATAGCCTGAAGTGCTTCTCCTTTTTGGTTGTCGATGTATGGCGAAATGTTGGAAAAACTAGACTCGCGTTGTTGATCATTATCCTATGTCCATCCTGAAACAAAACACAATTGTTCCCTATGCCGTTGGATGTAACAGAGCTGGCGGAGATTTTAGCGGAAGGACGTCATCTCTCCGTGTGCAATACCCCATTGTGCTCCACATTCATTTGACGTTTGAAGTTCCACATTGCATTTTAATTTAAGGGGACCACAGCTGAAGTTTATTTTATATTCTAGTTTTCTGGGCTATTGTAGTCACCATAGGGGCAACCTCCAAAAAAACTGTTTTATTTACTAACTGCATTTCAGTTTAACCAGATGCACTTAACCAGCACTATGGTGAATTGAAGGGAAGTCCTTGTTATTCATATTAGCACAACCCTGCACCTTAATAAACTAATATTATTAGAAAATGCATTCAGTTACTCTCAATGAGATGAGACATCTCGGTGATTAATATCATTGACATTTTCATACATATTACGACTAACCCAATTTCACACCATTTTCAAGACTTGATTCGGATTTCATTCAACAGTGTGAGACGTTTTTCATTTATTGCTTAATATTTTCCTGTGCTGTTTTTCAAATACAGTCACAGGAGGAAGTGTGTGATTTGCTTCATGCCGCCCCGTTCCAGAACATCCTCCCACGGGTCTACATTAAAGGTGAAAAGACAATGTCTCCTTGAACACATGCTTTATCTTCTGCACTTTCTTAAGTAATAGACCTGCTGACCTCTTGCTGTAATATGTGAACTGTATAGAGGGTGAGAGACTGGAGGTGAGGATGAAGAGACTGGAGGCTAAATACGCTCCTCTTCACCTGGTACCTCTTATTGAAAGACTTGGGACCCCACAGGTGACACATTTAAATCAGAGCTAATTGTCCATTCATCCTAAAGAAGGTCATTAAACAAGTCACACGACTCTAAATAGTACAAATACATGAATTTTATACTCTAATGTCAGATTTTTGTAAAAATGTTGTTTCTATACCTAATGTTGTTTCTGTACCAACTATACGGCGGTACTTGAAAAGAGCCATTGTTTAGGTAAATACATTTTTGTTCATGTTAAAATTCGTGTATTTTAATTTTGTGTCTATCTTAGCAAATTGCTATAGCACGGGAGGGAGACCTGTTGACAAAAGAGCGACTGTGCTGTGGGCTGTCGATGTTTGAGGTCATCCTGACACGCATTCGGAGTTTCTTGCAGGACAACGTGTGGCGAGGCCCTCCCCCCACCAACGGTGTCATGCACGTGGACGAGTGCATGGAGTTTCATCGCCTCTGGAGCGCCATGCAGTTTGTCTACTGCATCCCTGTGGGCACACATGAGTTTACTGCAGAGTATGTCTATATCATATTTGATTCGTTTAAAAACACTGGATTTTATTAACTAGACATGGGAAGATTTTCACTCAAATTCCAGAATTCATCAATTGCAAACTGCAGATACTGTATGTGCTTCTTTATTTAGAATACAATTATCTAGATTCATGAGCTTTAAAACTAAAATAACAAATGGGATAATAAAAATGTTTTGTGTGTTCAGGCAGTGCTTTGGTGATGGTCTAAATTGGGCTGGCTGTGCCATCATTGTGCTGTTAGGACAGCAACGTCGCTTTGACCTCTTTGATTTCTGCTACCATCTGCTGAAGGTACAGAGGCAGGACGGCAAGGATGAGATCATCAAGAATGTGGTAAGTGTGATTCCTGAACATTTTAAAGGTATCACACATGAAAAATGCACGACTTGAAGGAAACAACCAAAATTTGTGATGATAGGAACAAGGTGTTTGAAGTACTTGAATTTGGAAACCCTTGAAACATGTGTGTCCTTGAAAAGCCTTGAAATTGCTGAGCCTTGAAAAAGCTGGAAAGTGCATTAGCCTTGAAAGGCCTCGAATGCGCTTGAAAGAGTTTGAGCCTTGAAAAGCCTTTGAAAGTTCTTGAGCCTTGAAAAGGCCTTGAAAGAGCTTGAGCCTTGAAAAGCTTCAAAAGCGCTTGAAAATCCTTTAAAAGTGCTTGAAAAGCCTTGAAAGCGCTTGAGCCTGGAAAGGCCTTGAAAGAGCCTGGAAAGGCCTTGAAAGAGCTTGAAAAGCCTTGAAAGCGCTTGAGCCTGAAAAGCCTGAAAGCCTTGAAGCCTTGAAAAGCCTTGAAAGCCTTGAATCCTTGAAAATGCTTGAAAAGCCTTGAAAGGCTTGAAAAAAAGCCTTGAAAGCGCTTGAGCCTTGAAAAGCCTCGAAAGCACTTGAGCCTTGAAAAGCCTTGAAAGCGCTTGAAAATCCTTGAAAAGTGCTTGAAAAGCCTTGAAAGCGCTTGAGCCTTGAAAAGTGCTTGAAAAGCCTTGAAAGCACTTGAGCCTTGAAAAACCTCGAAAGCGCTTGAAAATCCTTGAAAAGTGCTTGAAAAGCCGTGAAAGCGCTTGAGCCTTGAAAAGTGCTTGAAAAGCCATGAAAGCGCTTGAAAAGCCTTGAAAGTGCTTGAGCCTTGAAAAGCCTCGAAAGCACTTGAAAGAGCTTGAAAAGCCTTGAAAGCGCTTGAGCCTTGAAAAGCCTTGAAAGCGCTTGAGCCTTGAAAAGTGCTTGAAAAGCCTTGAAAAGCCTTGAAAGCGCTTGAGCCTGGAAAGGCCTTGAAAGAGCTTGAAAAGCCTTGAAAGCGCTTGAGCCTTGAAAAGCCTTGAAAGCGCTTGAAAATCCTTGAAAGCGCTTGAGCCTTGAGAAGTGCTTGAAAGCGCTTGAGCCTTGAAAAGCCTTGAAAGCGTTGAGCCTTGAAAGCGTTGAGCCTTGAAAGCGCTTGAGCCTTGAAAGAGCCTTGAAAGCGCTTGAGCCTTGAAAGAGCCTTGAAAGTGCTTGAGCCTTGAAAGAGCCTTGAAAGCGCTTGAAAAGCCTTGAAAGCGCTTGAGCCTTGTGATGATAGGAACAAGGTGTTTGAAGTACCTTAATTTGAAAACCCTTGAAACATGTATGTCCTTGAAATGCCTTGAAAGCGCTTGAGCCTTGAAAGCGCTTAAGCCTTGAAAAGCCTTGAAGCGCTTGAACCTTGAAAAGCATTGAATCGCTTGAGCCTTGAAGCGCTTGAGCCTTGAAAAGCCATAAAGTGCTTGATCCTTGAAAAGCCTTGAAGCGCTTTAGCCGTGAAAAGCCTTAAAAGCGCTTGAGCCTTGAAAAGCCGTGAAAGCGCTTGAGCCTTGAAAAGCCGTGAAAGTGCTTGAGCCTTGAAAAGCCTTGAAAGCGAGCATGTCGGGCAGCACAGCATCTCTATGCCCAGTCTGTGGCTAGTAATCACTTCAGTGCACCGCAGTCTTCTGTACGAGGCAAAGACGTGGAATTGAATGACAGCTGCCTCTACATAATCTAGCTCAATGAAACTGTAATGCGCGTAAAATTGAAGGATACAACTCATAGCAAAACAACCCAAACGCAGAGCGGGAACAGACCCATAAATTGAGTTTTACCGTTTTGGAATGAAGTCTGCCGATCTCCGGGTCTGGCGATAGCACTTTTAGCATAGCTTAGCATAGATCATTGAATCCAATTAGACCAGTAGCATAGCGTTAAAAAATTACCAAGGAGTTCAGATATTTTTCCTATTTAAAACTTGACTCTTCTGTTTTTATAACGTGTACTAAGACAGGCGGGAAATGAAAAATTGCAATTTTTTTAGGCCGATTTGATTAGGAACTATACTCCCAATCCGGCGTAATAATCAAATAAGTTTGCTGCCGTAACGTGGCCGCAGCAGGCGCAGTGTTATCACACAGCGCATGTGGAAGTAGGCTTACTTCAGTCAACATATACAAGTTACCTAGCTTGGGACTAATTTCAGGCGCTGCGTGATAACACTGCGCCTGCTGCGGCCATGTTACGGCAGCAAACTTCCTTGATTATTATGCCGGAATAGGAGTATAGTTCCTAAAGTGGCGTTAAGACTTATAACTGGAAGTCTAACACTGCAACACTTTATTCACACAGTTTTGTTAGTATATTTTGCTTACCTCTACCTTTTTTAGAATTTATAGATTAACATAGAATTTGTTAAATGTAGTCCTTAAAAATAAAAAAAATTCAGTATACAATGTCTATATGAACCCTGTATGCAATGCTTCTGTGGTTCTGTGTTTTAATGAGATAATCTGTATTTATCTATATATAATCTATATTTATAACTTGCAGCCACTGAAGAAGATGGCCGACCGCATCAGAAAGTATCAGATACTTAACAACGAGATCTTTGCCATTCTCAACAAGTACATGAAGGCTGTGGAGACAGACAGTTCTACTGTGGAGCATGTCCGCTGTTTCCAGCCTCCTATACATCAGTCTCTGGCCACCACATGTTAAATAAACTTTATCTGACCCCCAACAGTCCTATTGTTCCTCTGGTGTGATATTGGTCTCAAACGTAATGTAGTGTACCGTGTCTTTGAGCTTTCAAGATTGCATTGGCTTTATTTAAATAGGTGACATACCTCTAGTCCTGACCCATGGTTAAACAAAGCAGTAGATTCCTCGGTCTTTAGAAAGTGTTTTCAGTTTCAACAGCCCTTTAAAGGTTTGGAAGAATTCTAACGTGAGATTCAGGACTGTTGAAAATTCTTCACAGAATTTCACCAGAGGAAATTTGAACAAATGTTGGTGATATTCTAGTATAAAATAAATATAAATTATTTCTAACTATGAATAACTATTAAGAGAAAACATGGTTGATGTCTGTTTAGTTTTTTTACGTGATGCTCATAAAGATATTTCATTTATTATAGTATTTGCATGGTTCTCTCAAATCCCACTTCTCCTAATTCTGCAAGATCGTTTATTATATACAGACCAAAATATTGAAGAGATCATTGATTTATTGATATTTATGGATGTACTTATGTCCATAATTATTTCCTCTTCAAGTTTCGATTTTTATACACCCAGAATTGTTTACAGCATTCTGTTTTCTTTATATTACAGCACTGGTTTACAGATCTTTGCATTTGTAATGTCCATTTTTTCCAGTTTAGAGAATTGCGTGTAGTACTTGTTCTTATTTTATTTGTACTCTACCGGTATCAGTATTTGCTTCAACTAATGAAGTTTATTTTCTGTTAGTTCACTTTCAGTCTTTGGCCAGATCATTTTGGCTATTTTGTAAATGGCAGACATCCATATACTAATGAAAAAGTTCATTATTCTAATGTACTAATAACTGGAATTGTAATGTGATCGGGTGAATCATGTTTTAGTTATTATTGCAGTAATACTGCATTTCATTGACCAACAAGTAAAAGTGAACTTGTGAGAGAACCTGTTTCTCAAGTTTTGAAAAAGAATTCAGTATTTACCTACACATGCCCTTTAGTGCAACAGTGTTAGACTGGCAGATTCGGTTTAGATTGAATTCAGTTTTCCATTTAGAAATTTATGTGGCTATTGTAAATGTAACCTCATGAATGCTCATTATATTCTGTTATGCTTTTTATTTTGCTTTCCTGAGTTTTAATCTGATTTTAATAACTGTTGAATTAAATGGGTACTTTCCAGTAATCTATTTATGCATAAGAGTTGGTTTTATTGCTCTTGGAAAAGGGTTATTATGGGATTGATGATGAAAAAGTGTTCTGAGTTTTGAGAAAGTGCTGTTTTAAAAACTCAAACGCATGACCGGTGTAATTTATTGTCATCATGAAACTATTTGTGACATGAGATTTTTTTTTTTTGTTCATAATGTTGTACAAGTGATCATGTTTTGAAATACAAAAAAGGAGAAAGTAATAAAATGTACAACAAATGTTCTGAACAGGAATTATGATTATGTTGTATTTCCATGAAATAAAAAAGATCTAACTAAAATTGCCTCGTTAATTCCCAGCTTGCATTACTCTTAAGAAATACATAATAGGAAGTGCTTCATAAGATTTTCGGTTGTTTAATATTAACATTTTGTAAACACCCTTAAAAGTCTTATTGTAACTAAATAATTGGGTTCTTTTAGAGAATAATTTAAACAAATACATCACATGAACAGAAATATGTTCTTAACTTACATGAGCTTCAAGCATCATTTAAACTTTATTTAAAAAAAAACGTATTTGTGATTTCGTCTCTCAGATCTTATTGTGTTAATCCCCAATTGGTGATTTAATCAGTGGGTTCCTGTCATTTTTCTCACCTTAGTGACTTCTGAATAGGATGTAATTAATTGCCTTGTCTTTAAGAACACTTCATCTAATACAAGAGGCAGCACTTAACACTAGATAAACATTTCCTCCAACTGGAAATGATGGCACGACTGGAAAACAAAACTATGTTTGCAAAACATAGTAAGATTTTTTTACTTTTTTTAATTCCTCCGCTTGTTTAGATTCCTATGAGTATTAAAAAAACCTTGATCACCATTTTGGCTACATATGAGCACATATCTGTCAAAGAATCTGTCTTTTAGAACTAGTGGTGTTTCTCTGATTGGCTGAGCAGGATGTGTGGTGGATAGTTTGGGGTAGGGAGAGGAGGGTGGTGCTTTTAAATGGCACACAGAGTAAATGTTTGCTTTCCATCAATAAAAATGACACCCAACACCCCCAATCCGCCAAACAGCTGTCTCTCACAATAGAGAGAACGGAGATGTGGTAGAAGAGAAAGAAAGAGGGTTGAGCTGTAGCCACTGAATGACACACAATGCCAACACGAAGAGTAAAAAATATGATTATCTAGGTCAAGAATTTGCTATATTACTAGATAGTATAATTTCACAATTTAAATAGAAACAAATCAAACAAGTAAAGTTTTTTTCATCTTTAAGTGTTTTTGTATCTTTCATAGCCCACTGGAAGTCTTTGTCAACTCTGTAAGAAATAATAGACTTCTACAACTCAGCAATTTTTTGTGATTTGTTGCATCTAAAATTGTCAATTGGCTCAGTTAAAGTTTTGTAAAAGTAAATAGTAAAACTTGCCAATCGTAGCTATTGGTACATTTAGATGCAACAAGTAACTGATTTTTTTTGAGTCAAGGGTTGAATTTCCCATAGGTGAAGGTTATGATTATATAGAATAATGGAAAGGAAAGAACGAAAAAAAAGAAAAATCCCATTTGAATGTGTAAGTCTCTTGAATATTTTTATTTTTAAAAGAAAAATTCATATATAGGTTATTGTTCCTACTTACCATCTGTCGTTGTTGTATTATATTATCTTAAAAGTGTTTTCGAAAGTAGGCTGCATTTTCGTGTATTAAAGTGTTTTGATAAAAGTCCCATCTTGTCTGCAGACTGATGTGCAGACAGAGGGCAGGAGGTGGGCAGGACGCTGGACAGAGGGCGGGAGATCAGCACGCATTATATGTGACTCAATCTGTGGAGCAGCGCACTTTCCAAACTTTGCCTGACTGGATTCATAAAGCAGTTCCCACACATGCTGTTGGGTTTTTTAACACTCAGTGAAACTCATTGAGGTTTAAATATTATTTATTCAATCTCTGGAATTGATTTTGCATTGTTTTGCAATTAAATATTAATAGTGTTTAGTTAAACAACTGAAGACATGATTGACGAAGTGAAACGGGATAGAAGCCATCAGTGGATGTCATACTCCAACGAGGTATGTTGCTCGTAACTCTTCTAGTTGTTCATTTATAATATTTTTATATGAATTATTCATATTTAGGCCTAGAACTTTCTTTAAAATATTTAAGGTTTCAATACTTAAGGTTGTGTTTATATGCCTGTTACAAAAAGGGCCTTTAGTGTAGCTTTAATTGTCAATAAACTAAAACTTTTCTTTTCACCTTCCGTGTTTTTTCTTCACACGTGTTCATTCAAATATAATTCAACCACCTAAAACAGAGCAGATCAGGACTGAACAAATCTTTTCAGTCGACTATTAAAACCTTGAAATAGGTCATTCGTGTAATCCCATCTCTTTCATCTTTATCGCGCTCTTACGTTAATTTTATCACGCAAATGTTTCACGCGCATTATTTTTGTGTGTGGTCCGGCGCGAGTTAATTGATTGACTCTGTGATTGTGTCTGATGTCTCGCACTTTGACACTCGCGTATAACTTTCAATCGGCCCATCACGGGTTCATAACCAGAGGGGCGTTTCGGGTCCGACAAACCAGTGCGGGGTTCCGACATGAAAGGGCCGAATTATTAGGAATGATGTCCATCAGGGAAAAAACAGCAGCCGCGACCCCTCTGTCACACCCTCTGCCATGAGATTGAAGAAAGGCGGACGGTGAGTGACTTAAAAAGAGACAAAACAAGGATGAGAAGAATAGCCGGACTAGCCGGATAATGGGGTTATCGGCTGGGTGGGTGGTCAGAATACATTTACATGGTTTTACCCAAGGCAAGGTTTGCTGAGGATAAAAGGGAATCAACGAGAAAGTGTTGACGCTGATGTTAGAATTATCAGGAGTCGATTATTTACAGTATGTAACATCGATTATATAAATAATAATGCAAACTGACAAAACATCAAAGAGCACCCTTGCCATCGGATATGTATGGTAAATAGCCCATATGGGCAAATTTGTCCCATAACGTTTACTGTATTTTAGGGATTTGACTGTTTTTGTTTGATAGGCTATATGAAGCCTAAAATATATACAAAGTTAAGTTTGAAATCTACTTTTAAAGTATATATAGGCCTGTGTGCATAGAGAAACAAGTAAACAAAATGCATACAAATATTACTTTTATTACATTTTTATGTAATTAAAAATTGTTAAGCAGACTATATATTTCTATGATTTATTATATTTGAATATTTATTATGATTATAACCATAATATGATGTCTTATAATTGGATAAACTAACACCAATGTCAGTCATTGTTATAGAGTAGCGTCAAGCCAAAAATAACTACTTTATGAAACAAAGAAATACATGTTCAATTTTTATAACCCTGATTTTGTTCACTGATTTTACTTATCTTTGTAGGTTTATTATGGTGCAGACAGCCTGTCATTGGGACCCAGAGGATATTCTCCTCCAGAGCATCACTTTCAAAGTTACGGCCCGCAATGTGATTCTGCACCCGGGGGAGGCACAGCCAGGATTGGTAGTCCTGTTAGAATACTGCCTCCACCAAACCCAAAAGGATACAATGAGAGCGACTCGGAGTTCCCGGAATTGAAATCAGTTTACAGGCGAACCTTAAGCCACGCCAAACCGCCTTATTCCTACATATCTCTCATCTGCATGGCCATCCAGCAGTCACCGGCGAAGAGGCTGACTCTGAATGAGATCTACGACTGGATACGACAGCTTTTCCCTTATTACAGACAAAATCAACAGCGGTGGCAAAACTCCATCCGTCATTCCCTCTCGTTCAACGACTGCTTCGTGCGCGTGCCGAGATCACCAGACTCGCCAGGAAAAGGCTCTTACTGGGCGCTGCACCCGGACTCGGGTAACATGTTTGAGAACGGGTGCTATATGCGTCGCCAGAAACGCTTCAAGTGTCAGAAAGCAACATCGCCACCAGCAACGAAAAATTCAAAGAAGTCAGATGGGGAAGCTGTGAAAGATGAAGGGAAGAAAAAAAAGGTGGAGGTAAAGTCACCCGCGCCGCCCAATCCGACCGACTCCACACCATTGCATTCAAACACACCGGCTTCCTATCCTGCTCCCAAAGCACCTTCTCCTCAGCATCTAATTCCATCGCATGCTCCATTCCTTCCCCAGCCTGCAGAAAGCTCAACACATCTGCTTCCTCTGAGCGTACCTTTCCCGACAATGCCCAGCCCCAACCTACAGCCATTGCCCTTAAACTCTATGGAAAGCAGCTTGCACAGCGAGCTAGCCATCCAACACCCCATCACCGTCCCACGGCTCATGGACTTTCAGTATTGCGAGTCCCCTGTGAGTTACCCGGTTTACAGCCAGTCTACTTCTCATCCTCACAACCTCAGCTATTTTAGAAACAGAGAGGAATCCTCGTATACTGGAGACTCTGTGTATTACTCTGGATTTAATATGTGTTCGGCCCCTCTTTTGAGTTGATCCACCTGATCCACTGTCAGTATGTTGTAGGCTGTTCTTATGTGAATGATTTGTTTCTATTTAGATGCTCATTTTTTGCTGTATATAGTAGTTCACGAACGTTGCATAGCTGGACAAGTATCTGTTATCTGATGCTGAAGAATTTCTTGTATTGTGTACAAATGTTTTGGAGAAATTCAACAGATTGGGAAATCTTTCGAGATCAATGTCCTCTTGGTTTATGCTATAAATTTTAATTAAACATTTACACATCTCAAAGGTTGTTACATTTGTATTTGTGATGTGTGGTAAAACTACACACTTTTGGCTTTTTCATTATTTTACTGTCGCATTTCTTAAATTCCTCAAGAGGTTGTTGGGGGAACAATCAACTCAACAGAGCCATTGTCCTGCTCACATCGAGAAAGATAAACATCATTCCTGCCCTGGCGTGACATTCCTCACACTAACCTGAACAAGACCACCATATAAAAAACTAGCATTTAACACCTTCATCAATGTAAATATCAATAAACATATACATTTAAACACTCTTCAGCCAAGAAATGAACAGAATGGGTCTACAAAATATTACAAAAAATATATTGCATCATCATTTCTAGTACAACATCACAGATCATTACAAATCAACATCAAATGCATACTATAGTTATGAAGTACACGTCCCAAAACCAGACAAAAACTAAGGCCGATCAATCTTGTGATGATCGGATGGGTAGCGTGCAGACATGACTTAAGATTGTGACTGTTTGGTGTGGCTGGCGTCTCACTGGGATGAATGTTAGAGTAGAAAAGGTTGCGACCCCCTCCATCCCGCCTAGCCTAACCTTTGATTCCTGGGTAAGCAGGATTGTGTTTGAGTGTATGAGAACAATAGGAAGACACTGGTCTTAATGGTGGACCTCCCCAAAGCTGTGTCTTCTTAACAATGCGACACAGGGACACCCACAGCGATCTGAACAGAAGCCACAGACCCCTCAGTGTGTGTCCGAGATTGAGAAAGAGGGTGAGACGAAGGGAGTTCATGAGCTTTTAGGGTGCTGACTGATGTGATCTGTTCCATCTGATACTTCGTAATTCATGGAACATTTTTTACTATTAAAATCTGCTTTAAGCAGGTTGATGAATGAGACTTCCTGAGCTTATAAATATATGAGTGTGGGTAAGTGTGTATTCGGTTCCAAGAATAAGAGGATGTAAATTGGAATTTCTGGGGTGTGAAGATGCTGTCTGCGGTCATCGGTAGACCAGCTGTGGATGCAGATTGTGTTTATTTGTGGCGGGGGGCAGCGCTAGGTGTGCCAGACATTGTGATTGTTAGTGAAATGCAAGTGTGTTAGTTACTCAAAAACTCAACTAATTTAGTTTATGAAGGTAACAGCATGACACATATATATTAATTTACATGCAGAACTGAAGATAAGGGCGGAGTTATTTATCGCTCAATTCTAAATCGCATTGGATTATCTCTCAAATGCAACATATTGTAGCAAAACATTAGCAAAACAGCATTTACATTTTTTACTTACAATATTTAAAGCAATGATCCTCAGAAAAAGAACATTTATTTGATCATTTATACACACTCATGACGACATTCTTTCTTCTGCAGAAAACAAAAGAAGAGATTTTAAAGAACGTTAACCAACCAAATAATGGGACCACATTGACTTCCATTGTATGGACAAAACCACTTTCCCAAAATCTTCTTTTTTGTTCCACAGAAGATTCAAATACAGGTTTCGAGGTGAATCAATTATGTTATTATAATTATTATAAACTATCTCTTTAATGTTAAAATGTATAGATTTGAATGTATAATAAAATCCATATGCATTATAATGATTTTTGCTGTAGTTTTTAAAAAACTACCCAAAAGTATTTCAACAGATGAAAAGACAATATTGTATTAAACAATCTGTCAAACATCGGATGGATTTTTTTTGTCCAGCTTGTCAAAAAGCCTGCGTGCGATTGGTTGGAGAGTGGAAGCTGCCCTGTTGGCATGGCAGCAGGCGCACAGACCGGACCATGTTGTTTACACAGTAGCCGGCTTTTTATTGCCTGTCTGTGCCTGCACGGCTCCGCTGCTCTCCCTCCATCTCCTTTCACAAGGGCTCGGGTAAATATGCCTGTTCAAATAGCCATCACTCAGAGGCTGTGACAGCCCTGTACTCCTTCCCTTAGCTTCCCATCTTTGCCTGAACCCCCCATTCAACCCCTCCTTTTAGGCCACGCTCCCTATCTGAATGAGAAAGCATTCAAACTCATGCTACATTTAAATGAATGCCAAAGAATTCAAGACGAACTTTGATTCCCCACAAGACATGAAAACACATTCAACATTTTTCTGTTAAATGCAAGTGACACTATTACAGCTTTACGATATATAACTTCAATATATAACGTCCCATTCACATTAAGCAGTGCATTTAACGTCATCCCTTACACTTCTCTATTAATCTCCTCTATTATTCTCTCTTCATCTCGGCGTCCATCAGGCGAGGCGATCCACCTGTGTTTGCACAGTGACAGTGGTACGATTCTTTCAGGACAGTCAGATAAGCTACCAGCAAATAACAAAAAAAAAAGAGAGATGAGGGACACCCAGCATCTATTTATCCCTTTCTTCCTCTTTCATCCCTTTGTAATTTGATTCCTCTATTCATCACTCGGCCTTGTGCCTCTCTGGTCTCTCGGCGGCTGTTGTTTAGCATGTGCACCTTGCCCATTTTCTAAAAGCACAGAATTACTGCAGCTTCTGTCTGCTGCATTCATTCAATGTTGTTTTACGTTGTTCTCCTTTTGTGTTGTAGTTTGGGGTTTAATCGTAGAAGTGATCAAACTCATCGTCAGACTCCGCTGGCTTATTTGTGGCAGCTGGAAAAGACTTCTTTGGTAAATCTTCTGAATCCGAGAGTAAATCTGTATAGAAACAGATATTGTAACATTAAAATGTATTTTAACCATGGTTATTAACTGCGATTATATATAGTCTTGTTTGGATTTAGGTTCCACATGTTATTTACCTTTTAGAGCCAATGAATACATGCTATAATCTGCTGCTGTTGAATTTCTATGCCACTGTATTTAAAGCACTATCTCTATACGCTCAACCCCAAAAATAAATCTGATCTTATCGTGATGATGTTCTGCTTGCAATTAAAACATTAATATCGCCACGACTATGCTCAATTAACCGTGGGATGCAGAAATCATCATCATTTAATAAAAAAATACTTAATTAATTCAATTAATATTTTTTCCACTATGTTGTTAAAATGAGATATGTCGTTTTAACGACTTAAATGAGATAATAAATCGGTAAAACGAGATATGTTGTTAAAACAATATAATAAATCTCGTTTTAACAATTTATTATCTCGTTTTAACGATTTATTATCTCGTAAAAAATGTGATAATAAATGGTATTATCTAAAAAATAAAAATAATTATAATTATAATAAATAAATATTATAATAAATAATAAATCGTTAAAACGCGATAATAAATAGTTAAAATGAGATACGATTTATTATCTCGTTTTAAGATTTATTATCTCTTACAAAATATTACGCTAAAACGAGATAATAAATCGTTAAAACGAGATACGATTTATTATCTCGTTTTAAGATGTATTATCTCGTAAAAAAATATTACGTTAAAACGAGATAATAAATCGTAAAAACGAGATAATATGTTGTTGAAACGTAAAGGTAAGTAAAGGAAAGTAAATGTTGTGTCATTTTGTGTATAGGACCGTTGTGTCTTTTTTTGTGACATCTAGCGGTGGGGTTGCGAATTACAACCAGCACAATTACAGCACTATTGAGGTAGAGAGAGGATTATCATGTTGTCACATTTTTGCTTCTTTCCAAAATGAGATAACGTTTTTATGAAACGTGTTCTGTACAGCAGTTTGTCTGTTTAGGGATACCGTAGAAACAACATGGCAACAACATTAACCATGCAAGGGGACCTGCGGCGTATGTACAGCAGATAGAAAAAGCTTATTCTAAGGTAAGAAAACATAACGCTTCATTATGTAAGGTACATAACGAATACCTGCAAGTTAGAAAAATTGTAAGAAAATACAACACCAGACTAAA